>JACEFZ010014086.1:0-162500 GCA_014155875.1 Cepaea nemoralis | reverse complement strand
TGTTGTAGGTATCTTTTCACTGGAAAGAAATTGTGACGACATCAGTTGTGTTATTGTCTCTCGGATATGAACATACTGATCTACTCTCCATTGAAGCAATCAAACAAAAGATTTACTAAAACACCGTGAACGTGGTTCTCTAACTGTGATCCAGTTAGTTAGTGATGGATTTACTAAATAACCTTGCACATATATCTGCGGGTAATCACTCGTTTGGACAGGTTATTTGGAATACGCATATAGCAGTAAGACTTCAATACATACTGGAACTTTTTAACATCATATTTTTGTGTGGACTAATAAGCATTTTTGGAATAATCGCTAATGTTATTAATTTAATTGTGTTTTACCAACAAGGTTTGAATACAACTATTAATATCAGTTTATTTGCCTTGGCTGTTTCCGATCTTGTAAGTCTTGCATTACAACAATGGCATATTGTGATTGTGTTGTTTAATTTCATGCAACTACCTATAATGAACACGGAATTCTAGTTTCTGACGGCACTTATTCCACACGAAACGTTTTCTAGGGTGACCTGTTCAATCACTGTCTATATTACGGCAGAGAGATGTCTATGTGTTGTTTTCCCACTGACCATTACTAAAATGATAACCATCAAGCGAACAGCGTCAATTTTGTTATTTATTTACATTACAACTTTAATAACCTGGGTTCCATTCTACAATGCTTTTTATCTCGACTGGAATTTCTATCCTGATGTAAACAGAACTCTTCTCGGTGCAACTTTCACAAATGTAAAAATATACATGGAAGAAGTAATTCACTTTATTAACGCTTTCTTTGCCGTTCTATCAATTATTCTTGTCGTTATTTTTACAGCAATCTTAATTGCTAAACTGCGGGAAGTATCTGCCTGGCGCGAGTCGGCTAATGTTGAACGAAAGGCGTCGGAAGCTGTATCTAACAGAGACAGAAGAACACTAACTATGGTGATAATGATTGCTATTATTTTAGTTGCATGCTATACACCCTCGGCTATACTGTGTTTAGTAACTGTCTGTGAACCTGAATTCAGTATAGGAGGGACATATTTCCAGATCCATCACTTCTCATGGACATTTGCAGTTGTTTTTGAAAATATCAATTCCAGTGTTAATATTTTCCTGTACATGAAGATGAGTTCCAAATACAGGACTACTTTCAAAACCCTGTTTTGGCAGCTAAGATGTTCTTCATAGGGTACTGTGACAAGTTACGCCAGAACGCTATGAGAACATGACGATTACTACGGTTGCCCTTATTTAACAGCTAATATTATCAACCAAGAGGTAAACTAGGGTATGCCTACCCAGCATGTGAAGACAGGATTCGGCAGACTGCGCGGAAGAAATCATTCCTGATTCAACGGGCAAGACGGCGTTTACCTGCAAAGCGTTGTGGAACGTAATGAGCACGGCAAGGCACGTAGAGCGCCCTGGTCATCCACTGCACCTGTATTCGTCTCCAATCGTCTCGACTTGTCTTGCCACTGGACTCAGATGGACTCAGGCGAGAGAGTGAGGTCGACGAATAGCGCAACTCTTCCTCACTTTAATCCAAGTCATCGAGCAAGTCATTCTTCATCCAACGTCATCAGCCATCTTAGAACCCACGGCTCGACACCTTCAACCCCACTGGATGAAATGAATGGTCATCATCATTCTTGATGGACAAACAACAATTGTTATCTAAGTGTAGAGTCATAATGGCAAGTGATGGTGTTATACTGCCGTAAAAATACGCAGCAGTATTAGCTACCGTAGTTATTACCACGACATATATTAAAGTTGGTAGCCTATGTTTCTCCATAACTTGCACCTTATCTGGCCCGAAAAAGTTAATTAGTCTTGGGATATAATTTTAACTCCACCATATGATCCTTGGGTAATATGCGGTACGTTATTAGGACTACAGTACCAGAGGTAGAAAATAACTTGCGTCTGTTTGGAAAACAGATAAGTGCAGGTGAAGGCCCAGGTAGTGATGCACCCCATTTACCTAATCATGTCACTTTCTTATTTGCCCACCCTTTAGGAGCTTGTTGCCGGCCGTTAGGGTATTTCGACATTAATAGGCAGAAATCCCTATCCAAGAGTTATCCGACAGTCTCTTGTAATTATGGCTCGTTATACGACAGGTCCTGCAATTAAGACACCTATGGCTCAGTGATGCAAAATCTAAGAGATTGCACTATAAACTGTATATGTTAAATGTTAGTAGCATATCCTTTATACAGGTCGTTGCAATCAACCCAGCCTTTATTAGCAGATGAGTTCCAAATACAGGACTACTTTCAAAACCGTGTTTTCGCAGCTAAGATGTTCTTCATAGGGTACTGTGATGAGTTACGCCAGAACGCTATGAGAACATGAAGCTTACTACGGTAGCCCTTATTTAACAGCTAATTGTTATCTAAGTGTAGAGTCATAATGGCAAGTGATGATGTTATACTGCCGTAAAACTACGCAGCAGTATTGACTACCGTAGTTATTACCACGACATATATTAAAGTTGGTGTCCTATGTTTCTCCATATCTTACACCTTATCCTGCCCCAAAAAGTTAATGAGACTTGACCAAAACAGCTAGGGCAGTGGTTCTCAACCGGTTGGGAATCCCCTCCCCCACCCCCCACGCAGGGGGGAATTTTAGGGTTTGCGGGGGGGGGGGGAAGTAAAATTATTTCAAGATCGCGTTAATACAAGAACAGATTACTTGACATTGTTTTTCCCTTCATATTTTACGGTTCTGTACATCTCACCCTTCTGAAATTAATTGTATAGCGTAAGAACACTCGCAAATCACGTTTAATGTAGACGTCTAGACTTGTTTTAGTATGTGTTATTAAATTTAGCTTCCATTATTACATATACTGTGTAGGGGTGGGAGGGGGGAATTTGTAGGGAGGAAACACGAAAGGGGGGATGAAGTTCTGAGAATATGATGAAGGGGGCACGGGCCAAAAAAGGTTGAGAACCACTGAGCTAGGGCGATGGGGTTATCGGCTGCGGAAGCAACCAAGTATATCCTGCAAATTGAGAGGGATATAAGGAAAGAAGATAGGGAGGAGAAAGAGGGGATACGTCAAGACGTCTTCGAAATTAAGAAACTTATAAAAAAGAAGGAAAACAACTTACCATACCACCGGCACCCATACCATTGCATATAAAACAAGCACAATGCGGTCTGCTGCCAAATCGCCCGCAGTGTGTTTCGAACGCGATATGCGGGATTACGAACAGCCTCAGTAACGCCTACGCCACGGAGCAGACTAAGCTGTATATGAAATTACGAAAACATAGCTGGTCTGGTTCTTCAAATCAGTTGCATTGCTATAGAAGATATTCAACCCTACCTTCCCCGAAAAAACAAACAAACAATGACACACATGTTTCTCACACTACCTATGTTTCATGCAAGTGTTTCTGTAAAAATTATTCTGGCCGATTATCTTTTTGGAAGGGTAAAGATCGAGTGCTTTGATTTTAAACATAAGTCACTAACATTGAATTCACAAGTATTATATTGGTGGATCATGACAGCTCACAGTAGAACATTTTGTGCTATTTTTTCTTACTGTTTTATGTTAAACGTCATTTGCTGGACGTAGCGATCAACCCCTGGTGGAAGTAGTTTGCCAATGCTTTCTGACGGAGAAGTCAACGTTTTAAACCAACTCAACGCTTGTGTAAGAGTTGAACAGCAAATATTGCAATAATCCTACCGGCAGTTTAAGAGCGATGCATTTTATTCTCTCGATTACGTCAATCAGGTGTTGTTAACTTCTTTTTTTTTTAAATGTTGTAAATCCCTTACAGGACATTGCAGTCAACACCAGTATTCTTCAACTGCTGTTGATGTACTAGGCAAGTTTTTATATTCAGTAGTTTGCCATTGCTTTCTGAACGACGGGCTCACATACCCCCGTAAGTTAACAGCCGACGCGACCCGGTACCTAATCTCGCGGAGGAATAATTGTGTGATTATCTAGAAAGTGAAGTGAAAGAGTTGACAGTTTATAAATGTCAGGGAAATCCACACTGGTATTTGGTTGCAACAATTATCTGTGTAGTTACGTTGATCCTCTCCTGTGTCAGAGTTCAAGCATCATGATATAGGCGCTCAGTCTGGCGACCTAGACACGTCAGTAATTCTATGAGGCAGTCCACAATGAGGATATAGACACAAGTATAACTGTCTATGCCCGGCAAATATAAACAAGCCCGAAGAACATAACCACCGAACTGATGACTATAGAAGTTATATACCTATGCCAAGGGCGACTTGAGCAGGATTGTAAGAGCGCATCAATATAAGCAAGCAGCGGCGCTCAGAAAGCAAATGTTCCGAGCCAAAAATAACATAGCCTCCGGAACGATATCATAAAACGTATTTGTTAACTACTACTACATTTAGAGTCAATTAGAAAGCGCGAAACAAATACATCTTGTATTATAAATCAGTCATCGGTTCTTAGGATATATATGATAAATAAGAGTCCGAGACGGCCCGAAAATAGTTACAAGTAGAACATGAAGGCTCCTTTTACACGTTGTAAAGTATATTGGACATGTGTTGCTGGGCTCATATTTTTATGGACAACACGACACTCAGGGGGATGTGGTCAGCACCACATCGGACATCTGACTTCCTGAGACATTGTATGGTACCAATTTAGGGCTGGGTCGTCCTGGGAGCCCAAGTCAATGTTTAAAACTGAGAATCCATCTCTCTGTTGATCGAATGCTTGACCACCGACCAGCAGGTGTGTGTCTGGCCCTATACTACTGCGGCTGGCTATTGGAACAGATCGTTCGATAATAACTGACATGTTAGCGACACATAACTAAGTGGGGATGACAAGTTGCCTTCTCTGGCTACGTCGCCTCCAAAATTGTTTTGCTGGTCCTTCATCAAGGGCTTCATTGTGACAATACTCACTCATAGTTAATGAGAAGGTCCAGTGTTAAGAATTATTCTTAAGAATTATATATTAGAATTATACGAAGAGGGAAATAAAATTTAACCAAAATAAATAAATCACAAAACACTTGACGTAGACGGCAAAGTTTACTGGAACAAGATCACAAGTAACACAATAGACGTTGTAATGAAAGCTTTCGACAGCGCTATTCATTTGTTACTTTATTATGGACTGGACACACGTGGAATTAAATCTGCGTATGTGATAACAAAGCAGTAATGTGGATATGAGTTGAAGCTAGTACGTTCATACACGAAATTAGGGTGATGGTCCATCAATCCATCCATTTTGTGCCATACCAATAAGCGTGGGCGGTTATGATTCGCCATTTCACTCAATCACCAGTGTTATGGATGAGCTTTGTGTTCTTGTCTCGACCATGCAACGTGACCAAGCCATCCAGGTATTTACTTCTCTGGCTTCCCTGTGTTCTTTTCCCTTTGATCATGCCAGTTGTCACCAATTTCTTCAATTTATTACTTCTCATAACATGCCCAACAAATTTTGACTGTCTACGTCTAATTTCTCTCATAACATGGTAATTTGCATTGTTTATGTTTACAACATGCCTTGACAATGTTTTTTTTTCTTCCTATGTAAATGTGTCATTTGTTTCTTGTAGGACTTGGTCATTGATTTTTCTGTCTGTCCATGGTATTGTTCGCATTCTTCTTGGAAACCACATTTCCACAGTTATCAGATGTTTCCCCCCCTCCCCCCCCCCCCAGCTTGACTGCTCATTGTCCATGCTTCACATCCTTACAAACGTACAGGCTGTATGTGACACCTCAACACTCTTTTTCTCGCAGCAAGTAACATCTTTTGGTCAATATGTCTTTCATCTTGCAAAAGGCTACCTTTGCCATGGCGATTCTCGTTCTAATCTCTTCAAGACATCTCCCATCAGATGCTATGAAAGTTCCGAGATAAATGTACCTATTCACTTGAAGTGATGGTACAACGACATTTTCATAGGTCACCTTAAAATCACACTAATAGATCTGATCATATATATATATATATATATTCTTTACCGAGAACAAATCTGGTAAATGTAGTGTCTTCATGGAAGAACATAAGCATTTGACAATGTGAAACATGACAAAATAATATAATTACTAAAGCAACTGAACTTTAACGGCAACGATTTGCGAATAATGAAGAACAAATATTGACAGTAAATAGCAGTCATAAGAATATCAACACTCTGTATGATCATTTCAGTGTATAAAAAAGGGACAAGATAAAGACAAGGTTGTGAATTGCCTCCTAATGTAATCTCATTGTACAGTGAATACATAATGAGATCTATAGAAAATACGTCAGGGATCCTGGTTGGTGGGTATAATATAAATAACTTATGTTATGCTGATAATACTGTCTTGATAGTAACAAGTCAGAAGGATCTATACGAAATGATGGATGGAGTGGCTGTAGCAAGTGAAAATAATGGGCTTTAGTTTGAATAATATAAATACAGATGTCATGGTGATATCAAAGAAACAGATTTAGCCTAAATGTGAAATTAAAGTAAAACACGTTGTTTTGGAGCAAATGCTGAAATTCAGATACCAAGTCACATGGATAACGTTGGATGGAAAATGCATCACTGGGATAAAGAACATAATGGGACAAACAAAACCGCATTCTATCAAATGAAGAACGGTTTCTGCAATAACTCATTGTCCTTGAAAGTTAGAAAAAGAGATCTTGCTTGTTACATAGAACCACATTTTCTGGGAAGGTTAACCCGGGTCAAAAATGCCCGCAGAAGTTGGATGTGTCTGTCGAAAGGTGCAAACATCGCATCTATGCTTTAAGAAGGCACAACGCAATTATGTCTGAAAAAATATTCCATATGAACGAGGAAGAAAAAAAGAAGAAGAAGAAGAAGCCATATGTGACTTATTTATCGACTTCCCCTCGTAATATACACGTAAATGGGCATATTGTTAAACAAGCGAATAGGAATAGTCATAACATCTGATGGGAGATGTCTTGAAGAAATTAGAACAAGAATTTTCATTGCGAAGGTAGCCTTTTGCAAGATGAAAACCATACTAACCAATAAAATTATAGCGATTGAAACGAGAAAAAGAGTGCATGGAATCTATACTTTTGTATGGATGTGAAGAGTGGGCAATGTGCACAGAAGCTGAAAAACATCTGGTGACTGTGGACATGTGGTTTCTGAGAAAAATGCAAAGAATACAATGGACAGACAGAAAAACGAATGAACAAGTCCTTCAAGAAATAAATGCAGATCGTAAACTGAATAGGGGTATTAGACGTAGACATTCAAATGTTTGTGGGCATGTTATGAGAGGAAATGACTTGGAGAACTTGGTGACAACTGGCAAGATCGAAGAGAAGTGACCAATGGGAAGACCGAGAAGTAAATATCTGGATGGCTTGGCCACGTGGCATGGTCGAGACAGTAACACAGAGCTGATCCACGACTTTGGTGATCAAGTAACATGGCAGTACATGACCGCCCACGCTTATCGGTATGGCACATGATGGATGGATGGATCCCTTGCAGGATGTTGCAGTCAACATCAGCATTTTTCAGCTGCTGTTGATGTACTAGACAAGTTGTTACGTTCAGCCCACGCTTATAGGCATCGCACATGATGGATGGATGAATAGTATTGATTTCAGGCACATGATCAGGGTCTGCAACATTTATTAGATGCGGCTGTTGTACACAGTGAACAACCATATTGGCACCTTGCCGTCTTGACAGACGATAGTTTGTGCTTCAAAAAGGCATAATAACTTTTATCCATGGCGGTAATGAATGTGACTGATAAGGCCAACTAGGTTTATGAACAACTAGGTTTATAATTAAACTGTAAGAAGAAGACACAGCGTATGTCTTTACAATGTAATATACAATTCTTCTTCCTCTTCTTCAGTATTCCGAGCCATTGAGGTTCTTTGCTGCAGATAAAAGCCGTCTCCATTCGTCTCTCTGGTTGACCTTCTCTTGCCAGTCATTGATTCCAAGTGCTTGTAGGTCTGTATGTATATTATCTCTCCACCGCCTTCTTGGTCTACCTCGGGGTCTACGGTCATTTATGTCCTGAGTGTAAGTGAGTTTTCATTCCCTATAATCTTCCATTATTTCTATATGCCCCAGCCATTGCAATCTATTAGCCTTCATGATACCAGTGATTAGCGAGGACTTAAACAGATCATAAATGTCTCTGTTGCGTATTCTTTTCCACCCTCCACTTTGTGTATCCTTAATGGGCTCAAAGATGCTTCTTAAGACTTTGTTCTCAAAGGTTTGTAACAAGGTTTTGTCTCCTTTAGTTGCACTCCAGGTTTCAGAGCCATACAGCACAACCGGTCTGATCAGTGTTTTGTATATTGTGATCTTGGTGTTACGAGATAGCGCATTTGATTTTAGCAGATGTTGTAGTGTAAATATACAATTAAATGCGAATATTCTTAAACAAGTGAATCGGTACAATTATCTCGCCACAGTCATAACATCTCATGGGAGATACCTTCAATGGATTAGAACAAGAATGCGCTCTTCAAGATGGCGACGGACGGTCGTGTTTATACAGAATGAAGCAATGCGCATTATTCTTGGATGTACAAGAGATACAGCATGCAGGGCGATGCGCTACCTTCTTGATTTTCCAACCATTGAAGAGAGAATACAAGTTTGCAGGGCACGCGCCTACCTCAAAATTAACGCAAACACACAACATCCACTGCATAGTGAAATTAGGAAGGTGAAGGGCAGCAGGTTAAAAAGAGGACGGTCGTGGATGGGTCAAGCCGAAGACATTCTTCAACAGGTGTGTTCACTTGAGGACTTAGAACCTGGCGAGGAGTGGGTGCAAGTGTCAACAGACTTCTGCACATCCTTTTTAGTTTGCATCCAACTAGATAGAAAATGCAGACAAGAAAATCCGGCTGCTGTTGAGGCTGAAGTACAAGCGTTGATTTTCGAGAATTCGCTAGACGGTGACGCGGTCATCTACACAGATGGGTCGGTCGTCCGACATGTGAGAAGCTCATGGGCCTTTACAGCTCGGGCCGGAGGGAGAATTGTGAAGGAGGACTCTGGTGCTTTCACTGAAACCACAAGTAGCCTGACCATGGAAGTCATGGCAGTAAGTAAAGCAATAACATGGCTCGAGACACAGACATTCACTAGGGCTTGTTTCCTTAGCGACTCAATGAACATGATCAAGAGGATAGAGGAGGGGTCGATCCGAAGAGAGTGGTTGCTGCCTCTGAAGCGGTCTCGGCTGGCAAAGATTAGTTTCATCTTCGTGCCAGGTCATGCGGGAGTACAAGGAAATGAGCGGGCTGACAAGCTCGCAGGTGAGGCTACTGTGGAGGGCGGACGCGCCATGGACCAGGCTGACATTCTGAATGCTCTAGGAGAAGTGAGACTTTTGCGAGAACCAAGTGATGACTGGGAATCTACAACAATGGTCAGACTGCGGGAGCAGCAAATTAAAAGAGGGGTGGCCAAACAAGAACACTACGCAGGAAGCCAAAGAAGATTGATAAACCAACACAGAACTGGCGTCGTTAGCCGCTACACGCTGCGGGATTTGCTGAGGAGGGGATCCGAGCACTTATGGACTGAATGGTTCGATGTGCAACGAGGATGATATGTCGACTAACTAACTAACTAACTAACTAGAACAAGAATCGCCATGGCGATGGTAGCCTCTAACAAGATGGAATACATGTGTTTGAGTACTACATAAAAATATACTTTTGTATGGATGTGAAGCGTAGACAATGAAACGATAAGCTGAAAAATATATAGTGGCAGTGGAATTGATATTTCTGAGGACAAATGCAAAGAATACCGTGGACTGACAGAGAAAAAAAAACCAATGACCAAGTCCTACAAGATACAAATAAAAACCGTAAACTGATTAGAGAATTTAGATGTAGACAGTCACCCTTATTTGGACACGTCATGAAAAGAAACTAGAGACCTTGGTGATAATTAGCAAGATTGAGAGAAAGAGAACAAGGGTATAACAGAGACGTATATACCTTGAAGGCTCTACTACGTGGCACGGTCGAGACAAACACATAAAGAGCTGATCCACAACTCTAGTGATCGTGCGAAATGGCGAAACATGACTACCCACACTTATAGGCATGGCACGTTAAAATGATATGATGATAACATATTAAACCTGCTTATCTCCAGTAACCACGCATTACTAAACTTTCCATTATTTCTGAGATTTCGTATTTCCAGTCAAGCTAGATTCCTTGTTATCGTCAAAGTTTAATCCTTAATCCCTTTTGTGAAAACAGCGTGGAGAACTGGTTAATCATAGGCCAATGGTTTGTAATCCCTTTGACAAAAGCGTCTCAGCTGCTGGTTCGTCTCGTTTGGTTGATCACACCAGGTAACCAGCACAGGCGATCATATCTCAGTGGAGCATAGGTCCGATGCGACACCAGCTGTATACCAGTTTCATGTTTGTTTTGAGAAAGCGCACTTCGCTTACATATTTATCGTGTCCAAGGCACATGTAGTTGAGAGACAGCAGTTAGAGAGATCGACAGAAAGAGATAGCGAGAGATAGATAGATAGATAGATAGATAGATAGAGAGAGAGAGAGATAGAGAGAGAGAGAGAGAGAGAGAGAGAGAGAGAGAGAGAGAGAGAGAGATGAAGAGCTGAGGGGGCTGTGCGGTCTCGAGGTATGGTGTCCGACTCGAGTGTTGGAACTCCCGGGTTCAGGCCCCGGTAAGGACCGGGATTGTTTTTCACGTGGACTTCTAGTAATAAAGTTTCCCCTGGTCTCTGGGTAGTGAGATCGGACACCCGTGTGTATTGTTGCGCACGTACAAAATCCCTTAGCAGTTGGAAATCAAAAAAGAGTAGCCTAACGGCACTGCCGGGGCAAAATTTCAAGTTAAAAATCTACCCAAACTATTTCAGGATCCTCGCCGGTGCTATGTAGTTCGTGCACTGAGCTGCGGTTCTCCAGACTCAGGTTTTAGTTAGGAGGAGAACGGAGCACTTATCGGTTACACCCGTGTGCGTGATGTTGATCCATCAACTAAACTAAACTAACTAAACTAGAGACAGAGACAGAGAGAAAAAGAGATGGCACCACCACGCTACAAATCTGCTAATCCAACTACTTACGAAGGAAGAAGAAGGATGAGAAATAAGAAGGAGTAAGAAGAGAACCACCAATGGTATGATGATAGTGTTTAAGACCTAAGCCACACACATTGTAATTACGCTTCGAGAACACGTTAAGCTTCACATGATTCGGTGTCAAAGATCTACGTAAGAGCTCAAAGCTAAGAAGAGCTAAATAGAGCTAGAGAAGAGGGCAAGTAACAGAGCGATCTAGGAGACCAGACAGAAAGGACACAAACACTATAAATAGCTATAACGGGGCACACTCGTGTCAACAAGGAGGGCAACGAGTGTACGTGCGCTGGGGTTACCCAAGAGACTGGGAAACCCGCATCACGAGAAGTGACCATGCAATTCTGGTTACTATAACCAAGTGACCAGCGTGCTGGAACTCCAAGCACGTAAACTAGCGGATGCACGGAGAGCTAATAATTGCTCGTGGCTGAACACGCCACAGAGAGCTTGTTCAGGCTTGGACTAGACGGCGTAGGCGACGAACTGTAATATCCGCTGTGAATACTTTGTTGTTAAGAAGGACAGTATCAATAGTTAGGACTTAAGCTTAGCTTCAGTAGTTATTATCATTAACATCATCTCCTCATTACATCTTTGTAACATACTACGATGTTTAATACCGATGTGGTATTCTGCTCGTGGAGCTTATGTACTATCAGCTCCAAATAAAATGTATCCTTTTGCAAACCATACGAGTTGTCACTTTCGTGTAGTGCAAAAGTAGGGAATCTTATGCCTGTCGCAAGTGAGTTGTTGACAGGCAGGATACCGTTTGGTGTCAGAATCGTGGGCTTGAACCACCGCCAATTACCATTTGGTGCCAGAATCGTGGGCCTTGAACCACAGCCAATTACCATTTGGTGTCAGAATCGTGGGCCTTGAATCACCGCCAATTACCATTTGGTGTCAGAATCGTGATCCTTGAGCCACAGCCAATTACCATTTGGTTATCAGAACCGTGGGCCTTGAACCACCGTCAATTACCATTTTGTGTCAGAAATACTTTGAATCACCTTCAAGTATCATTTGTTATCAGAAGTACTTTAATTCACCATTTAATTACCATTTGTGGGGCTTGAACCACCTTCAAGCACGATTAATCTACCAATTTCCCACTTAATGTCGTAAATTCTACAAAATGTTATTTATGTCATTTTTGTAAATTCTTTTGATGGAAATGAATCGAAATTACAAATTTAACCATCATTTATGAAACATTTCTTGTGATACTATCATAATATCAACATTCATCACATTCACGTATGTATTTGTGCAAAAGCAAATTCTTTTTGCACAACAGAAATAGATTAGAGGTTAAGCTAAAGTCATACAGCGCAGCTCAGTCAGAGACGATAGAAAGTGAAGACAAGACGACATTTGACGATTCATCTTACAGTTCATTGACGATCATTTATACTATCATAACATTCATATCATTTACATCAATCATCATTATTTATATCACATTTATAAGTTACCATCCGTATAAACTGTATTGTTTGAATTAATAACAACCATGTATTGTACATTACATGCATGTTTCTAAAGTGTTGATGCTCTATTAAACAGAGACATCAGTTGTAAAAGCAAGTCGATCAGTTGTGTGTACGAAAGACAACGGTGGAACATCCCGAGTGCCGTATTTTTCAGCAGATTAGATGAGTATATTATCCACTGATTTTGATAACCATCATTAACAATGCATCTTCTTTTTCAGTGAAGATTGTAAATATCTAACACATAATAACTATAAAATTATATTGCAAAATTATATTGATATCAGTTGTGGAATAACATAAAGCCATATAATGTCATCATTAAATGACTGCATCCAGGCTGGCAAAGAACTGGGCCATACTAGAGAGGAATTAGAGAAATGGGCAAACGAAAGATACATAGAAGAAACAGAAAAATTGAGAGATGAAAGAGCATTAGAAAGACAGCATCAGAAAGAGATGAGGGAGTTAGAAGAAGCCACAAAACAAAAACAGTTGGAATTAGAACAAGTCACAAAACAATCAGAATTAGAAATGAGGAAGAAACAGATAGAGTTAGATCATGCCACAAAGCAAAAGCAAATAGAGATGGACGATGCCACAAAGCAAAAGCAAATAGAGATGGACGATGCCACAAAGCAAAAGCAAATAGAGATGGAAGACGCCACTAAACAGAAGTAATTAGAAATAAAACAGAGGCAAATAGAGGTAGAGTCACAAACAAAGTTAAAGATGAAAGAGATGGAAATTGACTCAAACATCCAGATAGCCTCTACTAAACAGAAGAGTCAGGAAGAGCAAATTAAATTTTCTAAGTATAAAGGGATCATCAAGCCCTTCAGTCAAGGCGATTCGATCTCAGCATGGACTGAAAATATAGAATTCCAGCTCAAAAGTCAGAAAATACCATTAGAAGATTGAGCCATGATCTACATGAGAAATCTCAGTGGGGAGCCATTAAAAGTTATCGAATCGATACCAACAGATCTAAGAGAGGGATATAGGGAAAGAAGATAGGGAGGAGAAAGAGGGGATACGTCAAGACGTCAAGACGTCTTCGAAATTAAGAAACTTATAAAAAAGAAGGAAAACAACTTACCATACGTCCGGCACCCATACCATTGCATATAAAACAAGCACAATGCGGTCTGCTGCCAAATCGCCCGCAGTGTGTTTCGAACGCGATATGCGGGATTACGAACAGCCTCAGTAACGCCTTCGCCACGGAGCAGGCTAAGCTGTATATGAAATTACGAAAACATAGCTGGTCTGGTTCTTCAAATCAGTTGCATTGCTATAGAAGATATTCAACCCTACCTTCCCCGAAAAAACAAACAAACAATGACACACATGTTTCTCACACTACCTATGTTTCATGCAAGTGTTTCTGTAAAGATTATTCTGGCCGATTATCTTTTTGGAAGGGTAAAAGATCGAGTGCTTTGATTTTAAACATAAGTCACTAACATTGAATTCACAAGTATTATATTGGTGGATCATGACAGCTCACAGTAGAACATTTTGTGCTATTTTTTCTTACTGTTTTATGTTAAACGTCATTTGCTGGACGTAGCGATCAACCCCTGGTGGAAGTAGTTTGCCAATGCTTTCTGACGGAGAAGTCAACGTTTTAAACCAACTCAACGCTTGTGTAAGAGTTGAACAGCAAATATTGCAATAATCCTACCGGCAGTTTAAGAGCGATGCATTTTATTCTCTCGATTACGTCAATCAGGTGTTGTTAACTTCTTTTTTTTTAAATGTTGTAAATCCCTTACAGGACATTGCAGTCAACACCAGTATTCTTCAACTGCTGTTGATGTACTAGGCAAGTTTTTATATTCAGTAGTTTGCCATTGCTTTCTGAACGACGGGCTCACATACCCCCGTAAGTTAACAGCCGACGCGACCCGGTACCTAATCTCGCGGAGGAATAATTGTGTGATTATCTAGAAAGTGAAGTGAAAGAGTTGACAGTTTATAAATGTCAGGGAAATCCACACTGGTATTTGGTTGCAACAATTATCTGTGTGGTTACGTTGATCCTCTCCTGTGTCAGAGTTCAAGCATCATGATATAGGCGCTCAGTCTGGCGACCTAGACACGTCAGTAATTCTATGAGGCAGTCCACAATGAGGATATAGACACAAGTATAACTGTCTATGCCCGGCAAATATAAACAAGCCCGAAGAACATAACCACCGAACTGATGACTATAGAAGTTATATACCTATGCCAAGGGCGACTTGAGCAGGATTGTAAGAGCGCATCAATATAAGCAAGCAGCGGCGCTCAGAAAGCAAATGTTCCGAGCCAAAAATAACATAGCCTCCGGAACAATATCATAAAACGTATTTGTTAACTACTACTACATTTAGAGTCAATTAGAAAGCGCGAAACAAATACATCTTGTATTATAAATCAGTCATCGGTTCTTAGGATATATATGATAAATAAGAGTCCGAGACGGCCCGAAAATAGTTACAAGTAGAACATGAAGGCTCCTTAGCATTTTCTACTCGATGCTCCTGAATATCAGATCCAGTACTCACAGATAAAACCAAAGCCAACTGAAACGTTCTTAGACTATGTATCAAATGTCCAGAGTATATTCAATAAATGGCTTAAGGCGGCAAAAGTTTTGAAGAATTTTGATAAATTACAGGACTTAATGGTGATGGATAAAGTCATATCCACAGTTCCTACTCCCTTTGCTAAGTTCCTTCAACAAGCAGACATTGAATCTATTGAACAACTAGGAAAACGTGGTTCAGCTTATTTTTCTTCAAACCGCGACATATTTAAAACATCTTTACATGATACTGAGATCACTGCTTTTGTTAAGAACGTACCTAGCAGGTCTTAAACCAAAAAGGGTATCAAAAGAAAGATAAACCTTATCAAAAGCCACCACAGTGTGTATACTGCAAATTATTTCATACGCAGTACTCGATGTGTGATAAAAGTCCATCTTATCCTGCTCATCTTGACATGATGATGAAAAAGCAGGAAAACAAACGAAACTCATACAAACGAGCGGTTAAATGCTTCTTCTGTTCCTCTTATGGCCACTATTCTGCGAAGTGTTTGGGCAGGCAAAGAATGAAGGCTAGCAATGCTGTGCTCTTAGATACATCATCTGACGATGATAGTGTAGTTGATTCTGAGCTTGAAAATGTATTACCATTAAATGAGTGTGAGAGTGTGGCTGTAGTTACTGATATGTTAGACTTTAATAAATGTGACACGTGTCACCAGTTTCATGCGGACGGAAAACTTAAATGTGGTCATGTTGTACCATGTTCCAACGAAGATACTAATTCAGCTTTAGCCTCCAGAGGTAATCTAAAGTTCCACGATGCACTGGTCAACGAACAACCATGCCAATGTTTACTGGATAGCGGAAGCACTTTACTTGGTGTAAGAAGAGAGTTAGTTAAGCCAGGAGATTATACGGGTGAGTTTGTCAAATGCCGCACTTTCTCTGGAAATACCCGCTGGCAAAAGTCCACATAAACACCGCGTTCCTTTCCGGCACATTTACGTGCGCGATTTTGCAAAATCCCTGTACTGACCTAATCTTGGGTTGCTTGCCATCATTAAAACAATGTACTGATGACGAAATACTAGCCTGGAAACAAACAAACACGGCTAATGCTGTAACGAGGTCAGCGACCCAAACACATTATACTGACCTACAAAATGAAATGTTACAGTTGTTAACACCCAGCGGTGCTAGTAACACTAGCACTCGACAAGAGTTTATCGAGGCAAAACGCACCGATCAAACTATCGCTCCTTACTTTAAATTGTTAGGTGAGCGAGCGAAAGTAACTAAAAATGCATCTTGGTATTTTAAAATACATAATGGAATTCTCATGCGTTATTATACCACCAATAACCATGAAATTCAGCAGACGGTGTTACCTTTAAAACACCGACAAAATGTGCTAAAGATTGCGCATGATTCACCATTTGCTGGACATTTGGCCTATGACAAAACAAGAGCCAGAATTTTGTCACATTTCTGTTGGCCTAAGTTTTGTAACGATATTAAATCTTTTTGTCGGTCATGTACCATTTGTCAACATTTAGTAAGAAAGGGAAAGCATGTAACAGCCGAGGTTCAACGTTCAATAATGGCCTCTAGACCATTCGAAAGTGTAGCGGTGGATATTGTTGGACCCCTGAATCAGGTGTCGAACAAAGGAAACCGGTTCATACTAACCCTCGTGGATCTTTGTACAAGGTGGATCAAAGCGGTGCCACTAAAATACATTACCTCCAAAGATGTGGTAAATGTATTTTTACATCTATTTTTTCGATTTGGCTTTCCTCGAACCATTTTATCCGACCGAGGAACCCAGTTTATTTCGGCTGCTATGCAAGCCCTAACAAAATTGCTAGGAATAGAACAGCATTTCAGTAGCCCGTACCACCCTGCCAGCAATGGTATTATAGAAAAAATTAACGGGGATCTAAAACACATGCTGGCAAAGGTAACAGCAGAGAATCCATCTGATTGGGACACTCTATTACCAGCAGTGCTGTTTGCCCATCGAGAAATTCCGCACTCAGGTACGGGTTTCTCACCTTTCGAGTTAGTTTATGGGGCGAACCCTCGGGGACCCCTAACAGTTTATCATCAGCTAATCACTAGCTCAGTAGAGAGTCCAACCTCAGTAACACCATAAGAGATGGTAACAGGGAGACGCGATAAAATCATGAAGGCGTGTGAAATAGCCAAATCATCTTTGGAGAGAAAAGGCCAGATATACCGCGATTATGCAAATAAGGGTGCCAAAACCCTACACCTTGAACCCAATCAAAAGGTGCTACTTTTACTACCAGATAAACGTAACTTGTTACTAACATCATGGCAAGGGCCATTAAAAGTTGAACGAAAGATATCAGATGTCGATTATGAAATATCGATAAACCGAAAATTAAAGATATTTCATATCAACATGCTGAAGCCTTATTTCTCACGACAAGAACTGATGACAGACGAACAAAATGCACCTACACCAAACAACCGGACGACAGACGTACACAACACAACTACACTAGGTAGGGCGACAGAGGACGATGACATCGCAAACACACCTAGTCAGGAAACAGAACACACAGCTAGTACAACGACAGTACGTTATCAGACAGATGACGATGGAATAGAATTACCAGTCCCGACAGTAGACACGACTGGGACAATTGATATCATACGTTTAGAACCGAAATTTACAGACGAGCAACGACGACAAATCATAGAGTTAGTAACGGAATACAGGGACATTTTTTCCGACATCCCAGGAAGGACAGACAGGATAGAACACTCCATTATTCTGACTGATAACACCCCTATCAAATGCCGACCTTATTCCATCCCATTAAATTACAAGTAATATCTCGACAAGGAACTCTTAAATCTTGAGTCGAGTGGAATAATTCAAAAATCACAGTCAGAATACTCTTCCTATCGTCCTGGTCAAGAAAAAGGACTCGACGATTCGCCTCTGCGTCGATTATCGCCGGTTAAACAACGTGACCAAAGTCAATGCAAAGCCTATCCCACCATGTGACGATCTTATCCTTGATATGTCAACATCACGTATCTTTTCTAAACTTGACCTTACGAAAGGATACTGGCAAGTCCCGATGCAGCCATTGTCTATTCCATTAACAGCTTTCTCAACACCTCTAGGTCTGTATGAGTGGCGTATTCTTCCTTTCGGTCTTCGTAATGCCCCAGCCACTTTTGTCCGACTCACTAGGGACCTTTTACACGGAATTACTAATACATCGACTTATATTGATGACATTTGTATCCATACAGCAGACTGGACATCACACTTACAGAAACTGCGACATGTCTTCGATAGATTGCGATTATTCGGTCTTACAGTAAAAACCACCAAAGTCGAGTTGGGAATGGAAGAAATTGATTTCCTAGGCCATACTATCAGCAGAGGCCAACTTAGAACAGATGAGAGAATTGTGACCAAGATTCTCAATTTAACTATGCCAACGACCAAGAAACAGGTCCGTAGTTTGCTTGGTCTGGTCAATTATTACAGCAAATTTATACCCAATTTGGCTGAAATCACCATCGTTTTTTCTAATATTTTCAAAGCATCTGTACAATTAAATGTTCAAGATGCACAGTTAATTGATGCTTTATCAAAATTGAAACGTATGTTTAGCGTTCCACCTGTTTTGCGTTTGCCTAATCAGAATCTTACGTATTTTCTTCGTACAGACGCAAGTTCTATTTCCATTTCTGGCGTCTTAGGCCAGTTCTATGAAGGAATGTTCCACCCGATAATGTACGTAAGTCGGAAAATCACTCCTGCTGAAGGAAGATACTCAGCCTCTGAATTAGAAGCTTTAAGCGTGATCTATTGTGTCAGGAAACTTCATAGATTCCTAGCGGGTACAGAGGTTGTCATTGAAACCGATAATTCGCCGCTGACTGTAATGCAGTCTGGGGTCCATCGCAATAACAGGATCTACAGGTGGTCCTTGATATTGCAAAATTATGCCTTCACTATTAAACATTTGAAGGGAAGCATGAACTCTCTGGCTGACACATTGAGCCGACCTTCTCACATTGAGATACCTGAAATACGAGAAGAGAGCGACCTTATATCACCAAAGACATTGACACTGTAATTACCTAGTGCCCTATGTGGTGATTAATAACATTATAGTGCGTTACCATCGCCAGTCGCTTAAACCTGTGTAATATAAACTGTGTCAGTATCAGTGAAATGAACAGACACACTAGCAGTTGTCTACACCACTACCACTTATACAACTCTTGAGTGGATAGAAGTGTTAGATTTGAACCTACACAAATCAGTATCATACCATTAGTATGAACATTACCCAGGATGAGAGCGAAAATCAGACTTTGTCTAGTTGCACTCTATTTTCGAGGACATTCTACTGAGGACACTGCTCCGACATCACACCTGGATGTAATTAATTAGTGTAGTTAGATAGAAATTATATGTGATATGTATATAATATGTTTTTATAACAGTCGCATATAACTTCATAGTCTTGTAGTGATTTAGAATTATGAATGTAGATTTACCAATATAACTTTATTTAGGACATTTTAGAGTATAATTCACCTACATTTAGTTAAGAACTCATTTAATTTAACACCTACATCATATTACTTTACTTTATCACCATTTAAACACATTTATTTATATATTTAGTTAATGTTTTACATCATTTACAAATTAACCCCATCATTAAATAATTTATATCATTCCATGTACGAATAACACTTTAAGGTAACTAACCCACTTTTCCCAAATTTAATTATTTAGTTAGATTAGTTCCCTTAGATTAATTTAGAACAGTACACCAACTTACAATAGATTATTTATATCAGTCATTACCACAGGATTGGTAGCAAACAATTCTTGCAACCATGTATATTTTTGTATAGATATGACGAGTACATAAATACAGCACAGTCATGTGGCTTGAAAACCGATTTAAATTCAGCCAACGATGTAATGTACATATTTATTGTTCATCCAGTCATTAATTCTTGAACGACATTTTAATGACGAACCAATATTTTAAAAGCACTGTTGAATGAAAGATGAACGAAAGATGTGTGAATGAGAGAGAGAGAAAATGAATTAAATCAGGAGAGTGAGAGATTTTGCGCTAATTTTTTTTGGCCGCATAATACGACTTGTTGTAACTTGTCTGTGTCAATCTGTGTAGACAATGTGCTGTTGAGATTTTTTATAGGTGTGTAGTTGCGATACTTTAGTGATAGACATAGGAAACATATTTTGAGCATCTTATAACGGGACTGTAGTCATGAATCAGCATAACACACTCGTTTGTGGCTACAATAAAGCGCTTTACGGGGCTCGAAAGAGTACATACACGTAAATTATAAACGCATACACATATTAGTAAGTTAAATACACTTTAGTTTAATAGAAAACACGCAACCAACCAGAAAAACTAACACATAAAGTTGCATACATCATTACCTACAAAGAACGATAACTACTCTAACAGGGGACACAGTAACATCTCGAAAACCTTAATGTAACACTTAAATATTTCTTCACAAGCGGAAGCTAAAAAGGTGAAGAGTAGCACATAAAGCATGTATACTAGTTGGGGCAATTATTATATGGGAACATGAAAATTTATTGTCCATGTATTGCACTCGTAACAGAGGCAAATTGTATGGGATTGTCAATTTTGGACAATCGGAGGACAGGTCTTATGGCATTGGTTCCGGATCACACAATTCCCAGAAATATAATGACAGTTCATAGCCAACTGTACTAGTGTGGTGAGCAACTCAATTAGCCAAGTGAAGTAATACAACAGTGTGACGAAGGAAAGGAGAGATCTTGTCCTATCCCCAGAAGAGAAGTAGAGAACTGACGAAGTCTTTGACAGAATTAGACAGCCAATTTTTGTTGAGATTACGACTTGTGTTATCCCCACAACTTAAAAGTTTGTAACACAACAGGGGAGGAAGGAGAGCCTGTCAAAGATCTACGTAAGAGCTCAAAGCTAAGAAGAGCTAAATAGAGCTAGAGAAGAGGGCAAGTAACAGAGAGATCTAGGAGACCAGACAGAAGGGACACAAACACTATAAATAGCTATAACGGGGCATACTCATGTCAACAAGGAGGGCAACGAGTGTACGTGTGCTGGGGTTACCCAAGAGACTGGGAAACCCGCATCACGAGAAGTGACCATGTAATTCTGGTTACTATAACCAAGTGACTAGCGTGCTGGAACTTTAAGCACGTAAACTAGCGCATGCACGGAGAGCTAATTGCGCGTGGCTGAACACGCCACAGAGAGCTTGTTTAGACTTGGACTAGACGGCGTAGGCGACGGACTGTATATCCGCTGTGAATACTTTGTTGTTTGCAGATGATGCTGCAGTTACGACCCACTCTGAGGAAGAATTGCAATGTCTACTATCTGCATTCTCCAATGCTTGTTCTGAATTTGGTTTAACAATTAGCAAAAAGAAGACACAGATTATGTCACAAGGTGCACATGAGGTACCATCAATCTTTATTGACGACGCCGAACTAGAGATAGTAGACCATTTTACATATCTAGGATCAGTGGTAAATAGCAAATTATCCCTAGATCAGGAAATCAACATCCGGATTGGTAAGGCAGCAACAACAATGAACAGGTTAAGAAAAAGAGTCTGGGAGAACAGGAAGCTTACTGCCAAAACAAAAGTCCTTGTCTATCAAGCCTGTGTCCTTAGTACTCTTCTCTATGGCAGTGAAACCTGGACAACTTACTCACACCAAGAGAACAATTTAAACAGCTTTCATATGCGGTGTCTGCGAAGAATTCTTGGTATTAAGTGGCAAGACAAAATCACAAATACTGAAGTATTGGAAAGATCAGGTTGTGTGACAGTTTATTCCATGCTCAGTCTTCGTAGACTTAGATGGATAGGACATCTTAGGAGGATGGATGATGGTAGAATACCAAAGGATATCTTTTTTGGTGAATTACAGATGGGTAAGAGATCTCAGGGTCGGCCTCTACTGCGATACAAAGATGTGTGTAAGCGGGACATGATTGATACAGGCATTGATAATGCACATTGGGAGCAAGTCGCCGCTGAACGTGTTGCATGGAGGGCAAATATCAGAAATGGAATAAAGTCAAAGGAGAAAATTATTGCAGAAAAGTCACACACCAAGCGTTTGAGACGTAAGATGGTGCATGATGGTGGAAATGACCACGTGTTCACATGCACCCACTGTGAACGGACATTTACAGCGCAAATTGGCCTTATCAGTCACACTCGCTACCGCCATAGTTAAAAGTTATTATGTCTTTTTAGAGCACAAACTATCGTCTGTCAAGACGGCAAGGTGCCAATGGAAACTTTGTTGTTAAGAAGGACAGTATCAATAGTTAGGACTTAAGCTTAGCTTCAGTAGTTATTATCATTACCATCATCTCCTCATTACATCTTTGTAACATACTACGATGTTTAATACCGATGTGGTATTCTGCTCGTGGAGCTTATGTACTATCAGCTCCAAATAAAATGTATCCTTTTGCAAACCATATGAGTTGTCACTTTCGTGTAGTGCAAAAGTAGGGAATCATTGTATGCCTGTCGCAAGTGAGTTGTTGACATTCGGTATCCATTAAGTCTGGAGTGATCCTTACCTGGCTTTGGGAGTGGGACCAGGTAGCTGTGCAGCCAATCGTGGGGTATTTATGCCGTATTAATGCTTAGGTTGAAACAAAGAGCAATCTTCTCCAAGTCCCCATCATTTATGTTCCTCATATGGGAGTACCCCACCCCATCCGGACCTGGCGCTGTGTTTTTAGCCCGCTTCAGTACCCGTCTTATGTCCTAAACTTTAATCCCACAGTCCTCCTTCCTAGTGACCCGTGACAAGGCTTCTCTGACGTTATCTCTAATAGCCCTATCTTGCTGATCCGTCTATTTTAAAAATTGCGCAAGAAAAGCCTCCCCGTTGTCCTTGTCAGTTGTCATAGGTCGGTTGTTATCATCATAAACGGTGCCATGTGTACCAGGCATCGCCTGTCTCTTCATCTGCCGGTGCAGCCTCCAGAATTTTCCCAATGTCACATCCCCACCGACTTATTGATAAACTGTTCCCACTTAATCCTCTTTGCCACTGCTGCCTGGAGTTCAAAATCCTGCACCTTTACATTTTTATATCTTTCAGCCTCTTATAATTCTGTGTTAACTGAATTGGTTGCTCTCCGCACCCTCTGCCAATTCCTTATGACCGCCCTCTTTTCTGTCCATGAATTCTCCACCTCTGGTTCCAACATGGTGGTTGGGTGAAGATTATTCTTGTTGGTTTAGATCTTCCCTGTGATCTAAGGCACCCCAAAAGCGAAGAGTGGTCGCGATCATAACTGCATGCCTTGCGAGCTCTCCTAGCCCTAACTGTGCTGGACTTAGGTATCAGCACATAACAGGGGAGGTGGTCACTTCCATGGTCTCCAAGGACGCTCCATGTTATATCTGATGCCGCCTCTTGTGAAACGAACGCCGTGTCGATAGCCGTGTCAAGGCCCCCTGTTCTCAAAGCTAGCCTAGTGGGTGTCCCGTCATTTATACAGACAACGTCCGTCTCAAGCAAGGCCTCGGCAAAAGCGGTACGCTGTCTGTTCTCTCCCGACCTGTCCCATTCCTTGGCGCTGGCGTTGAAGTCACCACATATCAGATACCTGGTACCAGTGGTGTCCACTGATCCTTTCAACCAGTCCCAACTCTCTCTGCATATGCAAGATTCCCCACTAACATATATATTTATTAGGTTCCAGCTGTATCAGCCGATTTGTATCCGCATTCCCTGCACCTCTTTACTCTCCTGACCCCACCCACTCATATCCAGTATTGAATGCTGTAAACCTTCCTTGACCACCAGATAGTTAGTTAGTTAGTCGACAGATCATCCTCATTGCACATCGAACCATTCAGTCCATAAGTGCTCGAATCCCCTCCTCAACAAATCCCATAGCGTGTAGCGGCTAACGACATCAGTTCTGTGTTGGTTTATCAATCTCCTTTGGCTTCCTGCGTAGTGTTCTTGTTTGGCCACCCCTCTTTTAATTTGCCTGTTCTCGCAGTCTGGCCATGGTTGTAGATTCACAATCATCACTTGGTTCACGCAAAAGTCGCACTTCTCGTAGAGCATTCAGGATGGCAGCCTGGTCCATGGCGCGTCCGCCCTCCACCGTAGCCTCACCTGTGAGCTTGTCGGCCCTCTCATTTCCTTGTACTCCCGCATTCCCTGGCACGAAGATGAAACTAATCTTTGCCAGCCGAGACCACTCCAGAGACAGTAACCATTCTCTTCGGATCCACCCCACCTCTATCATCTTGATCATGTTCACAAAGGAAACATGCCCTATTGAATGTCTGTGTCTCGAGCCATGTTATTGATTTACTTACTGCCATGACTTCTATAGTCAGGGTAATTATGGTTTCAGTGAAAGCACCAGAGTAATCCTTCACAATTCTCCCTCCGGCCCCAGCCGTAAAGGCCCATGAGCTTCTCACATGTCGGACGACCGACCCATCTGTGTAGATGACGGCGTCACCGTCTAGCGAATTCTCGAAAATCAACGCTTGTACTTCAGCCTCCACAGCAGCCGAATTTTCTTGTCTGCATTTTCTATCTAGTTGGATGCAAACTGAAAAGGATGTGCAGACATCTGTTCGCACTTGTACCCACCCCTCGCCAGGTTCTAAGTCCTCAAGTGAACACATCCGTTGAAGAATGTTATGTTGAAAAACCGAATACCACAGAAACCACACACGCTGTGAAAAATTCATTCAAGGATTGCTTCGTAGCATCGGCGCAGATCTTGAGTAGAAACTCCTGGTTTTACATCCCTAGCACACAAACTACACGCAAGAGATGAATACATCCATCTCCTAAGTGAAACAGTTAACGATCACACACACACACACACAAAAACAGTCCGTCGCCACCTGACCACCTGAGCCTGCCTATATCTTCCCTGCCCAGGTGGGTTGAAGTAACATGTTTTAAGTGCCCTGGCCCATGTATTTGAATAAATGTAGAATTTTTTACATGAAGAAATGTAGATTTCTGTCTGGAAAAACAAATTAAAAAAAAAAAAAAACCGAAATAAGCCCTAGTGCATTTTGTAAAGCTAAAATATAAGATAACCTAGTATAAAATCCGGTATTGTTTTCGGGGAAACACGGTACTCTGAGCTTCATAAAGAATAATTCATACTGACCACTTCCATAAGGATTCTTCCCCAGACACCTCAAATCGCTGATGTCATTACCTTACCAGACTGAATATCACCCACTGCCTTGCCAGCTGGCGAGGGTGGTCAAGCCTCTCTATAAATAATGATCTCCGACGATATGGATTAACTCGTGTGTTTACTCCCTTACGTGCCATGACACAAGACTGTCAAAATATCCGCACCCTGTCTTTCTCTATCTCTCTTTCCATAAATCTTTCCGGTTGTCACAACCTGTTCCAGGTTTTGTCTTTTCATAACGTGACCAAAGAAAAAAAAACGACAGCTGCCTCTTTCTGAAGTTTGTGATCAGTTGTCTTTGCGACTCAGCTTCCCTTAAAACGTCCTGATTGCTCATTTTAACTGTCCAATTAATTTTCAGGATTCTTCTATAAAATCACATCTCCAAGGCTTCCGTGAATTTTTTCACCTCATTCAAATTGACTTATTATTTGTGGTTTCAAACCACCGATAAATCGTTCTTTACGGGGTTATCCGGCCATCTTGTTTCGTCACAAAACCGGCCCTCCACTGACCCAGATATTTTGAACTTGGCGGTTATTTTTCTTGGATGACTACTTAAAGTTGTCGTGATGACTACTTTCGGTTCCGGGGCACACGGGCGGGCGGCGGCGGCGACGACGGCGGCGGCGACGGCGGCGGCGACGGCGGCGGTGGTGGGGCGGGTGAGGCGGACAACGAGACAAGCCCCGGTCATGTGGAATACTTATATAAGTAGACCAAATAGTTGTCGGGTTCGAGTCCCAGTGTGCGTGTGTGTGTGTGTGTGTGTGCGTGTGCGGTGCGGTGTGCGCGACCTCCAGTCATATCGATCCCCTTCGATGAGGATACCGAAGTCAGTATGACAGAAATTGATTTATTTCATCTCTCGAGCGAAGCCGAGGATCCCCTTTTAGATTGCATGAATAAACTTTTACACGCTTCGACAGGTTTTCCTTACCCATGTATAACCTTGAACCGTTTGGTGGAAATCTGGTTTATGAATATTCTAATCGACCATAGAATAACACTAAAAATTAAACCCAAAACTCAATTAAACCGTCTAAATTCTTGTATGTATACTAGAGAATAGTTACGTCAATAAATATCTACGAGTCTCTATCTGAAATCAGACCCCTTCCAAATAACATCTGGCTTGAAACAGGTTGATGCACTATCGCCGCTACTCTTCAATCTGGCTCTAGAGAAAGTTGTAAGGAAGATAAAGGAGGAATGTGATATTGGAGGAACATCGAAGCTGCTTGGTTATGCAGATGTTATAGATATTAAGGGCAAAGTGAACAAAAGACATTGGAAATATTGACTCACTTAAAGGAAAAAGTCCAACAGATGGGGCTGGTTATCAACCAAGATAAGACAGAATATATGGTAATTTCAAGAGACGGAATGGCTAAAAACTCTGGCCACATACAAATAGATAATATGACCATTAAAAGAACGGAAACATACAAATACCTGGGTACAATCTTCAACTGCTCCAACATCATAAGGGAAGAAATACAAACTAGAATCAACTCTGGAAATAAGATATACTATGCACTACAACATCTACTAACATCAAAGGCGCTATCTCGTAACACCAAAATCACAATATACAAAACACTGATCAGACCAGTTGTGCTGTATGGCTCTGAAACCTGGAGTACAACGAAAGGAGACGAAGCCTTGTTAGAAACCTTTGAGAACAAAATTTTAAGACGCATCTTTGGACCCATTAGGGATACACAAAGTGGAGAGTGGAAAAGAAGAAGTAACAAAGACATTTATGATCTGTTTAAGTCCCCGCTAATCACTGGTATCAAGAAGGCTAATAGACTACAATGGCTGGGCATATAGAAATAATGGAAGATAATAGGGAAACAAAACTCGCTTACACTCAGGAAATAAATGACCGTAGACCCCGAGGTAGACCAAGAAGACGGTGGAGAGATAATACATGTACAGACCTACAAGCACTTGGAATCAACGCCTGGCAAGAGAAGGTCCACCATAGAGACGAATGGAGACGGATTGTATTTGCAGCAAAGAACCTCAATGGCTCGGAAAGCTGAAGAAGAAGAAGATTCAAACTGTACAGGATTTCATTTACCGGCCATCCCACTGAACTTACTTACGGACTCGCCCTGGTAACTTTTTCTACCCAGCTATGCACCGCTTTACGGGACAAACATTTGTCAGCATAAACACTGACAACCAACCTTGGCGGGAGACATTTCGTGAATGACACCGAAGTTGAATGTGAAGTGAAAACGTGGTTTAGAAAACAGAGCACGGAGTTCTATGCAGCCAGTTTGGGAGGACTGATGAAACGATGGGATAAGTGCATCAATGTTGGTGGAAATTTTGTTGAGAAATAAACGGACAATGTATGTATAAAAATAAACTGGTTTCAAGTTGTTATCATCTTTAGTTATTTTTCTACAGCCATTTGTGACTTACTTATTAACTTACTTTCGTACATGGGGTATGCATGTTAAAGAATTTTGGAGGCGCAAAAGCTTTAATTAAAGAAGGAAATAGACCGTTATGGTTTTGTTTGAGTCATTTACACTGTTTGTATTGCTGTAATAGTAGTGTTAGTAGTGTACTTTAGGAGAGTATCATGTATTTTGTATGCACATTTACCACTGTTTGTAGTATTGTTGGAAATCTATTGCTATGTATGTTTTTTCAGTGTGTGTGTTGCCCTATATATCTGTTATGTTTGTATCTATTTGTAAATGTTAGATTTGCATTGTGTTGTCTCTTTGCTTTTACGCTGTACATAGTGTATTAATTGATACATGTCATACCTACTAGCCCTTCGTATGTCTTTTGACTAGGTCTCCTTTTACGACGTATCTATCTAATATCTCCTACCAATACAATATTCATAAATCTATAGTGGTTGGTGTCATCTTGAAAGATAGACTACATGTTATCTCTTAGGGAAAAAATATTATTAAAACATAATAGGTTAAAATTACACAATTGGTACATTGTTATTTGCATGTACATTTTATATCAATAAAGCGATTATGATGTACATGGTTATATGACATAGGTGAATATGACAGGGCACATTAGAATACATATATTTTTAAACTATCAATTAATTAATAATTAAATGACCATGAATTAATAGCTACATACATTAGGCACACTATTATAATTTACATTGTTATGATAACATACGATGCAGCAGTTACTATGAAGTCAATTAACATATGATCAACTACATAATAATAACACTATTAAAGCATCAATTAAATATAGTACAATCACCATCTTAAATTATCCATATCACTTTATCTGTATCAGATGTTCTTTCTAGAAACATTAAGCGTAGCCGTATTCAATAGGATTCTTTCTACCTCATAAGTTTTCTCCAACGGTCATCCTTCTTGTTAGCATCGACCCGATTAACAGGATCCCCATTGACAGCTCTCTGTTCATCGTACTCTATTAAATACATTTTCTTCATTGTTCTCTCGGAGTCTAATCCATAGCTTTGGATTGATATACCTGTCATCAAATGACTATGGCTTCTCTCCGAATTGCTCAACTCTCTCAGGGTTATTATCAGGGTGCATTTCTCCAATTCTGTCAGCTGCAATTTCGTTGTTCGCGTCAATACTTTAGCATTTCACATCGGCAAAAACGTCAACCAGCCATATCACACTTTCTTCAATTCTGCTATTTATAGGTTTGCTACGTATCTTCTGTACTATGACGGCCAAATCAACACGAAAATCACATAACGATGACCAGATCACAAATAAATATGACATTATTACAAATAAATATGACATGAACAACACATAAAGATGCTTTTAAAAATAAATAAATGTGGCATTAACAACAAATAAAGATGACCTACGCAACAATTACAGATGGCATGAACAATAAATAAAGATGGCCTGTCACATCTTGCCCACTTGTTCTCACAACTTGTCCACTTGCTACCATTACTTCTCCACCCCTTCCATTCATCCAGCATGTGCCATGCCGATAAGCGTGGGCGGTCATGTTTTGCCATCTCACTCAATCACCAGAGTCGTGGATCAGCTCCATGTTTCTGTCTCGACCATGTTACGTGGCCAAACCATCCAGGTATTTACTTCTCGGTCTTCCCTTGGTCTCTTCCCTTCGATCTTGCCAGTTGTCACCAAGTTCTCCAATTCATTTCTTCTCATAACATGCCCAGAAAAATTTGACTGTCTACGTCTAATGTCTCTAAACAGTTTACGATCATCATTTGTTTCTTGAAGGACTTGTTCATTGGTTTTCCTGTCTGTCCACGGTACTCTTTGCATTTTCATCAGAAACCACATTTCCACAGCCATCAGATGTTTTTCACCCTGTCTGCTCATTGTCAACGCTTCATATCCAAACAAACGTACATGTTCTATGTAGCACTTTAACACTATTTTTCTCATTTTAATTGATATTTTTTATTGGTCAGTATGTTTTTCATCTTGCAAAAAGCTACCTTCGCAATGACAATTCCTGTGCTGATTTCTTCAAGGCATCTCCCATCAGATGTTATGACTGTTCCGAGATAAGTGTACCGAATCACTTGTTTAAGAATATGCCCATTTACTTGTATATTACATTGTGGTATTTCCTTTTTCCCAGTGACGACCATAATCTGTATTCTAAAAATTTAATTCTAATCCTATTTGTTCACTGTGTGCAATAACCGAATCTACTAAATGTTGCAGGTCCTGTTCATTGTCTACAATCAAGTTAGTATCATCTGCATATTTAATATTATTAATGCATCGTCCCCCAATGTTGATTCCTTCTATATCTTCGATACTTCGGAAAATAGTTTCACCGTACAGGGAAAATAAAATATCTGGAGACATTACATATCCTTGTCTCACTTAATAGGCTGATATTGACCTACCTCATTATCAATTCTTATGGCAGCTTGTTGTTTCCAATAAATATATATATTTGTTTTTACAAGTCTTTTCCATCAATTTGTAGATCCAGGTCTTTTCCATACATTTGTAGATCTGCAAGTATCCTTATAATGTCGACACGTCTCACTTTATCGAAAGCCATTTTACCATTTTTACCATTTTACATTACCAACATCTTCAACTTACCATTCAAAAGTATCTGCTAAAGAAGCACTTCTACAGACTATTCTGGTATCTCTCTAACTGTTGGTTTCTTTCTGCCAAAGTGTTATCTTTCTCTATGACAGCACAGACAGACACTGATGTCTCCAAGCTGGAAGTCTGTTTCGGGTATTAATGCATTTAGCTGTAGATATGCTTAGTATTGGATATGAACCAATGTGTCTTATTTACAGATTCTACACAGTTGTTTCGCTTTAGTCCTCCTGCTTTCTAGACGATTAAACCTTTGTGACATGGGGAGGTCTGTCTATCGTTTTAAATGACTGTTTGTTGCTGGGCTCTGCGGTCTCTCCTATATTGCATAGGTTATAGACATGCGACTATTTCCAATGTATTAATATGTGTTGTTTTCAAGCAACCATTTATAATCCTTGATTGTGGACTTTGATTATGTTGTTAATATGCGACTTAGCTGCTGGTCCCCAAGCTGTGATACCGTATCCAAGGACTGCTCTCAGTATTGAAGTACTGATTCTGTATAGCTTTTAGAACTCTTTTCATCATCTCACTGCTCTCAGTATTGAAGTACTGATTCTGTATAGCTTTTAGAACTCTTTTCATCATCTCACTGCTCTCAGTATTGAAGTACTGATTCTGTATAGCTATTAGAACTCTTTTCATCATCTCACTGCTCTCAGTATTGAAGTACTGATTCTGTATAGCTTTTAGAACTCTTTTCATCACCTCGATTGACATAGATAAATTACATGGCATATTCTTGTAAAAAGATACTCTTGCATGGGCTATTATACAATGGACACCCTTATTACACCTGCAATCCGCTGTTATTGAAGTACCAACTACTGAAACATACTCAGTTGTTTTGGACTGGATTTACTCAACTTCATTTGGCATTTGGGAACCAGTTTTGTTCTTTGTAATTACCCAGTCGTTCTGCTTTTCATTGCATTTAACAACTATTATTCTGTATTATCATGATTGAAGTTGTGTGGATTTTCATTAGTTAAAACGTTAATATCACCCTTTCTTTAATTGACCCAGATCACCAAGGCGCGTTGCAAATAGATTATTCAGCGTACTTCTGTAATTGGAGCTCATTTTTATGTACAAGAGCATATTCACACTAGAGTTGAATGTTTCCATCAGAAATGCAAACGACCAAAAAATATAATACAAGTTAAAATATCGTTTTCCAGTATTGAATTCCGGTTCTAAGAACGTTATAACACATAATATCACAGACGGTGAGTAACACACAATTAAAATACTTGCAACAATAACAACCATAACTACAGTTTTCCTGTCTTTGTTAGATGACGTTTCCTGTGTTATGCGTTGCATTTGTACAGATTTGCGCCAAACAGATTTCTCCCGTAGTTTCTGTATCAATATTGACGTGAACAATGCAACAGCGGCAACTGACAAAACACCACAAATGGCGTGGATGAGGTAAACAATTCCCTCAACCCTGTCTTTATTCTCAGTGAACACTAATACAAGCAGAGTTTTGTTTCTTAGAAAAGAGAACTTCCAGTCAAGATGAGAGATGCAGTAAACAGGAATACCCGATACCCACGTTACGAGGTATATCATCACAATTATAGTCAATGTTCTCTGGGTGGTGATAATCTGTTTCACTTTTAGAGGAAACGATATACAGACGCATCTCTCGGCCGTGATATATACAGTAATTAAACAACTAATTCTAGAGAACGCCTCTCTGGGAACGCCTGCAGTGATGTACTGGAGATCTGTGTATTCCAGCGGCATCCCTGACTTTGTAAACACCGGAATCACACATACAATGTACCAGATTTGTATTAGCAGGCTAGAGAGGTCAGACACAGCCATGGCGAATAAGCTGATATTAATAGTTGTATTCAACCCCTGTCGGTAAAATGCAACTAAGTTAATTGTGTTTGTTACTACTCCAAACAGACTGACAAAACCACATAAGTATATGTTATTTACTGTGGCAAAAATGTCTCGAAATTCATTAGCAATAGTGGCCAAGGCGACCGCATAATCGTTGTGTTGCAGGTAACCATTTTCAGAGTTATTAAGTATTCTCATAGCTTGAATAAAGAATAGAATGATTTGCAGGTTACGTTAAACCTAGATTCTGGAATACTATTTTGTGATGGGAGATACAGTCTCTGGGATTAAACGTGGACTCTGCACCTGCAACATCTAAATGCAAGACAATAATAGCTCATGGGGTTCAACCACTGCCTATAACAAATCACTCAATAGTTTAAACTATACGATCGAGTTTTCATTGGAACAAGCTTAACTGCCCATAAAATGCTGAAGATAATTATATTGAAACAATACAACTATATTTCTGCATTCTTAATTGTATTAAGAAGAAACACGTACTGTCATGGATGGATTGACAGTTATTGAAGCTACAATGTTTAAGGCCATAACTGCTCACATATTTCACATGTTACTGTTGGCCCTAAGGGGTCTCAAGCTAATGTTACTACCAAAATGGTAGGCAATTACGAGATACGATTTCATTGCACTATTCACCACACGAAACATCAATACACATTATGTTTAAATGTGTATAGTTTCAAAGCTGGCTCAACATTCTTTAATTGGGTTCATGACATGAAATTGAACTAGTATCGATATGTTAAGGACAACTTTACATGATAATTCATGCATATACCCCGCAACTGCGGTTGGTAAATTGTTTAGGTGAAAATAATAGTCCTAACGTGCTTCCTTTGTCTTAATTTGACAAGTACGTTATGCGATGTGACAGCAGCTGATTGACTCTAGTCCGATTTTGTGAAGACACATGAAGGGGTGTAGCATAGGTTGGAGCGCAAGCGTAATTGAAATGCCACTACTTTTATCCTTTCTTTACTCATTCAATCAAGGAGATCTGGTCGCAAGAGACGACCAATATCTCCGGCGGGCCAATTCTCGCTGGTCGCGTGATCTGCAGAGTCAGGCAGGGAGTCTTACGATAGCTCACGCTTACATTGGTCCGGACACTTACGAATTGAGAGGTGTACACGCTCATAAAGGGCCAGACACTTGCATTTGGGCCCACTACTGTGGGATATGGCTGAAAGCCTCTAAGCCAGGTCCCACGATTGCGTCGTCTGGCCGCCACTCACCTCCTGCTCTTGGAGGTGAGACCCACCTCCGGCTCTTTCAGTTATCACGAAAAATTCTTCTTGGATTAATATTCAAGGAAAACAAAGACAAGTATGAGGGAACTGATTACCTTATCAACGCTGTTTGTGGCGTTTTGTCAGTCGCCGCTGTTGTCCTGTTCACATCAATATTAATACAGAAACTGCGGGAGAAAACTATGGCGCACATCTGTACAAGTTCAGCGCATAACACAGTAGACTTCATCCATCAAAAACAGGAAAACGGTAGTTATTATTGTTCTAGTTGCGAGAATTTTAATTGTGTGTTTCTCATCGTCTGTGGTATCATATATTACAACGTTAGAACCGGAATTCAATATTGGAAAACAATATTTTAACTTGCATTATATTTTCTTGGTCGGTTTCATTATTGATCAACTCGAGTGTGAATATTTTCTTGTACATGAAAATGAAATACAATTACAGCGGTACGCAAAGTAATCCGTTTTACAGCGCGTCTTAATGATCTAGCTGTATCAAACACGTAGTATCAATCAACCTATAACTAAAGTAAAACCATACAGTTCAAACCATGATACAGAATATAGTTGTTAAATGCAACAAAAACATATTTACTGCTAATTACAAATAACAAACTGGCTTCTCAATTGCAAAATCAAATTGTATTAAACCACTCCGAAACATGTCGGTACATATACGTATTTCAATACTAAAGAAACAGCGAACTGCAGAAGTAATAATGATGTTAGATGTGGAATGGCCCTAACAAAAGCTTTTCACAAGAAAATTGTATGTGATTAATCTATCTCAGTCGAGGTGATGGCAGGAGTTCTAAGAGCTATCTAGAACGGATCCTTCAATACTGAGGCCAGTCCTTGAATACGGTATTACAGCTTTGGAAATAGCAGCTAAGTCACACATTAACACACACAAAATAATCAAAGTCCACAATCTAGGAACGTGGATTACAACTGATGGCCTAAAACAGCACATTTTAATAAATTGAAAAAGAACACATGTCTACAATCTATGCAAGACAGAAGAGACAGCAGAGCCCAGAAACAAACAGAAACATTTAAAAGACTGACTGACTACCACATGCACCAGAGAAAGGCGAGGACTAAAATTAAAACATTTTGTAGAGATCCAATACTGTGCGTATCAACAGCTAAATCCATTAAAATGGAAACACGCTTCCAGCTTGGAGACAACATCGCCTACCTGAGATTATAGAAAACATTCTTGACATTGAGAAGAAGAACTTTCCATGATGAGTTAGAAAGAAGAAGAACAAAAGTAAAGACTTCAAATGAGATAAACTGTGTAGGATACATTGTCTTAGCACAAATTTATTTGCATTCTTGTTGCTATTTCGGAATGAGATTGCTAGGTAACCTGACAACTGCTGAACAAATTGAATATTATTAACACTCTGGCAATGTTTATTAGCTATAATCAAAAAGAGATGACAAGCTACAAGTTTCTGAGCATGTGTAGCATCATGTGTTAGTCATTTTTAGAATGTTAATAAACATGAAAAAACATAATGGCTTTATACAGGCAATAGCTGAATTCAATCATTAACATTTGCTTCTTTGTTCTAGCACTGTCCGATTTGTGTTGTTAATGTTTCCTGCAGGTGTTTAATGTTGATATCAGCTCACTATTTGAGTATCTGAACCGGCCTATACATTAAGCGGACTCTTGATTCTTTGAATGCAACAGGTGTCAGTTAGTGTGTACAAGTTTGTAAGTAACTTAACCATCCATTTGCATCATCATGTGCAATGTCGGAAAGCGTGGGCGTCATGACTCGCCGTTTCACTCGATCATGAGAGTCGTGGATCAGCTCAGTGTTCCTGTCTCGATCACGCCATGAGACCAAGCCATCCAGGTATTTACGTCTCGGTCTTCCCCTTGGTCTGTTCCCTTCGAGAGTGGAATAGAGAATCTAAAGTCTTCAATACCAGACTCATCGTGTAATTTAAGTTCACTGGCATCATTCTGTGAGGAGAAGTGCACCAGATATATTCCCGCTGAGATTCCTTTAATGTCTGTTGCAGACGTTTATAAATATCTCTTAAACCTCAAATCAACAAACTCACACGGCCTAGATGGTATCAGTAATAGAATTCTTCGTTGTGCTGCACCAGCCATTAGTGAGTCCTTAACGTTCATATATAACCAGTGCCTGGCCAAAAACTACTTTCCATCTGCATTTAAAATTGCTAAAAGTGTTTCCGCTAATTAAAAATGGCCCAATGGATAATAGCGTTTTGAGTAATTATAGACCTATTTCCTTACTATCGACGCTATCAAAACCACTAGAAAAACACATTCATAAAATAACGTTACACCATTCAATTAACAACGATCTAATAATTAACAGTCAATCTGGGTTTCGACCTAAATATTCTTGCCATAGTGCTCTAACAAAAATGACCGATAACTGGCACTTAAACATCAACAACGGTAGAATTTGTGGAGCGGTGTTTGTAGACTTTAAAAAAGCTTTTGATATGGTAGATCACGATATTTTAATTAGAAAACTAAAACAAATGAAGATAAGCACCAACATGGTAAACATAATTACTTCATTTCTATCCGATAGACAACAAGTCGTGTCCTTCAACAACTGTCTATCAAGACCCACACAGCTTAATATTGGTGTGCCTCAGGGCTCAATACTAGGTCCGCTGTTTTTTGCAGTTTATATTAATGATCTTCCTTTATATATCAATACAACTTGTGATCTATTTGCAGACGACTGTACTATATATACTAGTCAAGAAAACCGTAGTGAATTAGAGAATTCTTTACAAAAGGAACTCGATAATCTTACTAGATGGAGCAATGAAAACCGAATGCAAATTAACATCGACAAAACCAAATCCATGCTAATAACGACCAGACAAAACCTACAGACACTAGCCATAACTGGAGCACCGCTCGAACTCCGCTTGGGCTCGTTACCTATAGTTAATGTGAATGAACATAAAACACTAGGTCTTTTAATTGACAGCCATTTGAACTGGAGCTCTCATGTTCACGTTCTTACCAAGAAAATAGCACAAAAAGTTTACCAACTTGCTAAAATTCAGCACTTCCTGGACGAAAGCACACGAAAAATATTCTATACATTCTATATCCAATCACATCTCGATTACTGTTCCACAGTTTGGGATGGTTGCCCTAAATCTAATTTAAAACGACTATGTTCTCTACACAACCGCGCTATTCGTCTGGTTTCTGGCATAAAGCACGTTGAAAGTAATAATTTGTACAGTCATCTAAGACTTCTACCACTTCAAAAGCGCTCCCTTTTTAACAAAGCCAAATTAGTGAACAAAATTATATCTCAAAATACCACAGAGTATCTTCTGCCGCTGATTCAATCTAATGCAATGAACAGCAAGCGCCTAAATTTGTTACATGTCTCAACGCCTAGATTGGACCTATACAAAACATGTTTCGCCTATTCTGGTGCGCACTTATGGAATGATCTGCCTCCAGATCTGAAAACTCCAATGAGTCCCTACACATTTAGCGAGAGAGAGAGAGAGAGAGAGAGAGAGAGAGAGAGAGAGAGAAAAAAAGTGGGTGTCAGAGAGAGTGAGAGAGTGAATGTGTGTGTGCGCACGTGCGTGCGTGTGTGTGGAGAAAGTGATTGAGCGAGAAATGGTAGGGGAATGTGTCAGTGCATGCATTCGTACGTGTATGTGTGAGAGTGAGTGAGGGAGTGTGTGCGTGCGTGCATGCATTCATGCGTATGTATATGTGTGAGAGAGTGAGTGTGTGTGTGTGAAGGATTGTGTGTGAGAGAGTGAGACAGTTCGAGAGGTGATGTGTTAGTGTGTGTGTGTGTGTGAGTGTGTGTGTGTGAGCGCGCGCATGCGTGTGAGTGTGTGTATATGAAAGAATACAGAGAGAGAGAGAGAGAGAGAGAGAGAGAGAGAGAGAGAGAGAGAGAGAGCTGAGCAGATGCATGTCATGTAACACGCATGTTATGTAACACGCGAATCCATATGTTTGTGTATTCTCATCTGTCATATTATCAGTTAAATACCATTTGATTTTATCATGTATAATATAAACTTATGTACAGTACTGTAGTTTGAGTGAGATAGTCAGTGAGTGTGATTGAGAGACAGAATGAGTGAGCGTGAGAGTGAATGTGTGTGTGTGTGTGTGTGTGTGTGTGTGTGTGTGTGTGTGCCTTCTCTGTGTGTATCTCTGTGTGTGGGAGCATCACTATGTTTACGTCACAAACTTTTAATGTACACATTTTTCTCCATGTTTAACATTTTTATGAGACTGCTCAAGACAATTGTCAGTGTATGTGTGTGAGTAAAGTGTGGGAGTTTGTTCATACTAGTTTCAATGCTAACGTGAGAAATTTTGTATGTGTCTAGATGTGAGGAGGTGTGAGTGTGTGTGGAGGATGTGTGTGAGTGTGGGGATATGTGTGGGTGGGGGATGTGTGGGTGGTGTGGGTGGCGGTATGCGTTTGGATGGGTTGGGGTGTGTGGGTTTTTGTGGGTAGTGATATTTGTGGGTGTTTGTGGGATGTGTGGATGGATGTGTGAGGGTGAAAGTAGGGGTGTGGGAATGGGTGTGGGGGATGTGTGTATGGGTGGAGGATATGTGTATGGGACGGGTGTGGGGTATGTGTGTTTATGTGGGTGGTGATGTGTGTGTGGGTAGGGGTATTGTGATCGAGAGATGTTTGGTTGGGGTGGGTGTGTGGGGGTGTGTGGGTGCTTAGTGGAGGATGTGTGCGTGAGTGAGTGTGTGTTGGTGGACGGGTAGGGAATGCGTGTGTGGGTGGGAGAGGTGTGTGGTGTGTTGGTTAGGGATATTTTGTGGGTGAGGTATGTGTGTGTGGATGGGGGATTTTTGTGGTGTGTGGGTGGGGGTATGTGGGGTGGATGGGTATGGGTATCTGTGTGGGTGTGGGTGGGTATATTGTTCGGTATGTGGGTGGGGGAATGTGTGTGGTGTGTAGGTGGGAATGTGTGGTGGTATGTGGGTGTGGGATGTGTTGGTGAGGGATATGTGTGTGTGCGGTGCGTGGGTTGGGAATATTGCGTGTTAGGGGATGTATGTGATGTGCGGGTGGGGGATTGTGTAGTGGGGGTTTGGGTTAAGGTATGTATGGGTGGGTGGAGGATGTATGTGTGGGTGGTGGGGTGTGTGTGAATGGATTGGGGATGTATGGATGGTTAGGGAGATGTGTGTGTGGGGGGAGGGGGTAGGGAGATGTCAGATGGTGGGGATGTGTGTGTATGGTTTGGGGATGTGTGAGTGGATCTGCGATGTGTGGGTTGGTGGGGGATTGTGTGCGTGGGTGGTGAATATGTGGTCAATGGAGATGTGGCTGGGGGATGGGTGGTTTGAGGTGTGGATGGGGAGAGGATGTGTGGGTTAGGATGTGTATGTGGGTGGGCGTGGGATGTGTGGGTTGGTGGGGAATGTTTGTGAGTGGCGAGTATGTTTTGGTTGGGTGAACAGGTGAGGGGAGAGTGTGTGGGTGGGGGATGTGCGGAAGGGGGATGGGTCGGTTGGTGGGGTATGTATGTGTCCCTTGGTGTGCGAGTGTGTGGGTAGGTGGGTGTGTGTGTGTGGGTGGGGTGATGTATGGATAGGTGGGAGATGGGCCTCATAACATGGTAATTTGCCTTGTTTATGTTTACAACATTCATTTCACAATGTTTATTTTTCTTCTTATGTAAATGTATAATGCTCTTGATAAATGAAAGACGAGTGATTGGAAGGGCCGAATGTAAGACGGGGCCTGCGCGCCCAATTTGTGACCCTAATAAAGTTGATTTGATTTTATTTGATTTGATCTGATCATGCCAGTTGTCACCAAGTTCTCTAATTCATTTCTTCTCATAACATGTCCAAACAATTTTGACTGTCTACTCTAATTTCTCTAATCAATTTACGATTTTCATTCGTTTTCTGTAGTACTTGGTCATTGGTTTTTCTGTATGTCCATGGTATTCTTTGTATTCTCCTCAGAAACCACATTTCTACAGCCATGAGATGGTTTTCAGCTTGACTGCTCATTGTCCAAGTTTCACATCCATACAAAAGTACAGGCTATATGTAGCACCTCAACACTCTTTTTTCTAGTTTCAATTTACAACTTTTTATTGGTCAGTATGTTTTTCGTCTTGCTAAAGGCCACTTCGCAATGGTGTATTGCAGTGCTACAAAGAATCTGTGTTTTTGTATTGATTTGAAGCATGGACAATGAGCAAACAAGTTAAAAAACATATAATGGTTGTGCAAATATGGTTCACCCCTCCCAACACAAAAAAAAAATGCAGAGAATATCATAGACATACAAACAAACCAATGACCAAGTCACACAAGAAATAAATGAAAACCGTAAACTGAATGGAGAAATTAGACAGTCTCAATTTTATTGGAAACATTATGAGAAGAAATAAATTGGAGTACTTGGTTACAACTGACAAGATTGAGAGGAAAATAACAAGCGGAAAGCAGACAAGTAACTACCTGGATGGCTTGGTCACATGGTATGGTCGAGACAAGAATACTGAGCTGATCCACAACTCTGGTGATCGTGTGAGTTGACGAAACATGACCGCCCACGCTAATCGGCATGGCGAATGATGCTGATGAAATAACACAAATGCCACACAACACATTTGCAAACATGGACTTTAGGTAATGTTTTCTTTAACACTAAAATGGGTATACCTGTTCTAATCCGACTGACTAATTGTCTTCCGTTGCATCCACTCATGGAACCGTTTTCACATTGGTACCATATCCATACTGTGAATCATCATGTCATACATTGTATTGCTAAGGTGTACATTGAGCCGTTGATTAATACGAAAGCCTAGCAAATGGGAACTGTGTCTACTGTTCTTGATTGCCTCTAAGAATAGCATACAAACATACGCGCATAAAACCAGCCCCGGGCCACCTGACCATGAAGAGATGCCGAGGATTATGTGACTGTATTTTGTCTTTAATTTCCAATTCGTTGCTGCCATTTACCTTATCAAGAAGTTTAAACGGTTGGAAGGTTAAAAAGAATCTGATTCACCATCTAGTCGGAGATTGAAAGCTGGATCCTGCGGAGCGTCAGGTACCTGTTAGTATCTCCACTCACATACTGAAACATTATAGCTCAGTTCAGCGCCAACCATCAGTTCAGGGACACACCACTTCAGGTGACTGTATCGTCACATTGCCCACAACGTGTTTCTGTCTGCATCTGTATGAATGTGATGGACATTTCTTTTTAACCCTTTATCATTTCGGATGGCAGAAACTTGAATCCATTCAACATTTTATGTGTTGGGTGTTTATTCACTGTTTGAGCTAAGAACTGTTCGTAAACCGTTGTGTTTTCATTAAAAGAAGATCGATTTGTGTTGTTACCTTACCCACGTACTCCACTGTTGATTCTTTGAACGCAAGGTGTGTGAGTGAGTACCTGCAAATGTCTAAATAACTTAACAGAGGATGGGTTTGGACGGGGGTGGGGCGTGGGGGAGGGGGTTGTTTATGGTTGGAAGTACCCTAGAGGTCAGTGATAATATTACAATACTGTACTTATTACAATACTGTACCTGTGTGTGCACTCTGTATTGATTTTCGATCTGCCTCATCATTCTGAATTAGACTGAGGCTACACAAATTGAGAGTATATTCAAACTTTGAAGCGCACTTTGAATACATCTAGTATGCTGGTCAAGAGAGATTAAAGCAATTGTTGCGCATGTCCTGTTTTCACTTGAAATCACTGGAGATTCGGTAGGGTTGTGGCTAGACAGTCGTCCGCTGAATTGCTGGTTAAGGGGTTCGTCCACAGTTTGGAGAATTCTGAATTTAAAAAAAAAACAAAGAATTATTTAACCTGTGCTCCCACATCAACACATTCTAAAAACACACACACAAAATGTCTTAAAATTAACGGTAGCCGGTGTAAAACTGACCACATCATGCACTGATTGCTGATTTTATTTTTTCGCATATCCTTTACAGGACATTGCAGCTAAAACCAGCATTTTTCAGTTGCTGCTGTTGTCTTGGCAAGTTTTTACGTTCGGTAGTTTGCCATCGCTTTCTGAATTACCGGCTCACAAACCCCCGTTAGTAACCAACTCGACGCGATCCGCTGCCGAATCCCGCGCAGCTGTGTTTCGTACGAGAGTATACGGGAATACGAACACCGTCCTTAACCCCTTGGCCAGTGAGACTGGATTGCTAATTGTTCTATACAAATATGGGTCTAACACTGTATTCCCGATTCTTTCTGCAGACGATAAAAAAGGGTCCATCACTAACGTACTTGCTATTGCATTGGCTAAATTTCTGCCTCAGTATCTATTTACATGCCGGCTTCCTGGCCTAGAGGTTAGCGACTTTTCTCCGTAACCTCGTATACTCTCGTAAGTAACGTGACGACGTTGAGAATATGCAGTGGTTCGAATGGCGTCGGTAACTTACGGGGTATGTGAGCCGGTCGCTCAGAAAGCAATGGCAAACTACTGAGCGTAATCTTGCCAAGAAATCAACAATCAGCTGAAAGATGCTGCTGTTGACAGCGATGTCCTGTAAAGGATATGCAAACATTTTAATTTAGTCAAGGACGGCCGGACTCCCTGGCGAAGGGTTTAAGGACGCTGTTCGTAATCCCGTATACTCACGTACGAAACACAGCTGCGTGAGATTCGGCAGCGGATCGCGTCTCGCTGGTTACTTACGGAGCTATGTGAGCCTGTCGTTCAGAAAGCAATGGAAAACAACTAAATGTAAAACTGGCCAAGACATCAACAGCAGCTGAAAATTGCTGGTGTTGACTGCAGTGTCCTATAAATAGGATATGCAAAAAAAAAAAAAAAAAAAGTCAAGGGCGAGATGTCAACATGTAAGTACAACTGAGCAGAGTGTGGAACTAATCCATAATGTAGCTGCCAGAATAGAAGCTGTAACTCGTTAAACGTCTCAGACACGTCTGCTTCCAAGACTCATATACCATGTGTATTGTTTCCATCGCACACAACTATGTGTCTAGTATATTACACATAAAGTCTCGTACGGTGGAAACAATATACATGATACATGAGTCTGTGTGGCACGAATACTCACACCACTGAAGAAGACTATATTGTTTTCCATATGGTTATTCTTACCTAATAATCTATGTGTAATACATATCATGTAGGCCATTTAGCCTATATAAATATGGTGCCGACAATGGAGTTAGTTGCCTTCAAGCTGTTAATGGAGTCTGAATAAAAGAACCACATATGAATAAGAAGCCCGACGAATGAAAACCTAAATAAGTAACACACACACACACACACACACACACACACACACACACACACACACACACACACACACACACATATATATATATATACATATATATATATATATATATATATATATATATATATATATATATATATATATATATATATATACACTCACTCACACACACAAACACAGAGCTGCAGGCGAACGTTAAAACCGGTGTCTTTATCAACGGGCCACCAAAAATAAAACAATAACACGCAGTTAAAACATATTAATATATTTCTATTCAGCTGTAGTCCTATCGATAACACTGGTAATGGACATGAAGAGAAACCATAGTTTTTAAGTGCTATATAATACCTATACTATGATATATCTATAAGAAATAAGAAGAGCAGCAGCTGATAAACATCTAATGGTATTGGAAATTTGGTGTTTGGGGAAAATACAAAGAACACGAGGGGAAATAAACTGGAAAAATTAACGACAACTGACGGGATTGATTGAAAAGGGCAATGGTAAGGCAGAGAAATAAATATATGTATGGATTAGCCAGGCCACGTAAACGAGACTAGAACAAAGACCTAATCCAGCAATCTATTGATTTGTGAGATGGCGAAATATGACCGCCCTCTTGTATCGCATGGCACATGATGATGATGGTGCGTCTATTGTTGTTTCTCTTCTTTCTTTCCAGTCTGTGTTATTTTTTGCAATACAAAGCAAGTTGTATATCATCGCATACATACGTTGTTCTCTTAAAGCTGGCTCACATCTATTTACATTTTAGATGCGTGTCGTATAAATCTTGCAAGCTGCCACATCGCTGTTTGAATTTTCCCGCACTACCCTCCAGTTAGCAACAGCGCCAACAACCATCACCATTAGAATTAAATTCAAATTTTAAAATGAAGGAAGTAGCGCCCATAGTTTAAGAAGAAAGATTACATTTACATCATCTTAATTTGAAAATCAAGCGCCGATTAGAAAAGGGAACGACAACAATTTAAATATAGCCGAAAAGGAGCTCAGCCATTGGTCATGACCCGGAATAACTTCAGAACCCAGTCGAGGAAGGGTAGGAAAAACAACAAACGAGAGTATTTAAAAATTGAGTGAAGACCGGCAGAAGTGCAAGTGTGTGTAAAACGAAAACACCTTCAGCAATCGCTCAAAAGTAGAAGGTCCGCTGGAGCTAATGGCTTGGTGTCCTCTACTCAACAATCCACCTGAAGTTTAGCCAACCCCAAAAGAGGAGAGAGAGAGAGAGAGAGAGAGAGAGAGAGAGAGAGAGAGAGAGAGAGAGAGAGAGAGAGAGAGAGAGAGAGAGAGAGAGAGAAGTGCCAGCCTATTAAGCGGCCAGCGAACTAGGACAGCAAAGACCTAGTCTAGAGCCTGAACACCTGACGACGCTATGCTTGAAGAAGACATTTAACTATGTTGAAGGTAAGCACACTGTAATAATAAGTTAGTTATTCTCTCTTCCCAGAAAATGGTAAGTTGGTGTGCTGTAAAAATGTGGTTAGTCCTTAAGAACTTATTTCGGGAGAGACTAAGCACTATATTTAGATGTCGTAGTTTGTAGAAAATCTGTGCACTATGTTAAACCATAGTGAGGTTTTTCTTTCTAGTTATGGAGCTTCTATGTAAGCATAAGCATTATGCCTATGTTGTAAATTTTACTCCTTAAGCAGTTAAGCTACGTCAGTAGTGATTTAGGAGTTAGTGATTAACTTAGGATTTAGAAGGTTAGAATCCATAGTTCAGTAGTAATTAACTTGCTTAAATGTGCATTCACTTGTTAGGAGGAATTAGTGTAATTCGTCCTGGAAACAGTACATGGACACATTAACATGTAAATAGTTCCATATATGTTATTATAATATCCTGGTGTTCTATGGAAGCATTCATATGGTGATTCAATTGTGACTTCATTGTTGTTAAATTTATGAATGTATCTTTTAGCTTATTGATTGCGAGTCACTTAATTATGAATATTCATCATCCATGCAAGTATGGTTATGATTTATGTTGAATAATTGTAGATTGGGTGAGGAGAAGTTGCAAACGGAGGATGCGTATGATCAATCAATCAATCAATCACCTGATAGTATGTAAATCGATGCATACTGTCATTTTCATCAGAGGAGAAGATGATAGTGGTACCTATACACTAACTGATAATTTAGTGTGCCTCTACTCATGACGGCAGTATGTGTTCAAAATCACTCATGTTACAATAATATGGTTTTGTTTCATGAATAGTGTTGTATGTATGTGTGATGATGAATCTTATGGATGAGTAAGATAAAAGCATACACCTATACGTTGAAGAGGAGGGATGATGCTCCCCTCCCCTCAAAGCATTTCATTGGGAGGAACCCACCTGAATGTCATACAGGAGAAGATGCCATAATGTACTTATATTGATTATAAGTAAATACTCAATGCATTTAGTGAACGAATTAAGACACTCAATGTGTGAGGCCTTTTCTTTTAAATGGAAGGATAACTAGGGAGAATAATTATGTACAAGGGGGAATGGTGAACATGGATATCAAATTCCTAATCGATCAAGGCATTAATCAACCTGGAGACCATGGGTGACAGGCATGAGCGAAGAGGACGCTGCTTATCAGGTAGTCCATACCGTTAGCTCTCCGTAGTGAAGGATTGGACGGAGAGGAACCAGCTATGGGGTTGATAACTGTTGGGGAACTCTAAGACCCTTTCTCCTTTTGTTTAATTTTCCCTGAGGTCAAAGTTCCCTTTGTTTACTTTCCTTTTGTCTTTGGGTTTTTACCTTCTTCCATTTCTAACGTCCATATAGATGTATTAATGATATCGGTAGATATATGTTTTGATACTGGAATTTCAGGTAGTGGTTAGATCCATAGAGATTCAGAAATGACTCTTGATGGGGAACCTGGCTAGAGAGATGAAGAAGACTATTCTGAAAGAAAGTACCAGCTATAGTTTCATCTTACCACTTAATACAGGTAAACCTTATCGCCTTAAATAAAACAGGGGACTTTTACTTGGACCTGTGATTTGAGAGGCAAATCGACTATTATCCTACCTGGACCAACACTCAGTCTGAGAACTAAATATATATGTTTTCACTGACAGTTTTTTTAAAGGGTTCCATAGACCCTGGAGTGGATATACTCAAGTTTACGACAAGTCTTTATACTTAATATAACCCAACTGAGATATATATATCATTTAACCCACTGGGGAATTGGGGTGTATGTTGGTGTGGTCTTTTAAAGTGAATATTTGGGGCATTAATGTAATGTTTATATATCATGCCTTTGGAATGGATTGTTGTTTAAACAGAATAACCAATACCCCAGTATGTGGTGTGTATTAATTATAAAAGATATTTCATTTCCACTATTGAGTGTTACAAGAATTCCTTGAGTTTTACGTTTGTGTTGTTATTAATTGATATACTCTAGATATTAATTATTTAGCAGAGTGTGGAGGGGTAAAGATTCTCCACAAGAATATTATTATTGTCCGAGGAAATCGTTTCCTTTTCACCTTGGGGATTTCCTTGGCTCTAAAGGACTCTGTTTATGGATTCAAGCAATTTAGCCAGTGACGTCTATTAACATTATAACGGGCCAGGACCACATTGGGAAAGAGGATATTTTCCCAAACATTCCGACAACGGGTATTGTAGTTAATGAGTTAATTTTGGAATATATTCTATTCATATGTTGCAATATCGGATGATGTATTGTGCTATACTCCTTTTGAATTTCTCACACAGACCCAGCCCAATATAGAAATAACATATGATGAGGTCAAGAGGTTTATAAGAAACTAGACGAGCCGGCCCGGCTTCGCCCAGTCCCTGGCGGGGAGCGTCTCATTTAATTCATAGAAGTAGTCATTATACATTCAAATACATTTCTCTAAGCGCACAGAGTACGCGTTCGGCCCCTACTCCCGTTCCCGTTTCCGTTTCTCGTCTGTTTCTGAAGCTCGTAATGCCTTTTTCTTTCGTGTAAAAATTAAAAATTAATTTTAAACTAACTAACTATTTCAGTTGGATCCGCTGGAGTGAGAACAACATCTGTACAAAATTTCATCTCAATCGAATGGACCGTTCGGGAACGCATAAAGAACACACACACAGAGAAACATTCTCTTATATATATATATATATATATATATATATATATATATATATATATATATATATATATATATATATATATATATATATATATATATATATATATATATATACACATATATATATAAGTAGATATAGTAGAAGAAATGGAAATATGGTATGTAGCCAAACTATTTGAAGAGAACTAGCTTCATTCCAGTAACTAAAAAGGGCAACCTGAAACTACTGAACGTAAACTTGCCAAAATTCTGGGTTGTCTGCGGCGTACTTCAAAGGATCACGGTTCCCAGAAAGGCAGGAGCCTCCCCACTAGGTCCCGCATCAGTGTGTGTCGGTTGTATTTGGTGATTATCCCGGCCCCTGGGAAGATCAAAACTTTGATCTTAGCCAAAAGGCCGAAAGGATATGCATCTAACACGTTCTCAAAAAAAAATTATATTATTCAGTTTAGTAATAGAAGAACAAAACATTTAATGTGATAATGAAGAAATATTTTAAAAAAATAAGTTAGGAAATTTTCACGTATCTAAATTAGATCCATTGTATTTACGAAAGCTTTTAAGACGCCTTAATGTTTTTATCACTTTGTTTATATCGCATATGATTGTAGATAACTTCTTTAAACATTTTATAAAACTTGAAGAAAACTACACAATTATTTAAATTACATAATATAGCAATGCTACTAGAAGTAATGTCCCTTGATATAACTTTTATTGTTAAGTCCCCGTGCAATATTGTAATTATACGTCTTTCCCTTTAATGTTGTTGTGTTACGTACAAAACTGTTTTTAAACTAACTATGTCAGTTGGTCCCGCGGGAGTGAGATCAACATCTGTACAAAATTTCGTCTCAAACAGATGGATCGTTCGGGAACGCATAAAGGACAAACAAACAAATAAACAAACACACACACAAACAAACAAACAAATATTCTCTTTTATATATATATATATAGTAGATTAATATTGAACTACCGAGGAGAAAAGATTAACATTATTCAGACTCCATAAAGAACACACCATTTTGAGATATCCCCTGTTTAATCAGCTAAAGATGGAAGTACTGATGAGTGTAACTATGGAGCAAACACGGTTTTATATTTGCTGCAAGCCGAGGGAACTAATCAATGGTTGAAATGTGTATCGCCGAGGGAGGGGGATGTTTACATTGATTTGGGCTCTTACATTGATCCAGTCTTGTTCTTCTTCTACGTTTATCCAGATAGTTTTTTTTCGGACGTGATTGCGTTATGCCTGTTTACGGCAGAGCTGCGTTAGGCCGACACATCCGACTATCGCGGGCATTTGTTGACCGGGTTAACTATCCCGGGGATCCAGTCTAACACGGGAACCTAGAACATTTTCGGAACGTAAACACGACCGGGATGAATCTGACCACATCACACATCGAGTGCCGATTGGTCTATACACATAAGGGTTCAACACCGTATGCTAATGGGACAGTCGAAACCGCACGTGTCTGACCTAAAACAACCATCAATGTCGTTGCTTGACTCTGTAGTACTTTCTGTTCTTAGGCCTGATTAATTAAGTCCACCTGGCTAATGTATTCGCCTGCATTTGACGTCACAGTAAGTGAGGCAGAGCCTGGCCGCCTAATCCTCCGTGCATTCAGGCCTTCAACATATGAAGGTCAAATCATACCACATACCCATAACTGTGAACTGGTTTACGACTTTAGCTCCTAGTATGCCTACCACTGCATGAATTGGTTCAAACATCGATTTAAATTAAGGTTTGTCCAGACGTTGAAACTCTAAAATTGCAAGTTAAGTAAAATGTTCGGATGATTTGATTTGCTTTATTTACATAATTCACTTCTGACTATTGGTCGGCGATATCGATAACAGGTATCACCGTGAGACAGTGCCGAACATGGCATGCATTAAAACTGTCGAAAAACAACACGCAATATACGATACCAGGAAAGGGAAAGATGATGCGAAGAAGAGAGGTGCTAACGGTGATCATGTGGCGACTCGAAGTAGACAAGCCAAATCTACGCCAGCTGAAACAGGCTTCGACATCAACAGAGCTTCAACAGGCACAGTTGAACCCAGTAGCCAGAATGCAGGTATCGAAGAAGTCAACTAAAGAGACAAGAAAGAGAAAAGGCATAGCCACACCATGAACATTAATCAAGAAGAACAATCGAATTACAGCACCTTCTCTGTGAAGGTCATGCTAAAAACAAAAATCAGCGCAGGAGAGGAACATATATCAGCATTTTCCACAATCTCACTACTTGAAAACGCTATGGCAAGTCGAAGCTTCATCCAAATACGAAGGATATTGGGTTGAATATAAAAACTCAATAAGTTGAGACAACAGTTAAAGTGATCAGAAACATCAAAGAAGGCAAGGGTGACTTGCAGCTACCATACTAAACAACAGTCGTGATCACCATACACCGCATTTAGCAGAAGCTATGCATTATAACAACAGTCAAGACCCATCTCTCACACGACAAAATCATAGAACAGATGCGGAGAGAGAACTAGACTCTCATGATCACAGGAGCGAAGAGGATACTCTGCAAAAGTAGCGTTTCATCCACCGTTGCCATAATTGCGTTAGAGGACACAACGATCGCCGAGCACCATTACATGAGACATCAGTTAACAGTTAATACCAATCAGGACAGAAATAGTTCTACGGTGTTGCTCCAGGTGCTAAACGTTCTATCACATCAGTGCTAACAGCCAGTACACACACGCCTTGACTGACACAGAATACAGGAGATCCAGCCAAATCAGAAGATGTATCATTTGCCACGATAACAACAATGCTATATATCACCAATGCCCCTGCCTCCAAAACAGCAAGTATAAAGCATTGATGAAGAAAGCCATTTTGTCGAATCTATCTTATACAGAGGCGGTAAGGCAGTAAGAGGAAACATTAAGACTGATGAAACCGGACCAAACCAATTACAGTGCCAACCAGTCGAGAACTGACCGGGGTCTCAGTATGACCAATGGCAAGTAGGTCCGATAGGATCCCAATGAAGTGGGCAGCTTTAAATATTAGGCAATTGTTTAAAATGTTAATGCTGTTTAGTAGCTTTGTCTCTGGTCAACCAATGTGTTTAGACCAATTTCGTCACATGGGCCATCATAGTAAATTTACAATATGACACAATTGAAACACTTGCAAATAGAAGCACCAAAGGAATTTCCGATTGCAAAAAAAGAAGCTCGTCCAGCGGAAAACTCACTGGGCTGTAGCACCCATTTCTGAGATCAAGACGGAAACACACGCAACACCGAAGAAGATACGAAAAGAAAGATCACAGATAGACATGCTGAAATAAAGAGTTTAAAAAACCAAATGGCTGAAACAGAAAACGATGCACAGACCAAGAAGACCAAAACAGAAGGCGACATATCAGAAGAAGAATAAATACAGACACTGACAATGATGATGTTCAACAACATCGAAAAATAGGAGGAAAACGAAGATTACACGTCACCGAGAACGAGGGTACAAAATGCAAGATACGAAAGAGACAAGAGACACACATATACAACAGTGAGAAGTAGCGGGAACAATCCGCTGACAACACCAAAGAGAAATCAACCTAACGTGTCAAGAAGGCAACAATGCAGATAGTAGCACTAAATGAGCGAAACGCAGACATGACATGGAGATTAACAAGCAGCAACATTCCACCAGAACAAGATGAATGCAATAAATATGAATGCACCATCTATAAGAGGTCGATAGAACAATAACTGAATAGGCCTGAACATTTTCATTTGAAGAATGGGTTGGCCTGGAATAGAAATTTATGTGTTAATACTTGGTGGGTTTTCCGTTATATGTGAATACGAAGTAATGAGCTTCAAATTATTGATACTATTCATAACTTCCAAATTAAATCCAAGCATCTACCTCGGAAAGACACGATTTTAACCATTTTACGAGTATGTTACAATCCTAAGATTGCGTTTGATTGTCAGAGAGAGAGGCAGAGAGAGATTGAGAGAGAGAGAGAGAGAGAGAGAGAGAGAGAGAGAGAGAGAGAGAGAGAGAGAGAGCAATCTGTATTTGGATGAGGTGTAATTGAATTTAATGTGGAGATGATTGATTCATCCAATACTAAGAATTATACTTTACGAAACAGTGTTAAGAATAATGTCTTTGCAACATAACTGTGCGGGCATACATCATTTCTACAACATATACGCTCTAATAGCACTCGATAACGTTTTCTGTAATTTCGCAGCCAATTATTTTACTCCTTGACAGTTCCCATAGCCAGCTTACACAGATTCCATCGCTAATTATATGTTGTCATACGACTGTTTCTGGTTATATCGAAGTCCTGTATCATCTAAGTGATATTGCCCGTTCCTCTATTTTCAGCACATTTCGGGTCATCATACAATGACAGAATAATTCTTGTAGTTTCCTATGTGTATTGTGGGTTTTTTGTGAAGCTTGCCATTAAATAGCTAATATCATCGTCGATTCAAAGCATAATAAACTAAATTTACGTGAATTAATCTGTTTACGCTTGCTCCATATGTATATATGTGTATGTTTGGTTCTTGATTGTATGTGTGACATTGCGAAAGCAAGCTCACGTTTCGTCTCGTGTCTCTTCCGTCAATAAATAATCATTTCAAATAGCAGGCCACAAAAGATTCACACGATCTTACGATCTTTTCTGGACCGATAACTAATCAAAATACGTTCAAGTGCAAAAACGGTTACACAATGCACACACAGTAGTGTGAAAATGTTTACAGAGATACTAAACATATTAATAATAGTTAGAAACAACAATTCGCTTGGTATAGATACTACTTTTCTGCGATGGCGTGTACACGATTCTTTGGTAGCTCTTGATATCTAAAGCTAGTAGAATGTATATATATTAATGGATCTTGGGCTTTATCTTCTCCATATTCTTGCTGAAATCTTCCCAGTAGTTTTACAATGCTTCTCCCAGTATTATCACCTTGCGTCTCCAAATATTGTCACCTTGCATCTCCCAGTATTGTCACATTGCCCTTTTTTAAACAGTTGTTCTAATCCCTACTGAAAATAACTGAATGTCGATACATTTTCTGGTGCATAAACTTGTATAACTTTGATACCGCTTAATCTTAATAGCTTAGAAGCTAAAACGGACTGAATGGTAGCCAAGAGGTACTAAAGACACGTCCTTTATCTGCTGTTAACTGTTCACAGACATCCCACAATTAAAAGAGGTCTCTAAATGTGTCATGACTAGCATTTAGCGATGTAGCAGGCGCGAAGAGAAAGTTGATAAAGAACTGCTCTCGTAATGCCACAAGCAGGTGGGATGCAGGTTCGACCCTGGACTCGTTGTTTGTCAAAGTGAGGGATAGATTGGTCACTATTCCTTCTTGCTCTCAGGGCCACAAAATATGATTGCGCAGTCACACCAAAGACACATAGCAGGACCATTTATGTTTTCTTTACTTTAGTGATGAGTTCTAATGGTACCAAATTATTTGACAATTTTCCCAAGCCTTTAGATGTGTTGGTTATTTGATGGTACATACAAGGTTGTTTAGACATATTGGAACACACGATCGGTGAAGCGGTCAATGTTAAACCGGTCATAGCTACTTCCCAGAACATTGCATGTTAACAATTTTACGTTGGATCCCCTGATAGCTTTGGTCAGTTTAAACAATATTTAAAAGAAACAAAAGTCACATAAAGAGACCACCAGCCCGACAGGCAAGTCGCTACCCACTGCGCTACCGTAGGATCAGATATGTTCTACCTTTTGCGATTACGAGTGTTTTTTATACTTTAATGGAATAATATATAATTAAAGAAACATTCCGGATAAATTAGTGGATTACAGATAACGTTGTATTCCAGAACGTTTAAGTTATAACCATTCTCATAAGTTTTAAGGAAATTTCAGTTTCAATTTTCTCATACCAATATTTACATAGTTCTGGCAGGATAAAGAATTATTATTAATTATATGCACTTATATTGCTAGCCAAAACAAAGCATTGCAGTAATGTACAGACATAAAGCGCATGTTACATTTCTAAACGTAAGCCTATAATATATACCATGTTTAATAGCAGAGCTTCAAAAGACAGTGTATTGTTTTAGGGAAGAAGATCGGAGTAAAATTTTGTAATTTATACAGATCTATAATTCCAGCACATATATAGGCAGCTAAGCAGAGATTTACAATCGGTAGACGCATAGTTTCGTGAAGTGTAACATGTGTGGCAATGTATGTAATACTACAGACACCTATCAACTAAGATAACAGCAGTACACGATATGAAAAATATGTGCATATGTGCATCTATCGATCTATACTGGATTACATGTAAAAGTGTGCTAAACATACAGTGTGTAACAGGTTAAACCACGGTACCTCAAGATCTTACCAACTCATTTAGATTCTATTAGGCAGATATCGTGTGCCCTAATTTTGTCGAAATGCAACTGTTGCTTATACAGAATAGTTCTCTGAATGCTACGATGCAAATACATTATGGACTAGTATGGATGTCCAGCATTCCAGATGTATACAGGGAAATAATTGAACAAGTATGCAACATTTATTTATGTGGCATTGTCTGTGTGTTTGGAGTAGGGACAAACATAATTAACTTAATAGTATTTTACCAACAAGGTCTAAGTAACAGTATCAATTTTAGTTTTTTTGCCATGGCCGTTTCGGACCTCTCTAGCGTGCTCGTACAGCTCTGGTACATTCTCTGTGTGGTCCCGCTGTTTAGAGACTCAGGACTGCCTCTGGTGTACACAGATGTCCAGTACGTTACTGGCGGCATTCCTAGAGAGGCGTTCTCAAGAATTTCATGTTTAATTACTGTATATATCACAGCAGAAAGATGTATTTGCATTGTACTCCCTCTAAAAGTCAAACAAATTATCACCACGAAAGGAACAATAACAATAATTTCGTGCATATATCTCGTAACGTGGATTACAGCAATTCCGGTTTACTATGTTTCTCCTCTCGATTGGAAGTTCTATCCTGAAATAAACATATCCCTTCTTGGAATAGTTTTCACAGAAAACAAAGACATAGTGGAGGGACATATTTATTTGATGCACGCTATGTTTGGTGTTTTGTCGGTTTCCGCTGTCGTCATGTTCGCATCAGTGTTAATAATAAAGCTGCGAGAGAGATCTGTATGGCGTATATCAGCTCAAGTTCAACAAAGGAAAAAGAATAATCCATCAAACAAAGACAAGTCAATTCTCCTTATGGTGGTTCTTATTGATAGTATCTTTATTGTATGCTACACGCCCTCTGTGATCTTGTGTGTGACAATGTTCTTAGTGCCGGAATTTAACACGGGGAAACGACATGCTAACTTGTATTATATTTTATGGTCATTTGCATTTCTCATGGAATCAGTGAATTGTAGTGTTAATATTTTATTTTACTTCAAAATAAGCTCGAAATACAGACTTACGTTTAATAAGCTGTTTCACCACGAGCATTGCTAATATTTATACAGATTTTCATTGTTGATGAGTTGGTACATTTCAATAATTGCGTACCTCTCTGTATCAGGACAGAGGAAGTGAATTATGGGCTTGATCGTGACGTAGCGTACAGTTATACAATTAAAATTACAGTTATTTGAATATCTTTGACATGACATCGCAGTCAACACCAGAATTTTTAATTTCTTTTGTGATCTCTTGGCACATTTATGTTCAGTAATTTGCCCTTGTTTTCTGAACGACCGGTGTCTATACCATTTCGTAAAAAACCAACGCAAGGCGGTCTGCCGCCAAATATCCCACAACTGTGTTTCGAACGCGGTTATGCGAGATTATGATCTGCGTCCGCAATTTTTTAGCCACAGAGCCAGTTTAATAGTATTGACCTGTCGTATATATTGGCACTTGATTACTTGATTATTTCTTTCAGCAATATTGTGGTCAATGACCGATCATAATGATGTATATACGTATTTGGTAGCTGTAGCTGACAAATGAAATCACTATGTCGAGCGACGAGGGACAATATGGTAAATTTGTTTATCCTTTTTGTTAACCAAAGACAGTCACTGAAAAGAACTAAGCATGCACTGCTGTCAGAATAATATCTATGGTCACGAAATGAAACGTCATAGAGGGACAGCACGGCTCATGGATCTCAAAAGATAACATCAGACTAAAAGACTTCTAACCAACGTGGTTACAAGAAAAGCCTAAACTGGTGCCACAGCCGGCTGATGCATGTGACTTATTTTATCAATGCATGAATACAGCTAACTGCTTTCACTCCCTGACGAACAACATTGATAACATGGAAACCTAATCCCTCAAGATTTGGACTACTTACAAACATCAAATCAAATACACTTGCTACGACCGACTGTGCTAAATCATGGGAGGCGGGTTGCTGCAGGAAAGTTTGTATTGACTATAACAGTCATTACTATGCCAGTAGTGTAGTCTTAAGAGCTCTGCAGACTCCTGATGTTCAAAGCATTTCTTTTCTATACAACTCCTGGGACGTTAACGACAATACAGACCGGCAGGCACCTGCAATGGAACACCGCAACTGGACAACGCTAGAACCCTAACGATAATGTCTGGCTATTGGTCAAACATTGATTTCCGAAGAATGAATAATGTACTTGCTGACGTAGAATCCTCGAGCTCACCTACGCTACTAGCATAAACAGCCGTCGTGTTGTCGACTGGACAAGTGAAAGCGGAACTTGCTTGTGGAGCTCTACAGGGCTGTTCGTTACAATCGTGGTATGACCATTTCAATAAATTAATTACCAAGATCTATTTGTTCTGCTATATAGACACATATTAATACACAGAAAATGATAGTCGAGTACGGATGGTCACATCTTGTTATTCAGAATTCAATTAATCTGCTTTTCCCTTGCTATTAACTCAGTATCTGTGTCAGCTGTCACTAAATTTCCTCATTAATTTCTACTGTGCAACAAATAGTAGACTGACTGTTATAATAGGTTTACAAATTATTATTATTATTATTATTATTATTATTATTATTATTATTATTATTATTATTATGTGGAGGTGGGGGTTATTATGTACTGGGATATGTATACAGATTGGAATGTCTTTGATTTCTTGTGGAAAATTGTTCCACAGCTGAGCCGTGGAGAACGCTAAGCTCGTTTTGTATAAGTTTATTCTAGGCTTCGGGACATGGAATGCATTTAGTTGTTTGCTATGCCATAAACTATATTTTTTTGTTGAATTTGGATTTGTTGAATAAGATTTGCTTTATTGAAACGTAAGCGTTTTCTGGGTGGCAGTAACTGAAGTGTATGTAGGCTTTGAATTTTAGTTACGTGTCTATTATAAATTAAACACACAGCCCGTTTCTGGGGTGAATAAAGTCGCTTGGCTCAAGATTGTGGATCAATAGTCAATATGTGTTTGTGTGTGAGAAGTATACGATATATTCCGCGTGTCTTCATAAAGGAATATTTTTAAATTGTCTCGCTGTTTGTTTAACGACCATGGGAATTAAAAGTTAAGTTGCCTTAGTGATGAGGCCTAATGCTTTGTTCTCCATTACACTTTCTACTGGCATATTATCGATGAGCAGCTGAAGTGATATGTGTGAATGTGGAGTATAATGTCGTTGTCTGATTGTTAATAACATAAATTGTATTTTATTCATATTAATTCACATATTTTAAAAAGTCGCTTAAAAGTCGACAGGGTCGACTTCATTGCACCGGGTTTATTCCATATGGCTCGGTCTCTTTCCACAGCGCGGGCTGCCGAAATAGTCGCACAAAGCACGAACTCCGTAGCTCCAGCGACGACCTCCAGGGGTCTAAGAAAAAAGCACTCATATGCCGAAGGACGCGGCCCGGAATCGAACCCACAATCTTCGGAGCCCGAGTCAGATAGGCTGACAACTTCGCCACGGAGACTCCCTCCATTCCCAGAAGAACTGTATTCTGAGTTAGTCCGTGACCACATCGAGGTAAGCTCCTGACATGTGGTCTAGTTCCAAAAATCAGTTTAATATCCTAGTGACCGAGTCGGCCACGTTTCAGATATTAAGCTGATAAGAACAGATGCTACACTTTGATCTTAGCCAAAAGGCCGAAAAGCGATCCGGTTTGCATAGCTCCACATATATACATTATTTAATTATTGCAATGATGATTCCAGAACAATAAAGTTTCCAGCGTATGTATACATAGTACATACAGGCAACTGCAAATAGATAGAAGGACGACGAAAGATACAACGGAACATCGTTATATATATATATATCTATATATATAAAACAAAGTGTATGTATGTAAATATGTATGTCCTTTAATTTTTCGCTAACGGCCCATCCTATTGAGATGAAATTTTCTACACGTCTTCCTTTCATTCCAGAGCTGCCAACTGTGATATTTTTTTTAGTGTGAAATCGCCTGCTTACTCAGTATTATTTCATTTTTCATTTTTCATTAAAATTTATATATAGCGAAGGGACTTAACTCTAGAAAAAGTTATTTCAAGGGGCATAACTTTTAATAACATTGTTGTATAACTTATAGTCATATTGTTGTATCGTTTTCAAAGATTTATAAACTCTTTGTCTATAGTTATATACCGGCATATGAGTTATAATAAAAAATGATACAATCTTTAAGGCATTTTCAAAGTTTACATAAAAATAATGCATAATGCATAACATTGTAACTCATCTTTCTATACTTAAGAAGTTATCTAAAAGATGTTGAACAATATCATCGCATCTTTAGTGTTTTCCGCCATCATATCGACACGATTCGCTTGACAGCACTTCTCAGCGCTATCAAGCCAAGACGCCTTACACATTTCAAGCAGCCTGATACGGGGGGGAAATGGCACGTCGTAATAGCACAAAGAAACAAGCAGCTTCCAAGATGCATAGTGAGAAACCCGACAAGACTATCAAGAAGACGAACCTGCCTTTGGAGAGTCTGCATGCAAGCTGTAATAAAGTATCTGAACCTACAGTCAATGAAACTACCAATAAGAAGAGCGACGACTACCCACAGACGAACACAAAAACTTGTGAGAGGAAGGAGGACCAAGACACCAGAATCAGAAACACTGATTCAAACACAGTCAGATGGGTGGTCAAGCGGCTAAAAATGGAGCTTACTGATCAACAAATACAGAAGCAGCTGCAGGAAGAAAATCTTCACGTCAACATTTTGAAGGCAGAGCGGATTCTTACCTACTCAGAATTAAATGAGATGCTCCACACCAGGGACTGGGCGAACCCGGGCCGGGTCAGGCAGACAGACAGACAGACAGACAGACAGACAGACAGACAGACAGACAGACAGACAGACAGACAGACAGACAGACAGATAGATAGATAGATAGATAGATAGATAGATAGACAAACAGACAGGGAAGGAGGGAGGGAGGGATAGACGGAGGGAGAGACAGAGGGATGGGTCTATTAGACAGACAGACAGACAGACAGACAGAGATAGATAGATAGATAGACAAACAGACAGACAGACACAGACAGACAGACAGACAGACAGACAGACAGACAGACAGACAGACAGACAGACAGACAGACAGACAGACAGACAGACAGACAGTCAGTAACGGGAACGAGAACTTATATGACTACTTATATGAATTAAATAAGATGCTCCCCACCAGCGACTGGGCGAAGCCGGGCCGGGTCAGCTAGTATATATATATATATAAATCTGGCAAACAACAGATGCCAAGAATAGAGCCTTGATGTACTCCACTATTGATGGTAAATAATATAAAATAACACAAAGTAATGTAGCTTTACATAAGATAATTACGACAATAGAAGAAGACCCTCCGGTGACTAAAATAAGGCGTGACGACGGGATTAGAAGAATAGAAAGATGAAAAATGTGAAAGTAATGAAAGCAATGAAAAGAAAATGAAAATTTGAAAAATAAAATGTTCCTACTTACCTCAGAATCTTGAACTGGGTATTGCCAATATTGGCCGGTTTCCCTGGCGTAGTGTTTACGTCTTTCTCCGTATTCCCATATATTCTTGTGAGTAACGCAGCTGCGCGAGAATCGGCAGCGGTTCGCGCCGCGCTGGTAACTTATGGGGGTATGTGAGCCGGTCCTCAGAAAGCAATGGTCAAATACTGAGCGTAATCTGGAAAATGCTGGTGTTGACCGTAACGCCATGTAAGGGATATGCAACATTATATATACTCAGTAATTCAAGGTAATGAATGTGGGATGCTGTATTTGTTTGTCAATGTGATATCTGCCCTCCATGTAGCCTTTCTATTTGTTTTCTCGATAACTAAGTTCTTAACACAATCTTTCTTTTCTCCTCGTATGACATATCTGACGTACAGTATGTGATGAGGCCATTCTTATGTATGTTCGTTATCACTGTCTCTCATTAAAGTACTTCCTGTGTGAACCAACGAGGTTCGACGTGATATTCTACTCAAACTTCCTTGACTGGATCACGTCTATGAAATATGTCAATAAAGGTCTTCATCCAGTATCTCAGTGTCTCGTCAGGGTCCGGAACTTTATAACATTATCCTTAGGTGAATTAATCAAGTCTTGTAACATTTATTTTGAGTGAAATGTTTGTAGCTTACATACTGTACACTTATCTGTCTATGTTTTGGGGGCTTTAATTTCTTTGTAAACCATTATCATCATGTTGTCATAATGTAATTGTCACTCAATGCACAAATGAATACGGTGCCATAGATGATGTTATTTGGGAAACTTACATAAGTGTGATCTATAAGTGTTGATGATGATTTTGTTATTCTATTCGCTTGTTATACTATGTGATGAGATATATGATGCATATATAATTTCCCATCTTATATTGGATGTGTTAGTGTCAATATTGAAGTCTCTATGAAATATAATTTTCTTCTCGGTAGTGACATCCATATTGGTAGTGACGTTTTTGTACCAAACGTTTCCTGGGCTGGGATTTTGATAGAAGCAACCAATTATCATGGGTATGTGGCTCCGAAGATTTAGTTCCAAGAAAATGCATTCTACTTCTCTAGTTTCAAAATGTTGCCTAAGGTGAACGTTTAGAAAATTAGAAATATTGACGGCTATAGCTGTCTCTTGCTTCTTAAACGGTTCTATTCTAAAACTAAGCCCTGTTATAGCAATGACATTATCTGAAATGTTTTCATGTAGTCTGCTTTAACTAAGGCCCAGATAAATTAAAATGCTAATTAAGATTAAGGGACAATTTCGGCTGCTTGCCTAGAAGATGGACAATATTTATGTCACCCAGTCGAAGACCGGATTTCCTGAGCCAATTACACTAACCTACAGAGTAGCAGTAATATACATCTATATGCAAATGACGATATTATAACATATTTAATTTATGAGACCAAAAAACAAACAAACATATAAAAGCAGAACACGACTAACTAAAACATCTGAATGTACAACTAATCAACTCAGAATATAATTTATCAAGCAAAGTGACCAGGGTGTTTAGAATGCTAACGAAGAAATACGAATAAATGACTAAAGAAGTCAAACCTTCTATTTAAAGGTGGATATCCAATTTGGGAAATGAAATGTTAAACGGTAATCAATTAAAGTTCAAGAAGAAAGCTTTCAATCCGATATCAAATTGTATGGGGCTCAGTACTTAATTGATAGAATATCTTACTTATATGTACTGTGACGACATTATACATACTTGATTAAGTGTTGCTTGACTTCATTGCATAAGTTGTAGACGTTCTGGCCTCCTATAAAATGGAAATTCTTGTTGTCTGTCAGGTGATCTTTGGCTGACGTCAGCTTGATGTGACGCTGTAGTATTACCGCCATGTGTATGTGTTGATGTGTGCAACGGAGGAGATAGCTGCTCGTTTTAAACAGAATATTAGTACAACACCAATTTCACAAGAGTGGGTGCATATTGATTTAACTCCACTACCCAAGCCTGGTGTGGCGTGTATTTTGAATGGAGAGATAGATCCAATTAATGGTTGCCCGTTACTAAAGGTTCAACAGCGATGGCTCGTGAGATTCAAAGTTAGCTGGACCAAACAGGTCTTGAACTATTACATCAAAGAATCAAGGGAGGTGTCATGGCTGCGTCATGGCTTAAAGTAAGTGAATGATGGCTCAAAGTGAGAGCTGTTGTTGTGGAGCAAGATTGCTGTTGTTTGGTACATAACTTATCCTCATGCTACAGCATTGCTGCCATTACTGTTTTGATTATTATATAGTGGTTGATTAAACTGGTATAAAATTATTACTTGTCGTGAACAGCACTTGGAGTTGACAGATGTGCCACATTGACATTGGTATTTGGGGATGATTATCAATGAGTAACTTGTTACTGTATCAGTGACTGTTTATAATGTTATATGCTATACTCTCTCACATCCTCAATCTTATGATCACGAATAACATAACAATACAGTCAAGCACCTGCAGGTCAGCATGGTCAAATGGGTCAGAACGCGTGTTATTAAACATCCGGTGTGCTAATGCCGAGGTTTGTAGTTCAACCCCTACACTGGACAGCTGGACTGAAATGTTGACATGTCGTCCTTGACTTGGGGATGTAAATTACAAGTCGGGAGCTCCATGGCACAGTGGTCAAGCGGTCTGACTCGTGCCCCAAAGGTTGTGGGTTCGATTCCGGGTCGCATCCTTCGGTTCAAGAGTGCATTTTTTCCGGATTTCGGATACTCCTGAGGGTCTTCGCTGGAGCTACAAAGTTCGTGCTCTGTGTGACGCTTTCCGCTCTGCGGAAAGAGACTGAGCCATATGGGATAAAAACCCTGTGCAACGAAGTCGATCTGTCGACTTTTAAGCGACGTAAAAAAATAAATTACACGTACCTCTGAAATCGGAGTGGGTTCACCTGTTGGCGAGGTACACGGTTAATAGGGAAAGCTAATCCACATGTCGCTACTATAAAATAGTGTGTATAGACTACGCTTGAGTTCAAAGCGAGCGAGCGCAAAAAAATGTCGAGGACTGATGCTGTTTAAAACAGTATATTGTATATTGTCACAGTAAACGTGTATACCTCTGAGACAATCACATCATCGCGCAATCAACCATAAACACTCATACAACTATAACACTAAATACTAAACGTGTATACCTCTGAGACAATCACATCATCGTGCAATCAACCATTAAAAAAAAAGTCGAGTCGCTTAAAAGTCGACAGGGTCTACTTCATTGCACCGGGTTTTATCGCATATGGCTCGGCCCCTTTCCGCATCACGGAAAACGTCGCACAAAGCACGAACTCCGCAGCTTTTAGCGACGACCCACAGGAGTCTCCGAAACATTTAACTCGTAAACCGAAGTGTGCGGCCCGGAATCGAACCCACAACCTTCGGAGCACGAGGCAAACGGCTTGACCACTTCGCCACAGAAACTCCCAATCAACCATAAACACTCATAAAACTATAACACTAAATATTAAACGTATATACCTCTGAGACAATCACATCATCGTGCAATCAACCATAAACACTCATAAAACTATAACACTAAATACTAAACGTGTATACCTCTGAGACAATCACATCATCGTGCAATCAACCATAAACACTCATAAAACTATAACACTAAATACTAAACGGGTATACATCTGAGACAATCACATCATCGTGCAATCAACCATAAACACTCATAAAACTATAACACTAAATACTAAACGTGTATACCTCTGAGACAATCACATCATCGTGCAATCAACCATAAACACTCATAAAACTATAACACTAAATACTAAACGTGTATACCTCTGAGACAATCACATCATCGTGCAATCAACCATAAACACTCATAAAACTATAACACTAACTACTAAACGTGTATACCTCTGAGACAATCACATCATCGTGCATTCAACCATAAACACTCATAAAACTATAACACTAAATACTAAACGTGTATACCTCTGAGACAATCACATCATCGTGCCATCAACCATAAACACTCATAAAACTATAACACTAAATACTAAACGTGTATACCTCTGAGACAATCACATCATCGTGCAATCAACAAAAAAACACTCATTAAACTATAATACTAAATACTAAACGTATATACCTCTGAGACAATCACATCATCGTGCAATCAACCATAAACACTCATAAAACTATAACACTAAATACTAAACGTGTATACCTCTGAGACAATCACATCATCGTGCAATCAACCATAAACACTCATAAAACTATAACACTAAAGACAATCTTATCAGATGGCGACAGTATACAATGTTTGCATTGCCCACAAAGAGTCTCAGCCAGTCTAACCTCTACATGGCCTTAGCTCTGAGGATGTCTATTTTTGAGAAACCTTTCTCTCCTGGAAGCGACAAAATAGTGATTCTTGCACAAAGTGATCTGCACTTTCAACAGTGATAAGTGTATGAACTGTAGTCACACTCTTAGTCCAGGACAGAAGGTTTCTATGTAGAAGGCTAAACGAGCAAGGGAAAGGCACTGCCGTCAGAGAGGAGAATGGTCACTCCTATCTGCAGCTCTCCCGATAGCAAATGTATTAATTCCCCGGGTAATGTTTCAGCACTACAGCAGTAATATGCAACACAATTAGACACATGAAGATTATAACAAGTGAATTAACTCTTACTTAATAAGTTCCAAGGATTGTATGGGATGATTTGGGTGAAATGAAGTAAGTATATATAAAACGAAAAACTACACAATTAATATTATGATAAGGGTAGATAGTGACTGTAAATTTCTACAATATCAGCAGCAAGATGTGTCAGTGATACTGAATTAAAATTATACACAGTTTTTGACTTTACTAATATGGTTTTCTTTAAAGCAGTATTGTGTATAACTGTTGTCACGGGTTCTTTTCGTGTAAACAATGTGATAGCGATAATCATGTCACTTTATAGCGAGACAACCGTATGTGTCATATCAATCTGGAATGAAACATGTGCATGACTCAGGCTTTCTCAAACATATACCACAATGAGCCACATTAAAGAAATATAATGTATAAAGAGCAAGAGGAAAACCACATAACATTTGAACTGATGGTATCAAGAACAACTTTAGAGAAATTAAAACCAACGTACAAAGAGAATTAGAAAGAGCACATACAAGATTTATATATCATCTCCCTCCTCCACCCACCCCCTACACATACGCGTGCACGCGCGTACATTCAAGCACACTTCACTGAAGAAAATGGAGGGAGCTGAGAAGAAGAAGAAAAGGAAGAGGAAGAAAGCATCTGAGACATTTATTACATGCACGTTATGAATAGTACGTAATTATAATGCAAACATATGAACCGGTAAATAGACACTACTCAATGAATAAACCATCATCTGCAAGTGCCGTGCCGACTGGCGTAGGTGTTCATGACTCTCCACAGATCTCGGTCTTTGGTTTTCTGGATCAACTCTGCCGTTGATATTTCTCCATGCCACCGTCGCAATCCATCCAGCATCATTTCTCGTGGTCTGCCTCTGCCTCTCTTCACGATGTTCTCCAGCGCCTTTCTTCTCATCACATGACCAAAAAAAGCTGTTTGTCTCTTTCTTATTGTTGTATATAATGTTCTAGATTCGTTAGCCTCTTTAAGGCATTCGTTGTTAGTTACTTTGACAGTTACTTTGGAATTCGCAACATTCGTCTAAGCAACCACATCTCTGTTGCTTCCAATCGCTTCCTAATTTATTCATTTATATTCGAAGATTCACAGCCATTAAGCAAAACAGGTTCTATATAGCACCTCAGCATTATCTTTCTTACATTCAATGATAGTGACCTATTGCATAAGCAATTCTTTATTTTCTGAAATGCAGCCTAAATAAACCATGGAACAAGAACATTAGAACAGATAAACTTGACGTGGAAATAATTGAACACATGAACTGAAAACTTCGAGGAATTTCTTAGAAATTATCATCATGTCCCATGCCGGTAAACGTTGGCGATCATGTTTTGCCATCTCACTCGATCACCAGAATCATGGATCAGCTTAAGTTTCTTGTCTCGACCATAGAACGTGATCAAGCCATCCAGGTGTTTACTTCTCTGCCCTCTGCTTGTTCTCTTCGCCTCGATCTTGCCAGTTGTCACCAAGTTCTCCAATTTATTTCTTCTCATAATGTGACCAAAAATTGTGGCTGTCCACGTCTAGTTTCTCTAATCAGTTTACGGTTGTCATTTGTTTCTTGTAGGACTAGGTCATTGGTTTGTCAGTCTGCCCTTGGTATTCTTTGCATTCTCTTCTTAGAAAGCCAGTGCCAGACAACCTTCCAGATATCCAGTCTTCAAAAGTGGGTCTGGATATGACCTGTGGGAGAAAAATCTTAAGACAACATTAGGAAAGCCTCAAACTACTGAGAAATGGCTAATCTGTTGGTCTAGATGGTATCGCGTCATAAGCACACTAAGCCAATACAAACACGTCACGTGAATTACTGCATACACTATTTAGTAGATTACAGAGATTGAAGAAATTCCAGAAGAGCAGGTCATCCGAGGAGCTACAAGAGAAATCGGACCAGCAGGAGTGAGGTAAATTGTAGAACGGTAATGTTTTTGGTATTTGAATGGAAATATTATGTAAGATATTTCAGGGGAGAAATTATTTGGCATTGACAAGCATATAATGGATGAAAATGTAGGCTTCCGACCAAACAGATGCTGCGATGCTGTTAGGAATATTAAAATATATAGTTACATGGGGCTGAATCACCGCTGATATTGGTCCCGCAGGCTATGAAAAAATGACAATACATCATTTATAGCGAATAAAATGAAAACTGATACGCCACGGGATGTACAGAAAAGTCTTAAAATAATATGGTAACATGTAAAGACATGACAGGAAGAAGACTTTTCTGTACATGTGATAAACAGTCACTTATACAGTAACAAGTTACTCTTTAAGGCTTTTCTGTACATGGGATGTACATAAAAGTCTTTGAGTAATATGGTATTGGCCTGTTGAATTACAGCACGGTTTACCTAATATAGTAATGTGTGGCTGCTGCTTTTCTATGACTGCAGATTCCATCGGCGATGAACTGTAATGTAACTAAGTAATCTTCTGCCTATAAACTGCTATTAAAACAACAATAATTGTCGTTAGAAATGGAGTTAATGGATTTTGACATAGCAGATTGATTAACCGGATTTCACTGGCTACAGTGTCCCCCTGCCAATTAATGAACTAAGAGTACATTATGGTCACGTCTCATAGTAAAACTGAACCAACAAGTATGTTCTAATCATTTGGGAAACTGAGTCGAATAACACAATACTCTAATCGTCAGGGAAAAAAACCACTCTAAAGACATAATACAAATGGACGCTGAAGCTAATCAACAAATGCTGATAAGAAGCGACTGCTCGATCGTTAACATTACTTGCAATAGAAATAATACATCCTAGCCCAATTGTTCAACCATAGTGTGATATAGATCAGTCAAGTAAAACACAGTAACGCAATGTAAATTAAAGTAAATTACAGTAATTCAAATAAATGTATTCCCTTAGTGAATGTAAACACAGAAGCCACAATATGTTGCACGATTTTTTCCTGACATATTTCGCTGCATCTCGTCGGGTGCACACCGCACAGTTATATATCATATGAAGTGAATAAATTAATGATACTTAAGCTCAAACAAATAAACACATATTCCCATGTATTGTTCGAATGTCGAAGATTTGCTATATCCATGGCAATGTCTAATTTACCATGAATTCTTTCTGTTTGCACAAAGGCGGTTCCAGATAGTCTAGTAGAAGACAATAATAGATCAACACACCATATTCACTTCCGGTCGCCAACATGGCGGTTAGGCGTTGAACCGTTAAGGCCTGTGGCGTGTTTATGCTTGCAGCTGCGAATTGCAATCGCATTTTCCTCATGTTGGACTGGTAGTACATTGTTCCTTCGCCCTGCTACTGAGTGAGTGTGTGGGCGACACTGTGAGCTGTGAAATTCGCGGGGAATGCGTTTACATCTGTCCTGTACAATGACCTGCATGTTCGGAATAATGGCTACCGGCTGTTGCTGAATTGACTGATTTGCCTTTTCGATTCATGAGTGCATTTTTCAGGAGACTCCCGGGAGTCGGCTCTGAAGCTGCGGAGTTCGTGCTTTCTGCGACACTTTCGGCGGGTCGCCCTACAGTAAAAGACCGAGCTATGTGAGAAAACCCGGGTCAATGATGTCTTTTTGTTGACTGCCGAGTCCATCGACGAAGAACTGTGGTTTTCGTTGATTAACTTTGTGTTGGCGTTCTGGCGGCGGCATTATGCACAGTGTACCTGTGTGGGCTGTTGGTTTGCCGCGACTCCTGTCTATTCCACTTTTCACATTGGACAGCGGGAGCATTTTGTGTGATATTCACTGGCACAGGAACGGAGCATAATGGGGACGACCCGTTACCATGAAGTTGGAACCTCGACTAACTAACTAACACCATATTCAACTCTTCAGTTTACACTGTATATGTGGGCTATTGAAAGGCAATTGATAGTATTGGTTGAAAGTATGTTTAGGCATTGATGAGACATTATGGGATTCCACAGAAAACCATTAACTGAATAACGGAAGTCTATACATACATGAATTGGACATTCATTCTGAGGGAAAGCTAACAGAGAAATTCGAAATGAGAAAAAGAGTGAGACTGAGATGCCTTTTGTCACTTCTACTGTTCTTTGTTTATATATGACAGGCTTATGAAGCCAACACCAAGAACTGCCAGAAACATAATTCGCTGGTGACATTCCCTTCTGTCTTATACACGACATCAGATGCCAGAAACATAATTCGCTGGTGACATTTCCTTCTGTCTTATACACGACATCAGATGCCAGAAACATAATTCGCTGGTGACACTCCCTTCTGTCTTATACACGACATCAGATGCCAGAAACATAATTCGCTGGTGACATTCCCTTCTGTCTTATACACGACATCAGATGCCAGAAACATAATTCGCTGGTGACATTCCCTTCTGTCTTATACACGAAATCAGATGCAAGATAAACTAACAACCTGTGAGTGTAAGATAGGTGGTCACAAAAATAGGTTTAACATTCATAGTTAAAAAGCATTGATAATGAGCATACAATTCAAGAAACGGAACTATACAGCTATTTGTTCGTTAATGTAGACGATGAAGTGAAATCAGGTACAGATATCATAGTAAGTATTCAAAATGCACGAGAAGATTGAGTTAAAAAGTCGCTTAAAAGTCGACAGGGTCGACTTCAATGCACCGGGTTTTATCCCATATGGCTCTGTCTCTTTCCGCAGCGCGGAAAGCGTCGCTGCAAACCACAAACTCCGTAGCTTTAGCGACGACCCACAGAAGTCTCCGAAAAATTTAACTCGTGAACCGGATGACCCGGGCCGAAATCGAACCCACAATTTCGGAGCCCGAGTTAAACGGCTTGACCAGCTCGCCACAGAGACTCCCAAGAAGATTGAGTTGAGTTAAAGACCGACATCAGTGCACTCAGGACATTTCCATATGTGCTCCGTCCCCTTGTTCAACAGCCAGCGAAGAGTTATACTAAGAGAAGATTTTACAGCAATAGCAAATTTATTAAAGTGAAAAGAAATTAAACTTAGGACGGAACTCAGACTACTTAATTCAAAGGTTTTATTATTCTGTTAGACGGATCAGAAACACGGAAAGCGACGAAACCGATTACAAATACATTGCATACTTCCATTAATTAATTGCCAGTGCAGTATTGAAGTAAAATGATATGAAAGAATCCCAGATGTGGAGTTCATAAGCAAATGTCAGTGAACGAAAGAGAAAAGAAAAGACGATGCTGCTGTATAGGACATTCACTGAGAAAAATATATCACAGTGTTAGGCCTCATCGCTCCAATGAGGTCCAGCCTTTGCTATCGAGGGTGTGCATGAAAATGTTGTGTGTTAGGCCTAATTCGTACGTGGGTACAGCTTTCCTTCGCTGTGTAACTTTATGGTTGTATTTTGACATTGTGATCAAACTTGCAAAGTAAACAATATAACTTGGAAAATTTAACCAACCTGCATACATTCAAATCAAAATTGATGTTTGAGTTTCTACATTGTTTATTGAGCGTTAATTATTCCTGGGTGGTATTTGGTAAAATTGAGGCAATACAAAAGATTTACAGGTTCAGGCCTCGCGTATATCATCAGAAACAGTTAACCAATTTACATGGTACATACTTGAGTTTCTAACTCAAACTATGCTTTTCCTTCACCTGGTTCAACGCTCTGAATGGGTTGTTCCGATAGGTATCCTCCTCTCATGGTATCATACTTCATTATTCAGAACAATGGTAACGCTTCATTTCTACCTCTTAATAAGCTCTCTGGAACCGATGAATAACATTCATTATATCCTATAGAATTACTCAAATTTCTTTAGGTGGTATCAAGAAAATCACAAAGTTAGATGGTTCCCCAATCGTTTTCAGGACGTAACTTCCCCCTGCGTTGTGGTTACCATTCTACGTATTTTCCCGTGTTTACTTACGTCAGGATGGTGACCACTTAGTGCGTTTTACCTGGCGTTCTCTTTTTGGGGAAACCCTTTCTAGTAATCTGCCCTCCTGATTTAGCCCCTGGCCTTCTGATTCCAGCCCCTATTGTCATGTAACAGTCACACTGTTACAAATAGAAAAGTCTATGTTTGGAAATCACAGGCAACAGATAGAGGACGACCTCACAATACACGGAGAAAAGAAGAACAAAGATAAATTAATAATAAGGGGAAGTCATGAAGCATGTGATTGCTACAGATAAACCTCATTGGAGTGAGTTTGTAGAGAGATTAGTCCTCAATGAACGGTAATGAGATAAAGAAGAAAGAAGAAGACATTGTAAGTGCATGCAAATTATTAAAAGACAGAAAATACAAATATGAACTTTTCACACATTATTAACAATAATGAAACTTGTTTGTGTGCGTGTAATAAATCCACATTCTATGGTGTTGTTCTTTATTCATTCTTATCTAAAGGAAATGTGGACATTTTCTGCAGTATGAATAGCGTGATACAGTAGCTCTATAATATTAATTTATATAGGCGGACGAAATTAGTAAATCGTTCGTGTTCTCACAGACAAATGCAAATGTCAGAAAGCAATGTTAATGCTGGAAATATTGTCCTCCAACACTAAATTCTGTTTCACTGATAGGTAGCTCACACAATATGGCCACGGGTGTGTAACATACAACTAAAATAATTGTCCTTTAGCTGGAATGTCTATGATATTCTTCATTGTATTGTCCACGCTATGTTGTCATTTTTCTTCTTACCCTCTACCCTTCCATAAAAATGTGTAATAGTTTTCCTGAGCGAAACTTCATCGGAGAGGTAAGTCTCCGGCTGGCCAGCAATATCAATTTTAATACTGTTGAGATTGACATCATTCACAGTAGGTTTTCTCACTTTGTCAACATTCGTGACATCAGTACAAAGTCCCGAACATATATTTCCTATGTTCCAGGTCGCAAGCCGTAGTTTGAGGTTTAAATGTATCTTTTTAGAACCTGGTACATTGGTTTTACAGGCTGCGATTCAAATTATGTAATACCTCAAGCTCCCATTGAAGCAGGCAGGCTCAGTCGGACCAGCACCTTACTGGCTGGAGGCTGCCCAGCTTTGGGCGGCAGTAACTGATCAGTGACACAGTAGGTTACTCCGACCATCAGAGGAAACCCATGGCGCCCATTTCTACGAAAATTGAGAACAACATATAACCCGTTACTTCTGATTCTCGCTTTGATTCTGAGATCAGTTAAGATTGGGGATGGAGTTATACCTACCCATAGCATACAGCCTAGGCTTAATTGTATAGACCATGTTTTGACGATGCAACATATCCCCTATCTTGGTCTGTCTAGTTTACTCCAGATGAAAGGTAACACAAATTCATCTGGAACAAGACACACTGCTGATGCTGCCGGATCAGCAAAGCAATGCTCTAACTGTCCCCATGTTTGAGCTTCTATGTTATACAAATTGCAAACCAAGGATTAGGGCCGCTTTTCCCTGCAATGGCATTTAATATTTAGGTTGCACTTCATCGCACCATCATACGGCTTGTACCCTCCAAGTTACGCACCTCCTCTCGAGGCCGTTAGCACAATGTGGAGGTGTCGGGCTTTGTGACCGCCGGCCAACATTCGGCCCTAATAGAATGCAGCTAGTACCGTCTACTTACAGTATCTCATTCAAATATGAAACATTAACTACCTGTATCAGCATTCGAAGGGATACAATCTATGACTCTGCAGTATATTCATTGAATTATTTCCCATTACTGATATAAAATGAAACTATCTACCCATTAGTCCAGGGGTTGGCATCCATGTTGTAGTTTTGTGCCGAAGTAGTGTTGGAAAGACAGCACCTTCTACCTTCAAGATCTTTTCTATATTCGTTTGTCCGAAAATTTTGAAGCGAGCGTATGCCTCTAGTTGTGATATTTTGTTTTTCATTTTAACGGAAACGTATTCCATAATCACCAACCGTGCAGGTCCGCATACCCAAATGGGTAAGAACGAGTGTTCTAACCACCCGGTTTGCTGCTGCCGAGGTAAGCGGTTCAACCCCTACACCGGACAGCTGGACTAAAATGTTTACCTGTCTTCCTTGACTTCGGGACGCAAATTAAAAGTACCTCTGAAGTCGCCTGCTGGCGTGGTACACTTAATAAGGAAAGCTAATCCACACGCAAAATTCAGTCCATCACTACTATAAATAGTGTGTATGGACTATGCTTGAGTTCAAAGCGAGCGGGCGCCCTCCAAAAATAATAATAACCAACCGTTTTGCTATTGCTAACGAACTTTACTGATATGAGTAAGCAAATGCTGAAAGATTATTAGAGCTTACGTTGGCCGTGGTCGATAGACAGGTGTAGTAAAAGCCAACACTTGCTCGTCCACACTCAATCTGTCGGAAAACGTGGCAAGTAATTGACTATTGTTTGGTTTAATTTTAAATCACGTAGCCACACTTTCCTCCCGCTCACCCCCACTCCCCCTCCTCCCTTTTTCTTCTCTTAATCTGAGGCGATTTCCATCTCTGACAAATTTGTGATGCTCTATTACAATAATTGACCCACAAAACTTCAATTTCAAATAAGCTTAGAGCATAAATGTACCAATCGATTTATTGATAGAACCATAGCCTATAAACTGTCCAAATTACACAGTGACTTTTAATGGGCTTGCCGCCATGACAGCCCATGCCACTTAATCGCGGCAGTAGTTTCCACAATTCTCTACCGCCTGCTGTGATAAACATGATAGATCTTAGTTCTAACACGAGGCTGCTTAATGCTCATTCAAGTTATGCTATTCATAGAGTTACTGGGACGCAGAGGTGTTTCCAAGGCACCAGGGCCTGGTTATATACTGGCCAAGACCTATTGACGTGTCCTCGTCGAGCGTCCTGGGCAACAGGTCGCTTCGGGGTCCTGGCTAAAGTCAGTAGGATCGCCAATTCCTCCGAAGTCGGAGAGTGTCTGCCTGTATGGCGAGGAACAACCAGTCTGCACACCTATAAGCCAGAGATGGGACAACGGATACTCACGCAAACCTCAGGTCCGGTATGACATCACACTGATGCTGGACAACAGGATGCCTTCATCCGACATACAGGACTTCGCGTTGTAGCTCAAGCCAACGAACACAAGCAAGCTAGCATAGAGTTATTTCCTAGACACTTCGTCACAGTAACTCTTTAATTCAGCGCATGTGACTCTGATATAGATATATACTACAGTGTCTGTAAACCTGGCACATTTAAAACAGAATACGCACGGGAAGAGCAGCTTTTCTGGCGCTGGAAGTTTGAGGAAGTAACAAACAAACACAATCTTGGTACCACATGAAGAATATTTACTTCTGACATTGAAGTTGCTGTCGTAAGTCTTCCTTACTTACTTTCGTGTTGTCCCTGGAGTGGGGGGAATCAACACTACATTTTTATTACCCCAATATTATTGTCCTAGAGAAACCAATAGACTCCGTCCACAAAACTCCGTCGGTCTGCAAACACCTTTTTCTTACTCTCACTCACCCTTGTATCATGCCCCCTCTCACTTTTCCCCAACATAACATACTCCACAACTCAAGCTTTAACAAATAAATACAAAATAATTTATTAAACCAAGAGTATAGGTGTGAGAAGTGTGTGTGGGTAAAGTGTAGAATGTGTGTCGAATATTTCTATTGGGTGCGGACATAGACCAGGTAGCTGAAGAGCCCCGCCCTATCATCCCAGAAAGGATCACACCATATCCTCATTCATTCCACGATGACCTCACCCAGGTATGTGTCCATCCTGTTAGATGTAGATTTCCACCGGTGGCTGTTTGATCACTCAAAAGAACTAGTCACAGTCCGACCCTAAATCCTGTCTGGATCACACAGTTAATATATGTCTAATTTGTTCTTATACTTATAACACCCTTGTCTAGTGAGGACACGAACATACTGTTCTTTGAAATAAATGTACTTCCTGCCTCAAGTGTCTACTGTTCACAAGACCATTGTTATACTAACTTCCTAATCAGTTTATACTGATTTACTCCCATGTGATGGGGAATAACTGTATCTCTTTGTTTGTTCACCTGTCGTGTAAAACATACTGCCCACTGGTCTTTTCCCAGGTGGTGTAAAAGAAATTCACTTTCTACTATTCTGTTCCCAAGTGATGTTTGAAACATTAATTTGACGATTGGTCTTCCTCCAAAATGGTGCAGAGAAAACAATTTCTTGTATTCTGTTAATGTGTGACGTTTGATAATCCCTCTTATGCTTGTTCCCGTAAACCCTTTTTATCATGGGCTAAGTGCAAAAGATGTTGACCAACTGCCTGCACCAAGGTCTCCATTCTCAGTGACTTGAGTGACCTAAAGGAACCTTAAGCACAACACAGCAGTGTCTTCGAAATCACATCCACATTTTGCCATAACAGGCACGTGTACAATTAAATCTAATTAATTTCCGCACACGGTAGATATTTTTTAAATCCACTGCAGTGACAAACACGTCCGTGCAAGTCAATCCTCAGAGTTACACTACTTGCAAACAAAGCATGTTTTTACCCAACAGCCTTGAGTGGCCACGTGACGTTCTTTTGATGTTAACAAAAGTGGTTCAAGGGCAGATTATCCATGTCTGAATAAATTTTCTTCCTTGGGTTTAATCAATGTCACAAGAGTAGATTATCTCTCCTTTTGGACAATCCATGCACAAGTCGCCTCCTCCTTTTTTCAACATATGCCTACAATTTCCCGTCTTGTGGGGACTGTCAAAGACGATTTTCCTGTTTGATGCTGGAGACTTCCCCAGGTTAGCGGTGTCTTTGATCTAACTGGTAAACAACTGCAGCTGTGCATTCCGACTTTATTGTTTTTCTGTCCCGGTTAAAAAACAAATGTAGCTTTGCACACAGGCCATAAATATGACCGTCTGTATTGTCATTATCTGGTTGATACACAGTGAAATCATGACATAGGCCCCCTCTTAAGAGAGTAGTCCATCTCACTCTTCTCCACTGTGAATTCAATCTAGATAATTCATTCCTCTTCTTCAGGAGCTGGGTGTCTTGATAAGAAGTCCGCTCCAACATTTTCCTTCCCAGGAATATACTCCACTGTGAAATTGTAGGGTTGAAGTAACAACGACCACCGCATCAAACGGGCGTTGAGCTTCTGAGAAGTAGCCAGGAACATCAGGGGCTGATGATCTGACTGGACCCGAAACTTAACTCCATACAAATAGGGCTGGAATTTTTGCACGGCCCATACAAGAGACAAGCACTCTCTCTCGACGGTCGAATAATTCCTCTCAGCCTGGAGTAGCTTCTTGCTTGCGTATGCCACAGGTTTCAAAACCGAAGCATCGTCTTTCCCTTCCTGTAACAAAGCTGCCCCAATCCCAATCCCACTTGCATCAGTTCTCAACACAAATGGTTTGGAAAGGTTCGGGAGCTGTAATACAGGTTTGCTGACCAAGGCCTCCTTTAACTGACTATAGGCAGTCTCACATTCTGGTGTCCAAATGATTTGGTCCGGGAATCCCTTTTTCAAGGTTTCCGTCAATGGAGCTCCCAGTTCAGTGAAATGTGGGATAAATTTCTGGTAGAATCCACACAACGAGAGAAAAGATCGCACGTCCTTCTTCGTTTTTGGCCTTGGGGCATTTCTGAGTTTCTCCAGGTTCTTCTCTTCTGGGACAATGTGTCCTGGAGTGATGGTGTGACCTAGAAATTCCAGAGTCAGGTAACCAATCATGCACTTGGTTGGACGAGCGGTAAGCCCTGCTTCCTTGAGTCTATTAAACACTCTCTCCAAGGATTGCAAATGGTCCTCCAAGCTGTCACTGGAAATCAGAATATCATCCATGAATGAGATGATGGCCGGATCCTGTAAAGAATCTAGTAAAGTCCTCATCATACGTGTAAACACACTAGGTGCGTTGCTGAGACCAAAGGGCATGACCTTGAATTCGCAGTGTCCACTGGGTGTACTGAAGGCCAGCAGTGGTCGAATCTCCGGTTTGACTGGTATTTGATAGTACCCCCGACTCAGATCCACCTTTGAAAAGTACCGAGCCTTATGGAGCCTAGCGAATAACTGCGTTGGATTCGGCAAAGGTTCCACCTGAAATTGTGTATGACTGTTCAGAAGTCGGTAGTCTATACACAACCGGTGTTCTCCACTTGGTTTCCGTAACAAAACTACCCCCGCATTGTATGGGGATGTGGATGGTGCAATCACGTCATCCTCCAGCAGTTTTTGTATTTCCTCCTCCAGGGCCTTTTCTTTAGAGAAGGGCACTGGGTAAACCTTTTGGCGAACAGGCTCCTGTGTGGTCAACGTCATCTCGAACTCCACCAACCTCGTTCGTCCTGGTTTATCAGTCAGTATCTCCTTATGAGACCTCGAGAACCTGGGTTATCTTTCCCTCTCCTGGGAGGTCAGATCAGGGTTCACCATGCACATCCTTGTAGGTTTCCTGGTGTACCAGGGGATATTCCCTGCCCTCGCTGGTTCCCACTTCTGTCTCCACTGCAACTGCCATTGCCATGAGGTGAGCTGCTTTTTCTCCGGGTCTCTCTTCGTATTTCCGCAAGAGATTGATATGGAAAATCTTCGACTTTCCCCGGATCCGGATCCGGTAGTTGGTTCTGGATATCACCCTTTCCACGGGAAATGGTCCTTGCCAACCTATCTCCAGTTTGTTGTTTCCCGTTGGGAGTAGCAACAAAACTTTGTCTCCCACCTCTAGAGATCTGTCTTTAGACCTACGGTTGTAGTAAGCCGCATGTCTTTTCCTGGCCTTTTTCAAGTTTTGATTTGCCAGAGTCCATCCTTTGTGGAGTTTTTCTTTTAGTTCCTCCACGTATTTATAGGAAGAGATCACTTCTTCTGACGTTCCCTCTTCAGTCCAACTCCTCAACATGGCTTCCAACGGTCCTTTAATTGGACGACCAAACAGCAACGTAGCGGGTGGTAGTCCTGTTGAGCCATGAGGAACTTCCCGATAGGCAAAGAGTGCTGCTGGGATATATTCATCCCACCTATCAGGTTTTTCCTGCGCCAGTTTCCTGAGCATTGTCATCAACGTGCCGTTGAAACGCTCTACTTGTCCATTGGCTTGAGGATGGTAAGGGCTGGTATGTATGTGGTTAGAGTGAAACACTCTAAATACCTCCTCCATGAGTTTTCCACAAAACTGGGACCCATTGTCCGTCAGAATTTGATCTGGAAAGCCTAATCTTGTAAAGGCCTCCATCAGTGCATCCGCCACTCGTTTCGAGTCAATCGTGGTCAATGGTATGGCTTCACCCCACATTGTACAGCAATCCACCATTGTGAGTATATACATGTTCCTCTTCCTAGTCCTGGGAAGTGGACCCACGATATCGATGGCTACCCTCTCGAAAGGAGAGTTCATAATGGGCATCTCACCCAAGACCACCGGTGCTGTCCAGTGTTTCGGTGCCACCCTCTGGCACTCAGGGCATGACTTCACATACCGACGCACATCCTCTGTCATTCCCGGCCAATAGTAGTGGCAGGAAATCCGCTGCATGGTGGCGGCAATACCCATGTGTCCACTAAAGGAGATGGTATGCCCCATATGAAGAATCTGGGACCGGTGAGCTTTCGGAACGACCAACTGACCGTATAGGTTGTTTCCCCTTCCTGCTCTCCTGTAGAGTATCCTGTTCTTCATGTAGTACTGACCCCGTCCTGGTGGATCAGCACTTTTCTGCAGCTTTTTGTAGCAAGGACGTAAAGTATCATCCTCACTCTGGGCAGTTCGTAGCTCCCCCGGCAGTGGGTTAGTCACAATTGCTTCTGCCTCTTCCGTTCTCGTCTGAGAGCGAGTCTGTATTGCTCCCATATGGATTGGCTCCCTGGGCATTCCCAGAAAGACATACCGGCAACCAAGGATTACTGGGAAAATGGGATCGGTCAATACAGCAGCCTTGATTGTGCCGGTGACATATCTTGACCGAATCTCCACGTTAGCAATGGGCAACTTCATGGCCACAGCACTCTTCTGTGCAGGCTGTATTTCCATGGTCTCACCTGTGAATTGTTCTGGGTGTACCAGATCCGCAGAAATCACGGCCTCCCCGTCCAGTCCTGTGTCGTACAAACACTCCACTTGACGACCGTTAACCTCTACCAATTCCACTACAGGTGGTTTTTCCTGGTCTGGAGTCTCTTCGTCGGCCTCGACCTGTTCAGTGGGCTCCACCTTAGGTCTCCCGGGGCACACGATGAATTTAGAGTCTCCTGACTTTCCCCTGCAGTCAATAGCATTGTGCGTGTTTGACTTGCATTGGTTGCACCATTTCCCTGTCCTAGATTTTCTAGTGCCGGACTTGAGTGAGCTCTCCTGATGGCGAGCCTTCTTGCTGACTTTGGCATTTTCCGTGACAACCTCCTTGGAAGTCACTTGACATGCTGCGAAGTGAGGGCTCTTAGCCTTCGATTTGCAGTCCCTCGTATTGTGAGTGGGTGACTTACAAATTGAACACCACTTCTCCGACCACTGTCGTTTTGGTGTAGAGCTCGAAGAGCTCTTGCTTCCCTCCTTCGTCTTCTCTGAACTATCCTCTGATTTTTGCACATAAGGTTCCCCCTTTTTTGTTCCAGAGCTTTTGGCTTTCTTCTTGTCATGTTTCTCCTGACTTTTGGTGTTGGTGGGAAGGTTTTCCCCGGCCTCCCCATGTACCTCTACGAACCGTTCTGCTAATTTTGTCACGAGGTCAATACGTTCCGCTCCTTGTTCTCCCAGGAATGTCCTGAGAGGTTTTGACATTTGCTTCTTCAGCTGGTCGACCACCATGAGTTCTTCCAGACTCTCATAGTCATGTGCGAACCCAGCCAAATCCATCCAATTGTGAAGATAGGATTTTAGACGCAAACCGTAGGCGGCAAACAACTCTCCCGGTTCTCGTTTCGATACTCGAAATTTTTTCCGGTAGGTATGTGACGTAACCTCGAATCGTTTCAGCAGAGCCGTTTTCAATTCGTCATAGTTGTTCTCATGTCCTGGTGGCAGGCGAGAATAAACCTCGTAGCCGGTCCCGCGTAATCCCTGGGATAGCTTGAGATTCCATTTTTCACGGTCCAGACCCATAGCCACGGACATGGCCTCGAAGCGTTGAAGGTACTGGTCAATCTTCTCCTTGTCCTCCTCGTAGATTGCTAGAGGAAACTTCATAGCATGGTAACTATGTCCACCTGCTGAAGTTGAGCCTGGGACTGAGGAACCTCCAACTGCACCCTCAGTTTCCCCATTAGATTGTCTCTTCAACTCAAGTTCCTTCATCCTGTACTCGTGCTCCCTTTTCTGAGCCTCCTGCTCTGCTTCCAATTTTTTTGCTTCTATTTCCAGCCTTCTCATGGCTTGCTCAGCCTCACGTTGTCTAGCAGATTGTTCTGCTTCCAATTTCTTAGCTGCTTGCACTGCCTCCATCCTTCTCAATTCCAATTCGGCCTTCTGATCGTCTCTGTCTGCTTGACGATACTCTCTCTCCACTTCCTGTATGTAATCCGTTAAAGCAGAACCCGACAATTCTATGTCTTCACCCTTTGCCCTAAGTTCCTCCGTAGTTAATCTAGGAGTGGCCATTTTACAGAGAGGTAACTCAGCAGATAGGGTGCAGATTATCTCCAAGAGGAATTTATATATAATGAACAATCACTGTTAATATAATAATTAAGACCACACACAACCCAATCACTCAGTGACAAGAGCAGAATCAGGACCACAGACCTATGCAGACGTGTGAAGTGTGAACAGGTAAGATATGTGTCCTAACCCCTATCCACATTCACTCTAGCTGGATTCTCTCTCTCTCTAACAATATCTCCGTCTTTTAACAAAAGATCCCGTGTCTAAAGAACCCGTTGTCAGAGGATCCCGCTGTCAAAAGATCCCGTCTACGAGAGATCCCACGATCCAAAGATCCCGTTTACGAGAGATCCCACAGTCCAAAGATCACGTTTACGAGCCCCCAATAAATGTCGTAAGTCTTCCTTACTTACTTTCGTGTTGTCCCTGGAGTGGGGGGAATCAACACTACATTTTTATTACCCCAATATTATTGTCCTAGAGAAACCACTAGACTCCGTCCACAAAACTCCGTCGGTCTGCAAACACCTTTTTCTTACTCTCACTCACCCTTGTATCATGCCCCCTCTCACTTTTCCCCAACATAACATACTCCACAACTCAAGCTTTAACAAATAAATACAAAATAATTTATTAAACCAAGAGTATAGGTGTGAGAAGTGTGTGTGTGTGTGTGTGTGTGTGTAAAGTGTAGAATGTGTGTCGAATATTTCTATTGGGTGCGGACATAGACCAGGTAGCTGAAGAGCCCAGCCCTATCATCACAGAAAGGATCACACCATATCCTCATTCATTCCACGAGGACCTCACCCAGGTATGTGTCCATCCTGCTAGATGTAGATTTCCACCGGTGGCTGTTTGATCACTCAAAAGAACTAGTCACAGTCCGACCCTAAATCCTGTCTGGATCACACAGTTAATATATGTCTAATTTGTTCTTATACTTATAACACCCTTGTCTAGTGAGGACACGAACATACTGTTCTTTGAAATAAATGTACTTCCTGCCTCAAGTGTCTACTGTTCACAAGACCATTGTTATACTAACTTCCTAATCAGTTTATACTGATTTACTCCCATGTGATGGGGAATAACTGTATCTCTTTGTTTGTTCACCTGTCGTGTAAAACATACTGCCCACTGGTCTTTTCCCAGGTGGTGTAAAAGAAATTCACTTTCTACTATTCTGTTCCCAAGTGATGTTTGAAACATTAATTTGACGATTGGTCTTCCTCCAAAATGGTGCGGAGAAAACAATTTCTTGTATTCTGTTAATGTGTGACGTTTGATAATCCCTCTTATGCTTGTTCCCGTAAACCCTTTTTATCATGGGCTAAGTGCAAAAGATGTTGACCAACTGCCTGCACCAAGGTCTCCATTCTCAGTGACTTGAGTGACCTAAAGGAACCTGTCAACGAGAGAACAACACATTTGGTGATAGCAACTGTCCCTGACCTCCATTGGGGGGGGGGGGTGGTGTCGCCTCACTCAGATACATGACAGTGAACCAACTCTGTCATGGGCATAGGAGTTCTTCACTCCGGTCTGCAGTGGGTTAAGATCAGGACAGAGCAAAATGTAAAGTGTAGACCCCTAGCAGACATCACTAGGAGATCCCTTCTCCCCATCCCCAATCTTCCCCAATATCACCCCACTACACAATTCTCACTAGCAGAGCTAATTCTATTCATTACTCTAGCAAGTTTTACCGAGGCTACTGCTTATATTAACTAGGCTTAAATATACTCTCTACAATACCTTAAGCACAACACAGCAGTGTCTTCGAAATCATATCCACATTTTGCCATAACAGGCACGTGTACAATTAAATCTAATTAATTTCCGCACACGGTAGATATTTTTTAAATCCACTGCAGTGACAAACACGTCCGTGCAAGTCAATCCTCAGAGTTACACTACTTGCAAACAAAGCATGTTTTTACCCAACAGCCTTGAGTGGCCACGTGACGTTCTTTTGATGTTAACAAAAGTGGTTCAAGGGCAGATTATCCATGTCTGAATAAATTCTCTTCCTTGGGTTTAATCAATGTCACAAGAGTAGATTATCTCTCCTTTTGGACAATCCATGCACAAGTCGCCTCCCCTTTTTTCAACATATGCCTACAATTTCCCGTCTTGTGGGGACTGTCAAAGACGATTTTCCTGTTTGATGCTGGAGACTTCCCCAGGTTAGCGGTGTCTTTGATCTAACTGGTAAACAACTGCAGCTGTGCAATTCCGACTTTATTGGTTTTTCTGTCCGGTTAAAAAACAAATGTAGCTTTGCACACAGGCCATGAATATGACCGTCTGTATTGTCATTATCTGGTTGATACACAGTGAAATCATGACATAGGCCCCCTCTTAAGAGAGTAGTCCATCTCACTCTTCTCCACTGTGAATTCAATCCAGATAATTCATTCCTCTTCTTCAGGAGCTGGGTGTCTTGATAAGAAGTCCGCTCCAACATTTTCCTTCCCAGGGATATATTCCACTGTGAAATTGTAGGGTTGAAGTAACAACGACCACCGCATCAAACGGGCGTTGAGCTTCTGAGAAGTAGCCAGGAACATCAGGGGCTGATGATCTGACTGGACCCGAAACTTAACTCCATACAAATAGGGCTGGAATTTTTGCACGGCCCATACGAGAGACAAGCACTCTCTCTCGACGGTCGAATAATTCCTCTCAGCCTGGAGTAGCTTCTTGCTTGCGTATGCCACAGGTTTCAAAACCGAAGCATCGTCTTTCCCTTCCTGTAACAAAGCTGCCCCAATCCCAATCCCACTTGCATCAGTTCTCAACACAAATGGTTTGGAAAGGTTCGGGAGCTGTAATACAGGTTTGCTGACCAAGGCCTCCTTTAACTGACTATAGGCAGTCTCACATTCTGGTGTCCAAATGATTTGGTCCGGGAATCCCTTTTTCAAGGTTTCCGTCAATGGAGCTCCCAGTTCAGTGAAATGTGGGATAAATTTCTGGTAGAATCCACACAACGAGAGAAAAGATCGCACGTCCTTCTTCGTTTTTGGCCTTGGGGCATTTCTGATTTTCTCCAGGTTCTTCTCTTCTGGGACAATGTGTCCTGGAGTGATGGTGTGACCTAGAAATTCCAGAGTCTGGTAACCAATCATGCACTTGGTTGGACGAGCGGTAAGCCCTGCTTCCTTGAGTCTATTAAACACTCTCTCCAAGGATTGCAAATGGTCCTCCAAGCTGTCACTGGAAATCAGAATATCATCCATGAATGAGATGATGGCCGGATCCTGTAAAGGATCTAGTAAAGTCCTCATCATACGTGTAAACACACTAGGTGCGTTGCTGAGACCAAAGGGCATGACCTTGAATTCGCAGTGTCCACTGGGTGTACTGAAGGCCAGCAGTGGTCGAATCTCCAGTTTGACTGGTATTTGATAGTACCCCCGACTCAGATCCACCTTTGAAAAGTACCGAGCCTTATGGAGCCTAGCGAATAACTGCGTTGGATTCGGCAAAGGTTCCACCTGAAATTGTGTATGACTGTTCAGAAGTCGGTAGTCTATACACAACCGGTGTTCTCCACTTGGTTTCCGTAACAAAACTACCCCCGCATTGTATGGGGATGTGGATGGTGCAATCACGTCATCCTCCAGCAGTTTTTGTATTTCCTCCTCCAGGGCCTTTTCTTTAGAGAAGGGCACTGGGTAAACCTTTTGGCGAACAGGCTCCTGTGTGGTCAACGTCATCTCGAACTCCACCAACCTCGTTCGTCCTGGTTTATCAGTCAGTATCTCCTTATGAGACTCTGAGAACCTGGGTTATCTTTCCCTCTCCTGGGAGGTCAGATCAGGGTTCACCTGCACATCCTTGTAGGTTTCCTGGTGTACCAGGGGATATTCCCTGCCCTCGCTGGTTCCCACTTCTGTCTCCACTGCAACTGCCATTGCCATGAGGTGAGCTGCTTTTTCTCCGGGTCTCTCTTCGTATTTCCGCAAGAGATTGATATGGAAAATCTTCGACTTTCCCCGGATCCGGATCTGGTAGTTGGTTCTGGATATCACCCTTTCCACGGGAAATGGTCCTTGCCAACCTATCTCCAGTTTGTTGTTTCCCGTTGGGAGTAGCAACAAAACTTTGTCTCCCACCTCTAGAGATCTGTCTTTAGACCTACGGTTGTAGTAAGCCGCATGTCTTTTCCTGGCCTTTTTCAAGTTTTGATTTGCCAGAGTCCATCCTTTGTGGAGTTTTTCTTTTAGTTCCTCCACGTATTTATAGGAAGAGATCACTTCTTCTGACGTTCCCTCTTCAGTCCAACTCCTCAACATGGCTTCCAACGGTCCTTTAATTGGACGACCAAACAGCAACGTAGCGGGTGGTAGTCCTGTTGAGCCATGAGGAACTTCCCGATAGGCAAAGAGTGCTGCTGGGATATATTCATCCCACCTATCAGGTTTTTCCTGCGCCAGTTTCCTGAGCATTGTCATCAACGTGCCGTTGAAACGCTCTACTTGTCCATTGGCTTGAGGATGGTAAGGGCTGGTATGTATGTGGTTAGAGTGAAACACTCTAAATACCTCCTCCATGAGTTTTCCACAAAACTGGGACCCATTGTCCGTCAGAATTTGATCTGGAAAGCCTAATCTTGTAAAGGCCTCCATCAGTGCATCCGCCACTCGTTTCGAGTCAATCGTGGTCAATGGTATGGCTTCACCCCACATTGTACAGCAATCCACCATTGTGAGTATATACATGTTCCTCTTCCTAGTCCTGGGAAGTGGACCCACGATATCGATGGCTACCCTCTCGAAAGGAGAGTTCATAATGGGCATCTCACCCAAGACCACCGGTGCTGTCCAGTGTTTTGGTGCCACCCTCTGGCACTCAGGGCATGACTTCACATACCGACGCACATCCTCTGTCATTCCCGGCCAATAGTAGTGGCAGGAAATCCGCTGCATGGTGGCGGCAATACCCATGTGTCCACTAAAGGAGATGGTATGCCCCATATGAAGAATCTGGGACCGGTGAGCTTTCGGAACGACCAACTGACCGTATAGGTTGTTTCCCCTTCCTGCTCTCCTGTAGAGTATCCTGTTCTTCATGTAGTACTGACCCCGTCCTGGTGGATCAGCACTTTTCTGCAGCTTTTTGTAGCAAGGACGTAAAGTATCATCCTCACTCTGGGCAGTTCGTAGCTCCCCCGGCAGTGGGTTAGTCACAATTGCTTCTGCCTCTTCCGTTCTCGTCTGAGAGCGAGTCTGTATTGCTCCCATATGGATTGGCTCCCTGGGCATTCCCAGAAAGACATACCGGCAACCAAGGATTACTGGGAAAATGGGATCGGTCAATACAGCAGCCTTGATTGTGCCGGTGACATATCTTGACCGAATCTCCACGTTAGCAATGGGCAACTTCATGGCCACAGCACTCTTCTGTGCAGGCTGTATTTCCATGGTCTCACCTGTGAATTGTTCTGGGTGTACCAGATCCGCAGAAATTACGGCCTCCCCGTCCAGTCCTGTGTCGTATAAACACTCCACTTGACGACCGTTAACCTCTACCAATTCCACTACAGGTGGTTTTTCCAGGTCTGGAGTCTCTTCGTCGGCCTCGACCTGTTCAGTGGGCTCCACCTTAGGTCTCCCGGGGCACACGATGAATTTAGAGTCTCCTGACTTTCCCCTGCAGTCAATAGCATTGTGCGTGTTTGACTTGCATTGGTTGCACCATTTCCCTGTCCTAGATTTTCTAGTGCCGGACTTGAGTGAGCTCTCCTGATGGCGAGCCTTCTTGCTGACTTTGACATTTTCCGTGACAACCTCCTTGGAAGTCACTTGACATGCTGCGAAGTGAGGGCTCTTAGCCTTCGATTTGCAGTCCCTCGTATTGTGAGTGGGTGACTTACAAATTGAACACCACTTCTCCGACCACTGTCGTTTTGGTGTAGAGCTCGAAGAGCTCTTGCTTCCCTCCTTCGTCTTCTCTGAACTATCCTCTGATTTTTGCACATAAGGTTCCCCCTTTTTTGTTCCAGAGCTTTTGGCTTTCTTCTTGTCATGTTTCTCCTGACTTTTGGTGTTGGTGGGAAGGTTTTCCCCGGCCTCCCCATGTACCTCTACGAACCGTTCTGCTAATTTTGTCACGAGGTCAATACGTTCCGCTCCTTGTTCTCCCAGGAATGTCCTTAGAGGTTTTGACATTTGCTTCTTCAGCTGGTCGACCACCATGAGTTCTTCCAGACCCTCATAGTCATGTGCGAACCCAGCCAAATCCATCCACTTGTGAAGATAGGAGTTTAGACGCAAACCGTAGGCGGCAAACAACTCTCCCGGTTCTCGTTTCGATACTCGAAATTTTTTCCGGTAGGTATGTGACGTAACCTCGAATCGTTTCAGCAGAGCCGTTTTCAATTCGTCATAGTTGTTCTCATGTCCTGGTGGCAGGCGAGAATAAACCTCATAGCCGGTCCCGCGTAATCCCTGGGATAGCTTGAGATTCCATTTTTCACGGTCCAGACCCATAGCCACGGACATGGCCTCGAAGCGTTGAAGGTACTGGTCAATCTTCTCCTTGTCCTCCTCGTAGATTGCTAGAGGAAACTTCATAGCATGGTAACTATGTCCACCTGCTGAAGTTGAGCCTGGGACTGAGGAACCTCCAACTGCACCCTCAGTTTCCCCATTAGATTGTCTCTTCAACTCAAGTTCCTTCATCCTGTACTCGTGCTCCCTTTTCTGAGCCTCCTGCTCTGCTTAAAATTTTTTTGCTTCTATTTCCAGCCTTCTCATGGCTTGCTCAGCCTCAAGTTGTCTAGCAGATTGTTCTGCTTCCAATTTCTTAGCTGCTTGCACTGCCTCCATCCTTCTCAATTCCAATTCGGCCTTCTGATCGTCTCTGTCTGCTTGACGATACTCTCTCTCCACTTCCTGTATGTAATCCGTTAAAGCAGAACCCGACAATCCTATGTCTTCACCCTTTGCCCTAAGTTCCTCCGTAGTTAATCTAGGAGTGGCCATTTTACAGAGAGGTAACTCAGCAGATAGGGTGCAGATTATCTCCAAGAGGAATTTATATATAATGAACAATCACTGTTAATATAATAATTAAGACCACACACAGCCCAATCACTCAGTGACAAGAGCAGAATCAGGACCACAGACCTATGCAGACGTGTGAAGTGTGAACAGGTAAGATATGTGTCCTAACCCCTATCCACATTCACTCTAGCTGGATTCTCTCTCTCTAACAATATCTCCGTCTTTTAACAAAAGATCCCGTGTCTAAAGAACCCGTTGTCAGAGGATCCCAGCTGTCAAAAGATCCCGTCTACGAGAGATCCCACGATCCAAAGATCCCGTTTACGAGAGATCCCACAGTCCAAAGATCACGTTTACGAGCCCCCAATAAATGTCGTAAGTCTTCCTTACTTACTTTCGTGTTGTCCCTGGAGTGGGGGGAATCAACACTACATTTTTATTACCCCAATATTATTGTCCTAGAGAAACCAATAGACTCCGTCCACAAAACTCCGTCGGTCTGCAAACACCTTTTTCTTACTCTCACTCACCCTTGTATCATGCCCCCTCTCACTTTTCCCCAACATAACATACTCCACAACTCAAGCTTTAACAAATAAATACAAAATAATTTATTAAACCAAGAGTATAGGTGTGAGAAGTGTGTGTGGGTAAAGTGTAGAATGTGTGTCGAATATTTCTATTGGGTGCGGACATAGACCAGGTAGCTGAAGAGCCCCGCCCTATCATCCCAGAAAGGATCACACCATATCCTCATTCATTCCACGATGACCTCACCCAGGTATGTGTCCATCCTGCTAGATGTAGATTTCCACCGGTGGCTGTTTGATCACTCAAAAGAACTAGTCACAGTCCGACCCTAAATCCTGTCTGGATCACACAGTTAATATATGTCTAATTTGTTCTTATACTTATAACACCCTTGTCTAGTGAGGACACGAACATACTGTTCTTTGAAATAAATGTACTTCCTGCCTCAAGTGTCTACTGTTCACAAGACCATTGTTATACTAACTTCCTAGTCAGTTTATACTGATTTACTCCCATGTGATGGGGAATAACTGTATCTCTTTGTTTGTTCACCTGTCGTGTAAAACATACTGCCCACTGGTCTTTTCCCAGGTGGTGTAAAAGAAATTCACTTTCTACTATTCTGTTCCCAAGTGATGTTTGAAACATTAATTTGACGATTGGTCTTCCTCCAAAATGGTGCAGAGAAAACAATTTCTTGTATTCTGTTAATGTGTGACGTTTGATAATCCCTCTTATGCTTGTTCCCGTAAACCCTTTTTATCATGGGCTAAGTGCAAAAGATGTTGACCAACTCTCTGCACCAAGGTCTCTATTCTCAGTGATTTGAGTGACCTAAAGGAACCTTAAGCACAACACAGCAGTGTCTTCGAAATCACATCCACATTTTGCCATAACAGGCACGTGTACAATTAAATCTAATTAATTTCCGCACACGGTAGATATTTTTTAAATCCACTGCAGTGACAAACACGTCCGTGCAAGTCAATCCTCAGAGTTACACTACTTGCAAACAAAGCATGTTTTTACCCAACAGCCTTGAGTGGCCACGTGACGTTCTTTTGATGTTAACAAAAGTGGTTCAAGGGCAGATTATCCATGTCTGAATAAATTCTCTTCCTTGGGTTTAATCAATGTCACAAGAGTAGATTATCTCTCCTTTTGGACAATCCATGCACAAGTCGCCTCCCCCTTTTTTCAACATATGCCTACAATTTCCCGTCTTGTGGGGACTGTCAAAGACGATTTTCCTGTTTGATGCTGGAGACTTCCCCAGGTTAGCGGTGTCTTTGATCTAACTGGTAAACAACTGCAGCTGTGCATTCCGACTTTATTGTTTTTCTGTCCCGGTTAAAAAACAAATGTAGCTTTGCACACAGGCCATAAATATGACCGTCTGTATTGTCATTATCTGGTTGATACACAGTGAAATCATGACAGTTGCTAAATATTAAAGGTTAAAGGTAAGATGATCGACCTGTTACACTAGGTGTTACCGCTTCTGGCTCAGTCACTCTCTGCAGAACGTCAAGTCGTCTGCGTGGAGCATTGCGCAAATCACGAACTCCTTTATCTAGCTAGCACTCACAGGAATGTCCGTCATATTGTACTCGTGATATGCACAACGAAGTCAGAAGATAAACCGACGACCTGCAGAGGGCCTACAGACGCCTTGACCACTTCTCCACAGAACTTTGAGATTGTGTGAATAAATTGCCAGTAAACTCCAGACATTCATTTAGTGCAGAATAGAAACACTGTAATGAAGTCATCGTCATCATGTGCCATGCCGATACAAGTGGGCGGTAAAGTTTCGCCATCTCACTCAGTCACCAGAGTCATGCAACAACTCTTGTCTCGACCATACTATGTGGCCAAGCCATTCACGTATTTATCTTTCTACCATCCCCTTGTTCGTTTCTCCTCAATTTTGCTAATTGTCACCAAGTTCTTCAATTTATTTCTTCTCACAAATGAGCAATGAAGTCACGAAGTCTCCAAATCGAGAGACCGATTTAAGCGAATCAAGAAGTGAGAAAATGATGCTTGCACTGGAAAGGGTTGTCTTTGAAAATACATTACGACAGTATAACAAGAATGCCTTTTCTCTTGAATTTAGAGAAAAACAATATATAGGAAGACCTAAAACGTACGGGAAATAGTATTAGAGACATATATGATTAATAAGTAAGGGAAATTAGGCAAGGCTATGTCTCAATGTGGCATCAGAGTCAGAAGTCATATATAATGATGGTGAAATTATTGATTTGAGGTAAGTACAGACATGAAGGAAATGTTGAAATGAGTTATATGTGGAGTTCAGTAACATATTGATGTGTGGTTTACACAGACTTGGAAGACACTCTTTGGATACTATTAAGACACGTAGACAATTTAAAGTGGCATGTAATACGAGAGCCGGGAAATAATTATACGAGAGAAGACCGAAAACTAAACAACATAGAGATAGATTAATTATATAGATATAAGAATTACTACTGAAGGTAAACTTGCCAAGAAATCACGAAAAACCAATAAATGCTGGAGTTGACTGCTACGCCCTGGATATGCAGTAACTTTATTTATTTATAAGAAATACTGCGTGATTATTTATGTTGTTACTATTGGATGTTGCTTTGTAGTATTTGTGATATTGTTGCTATTGTTGAATGTTTTTTGCTGTTGTTGTACGAACCATGCCATTCCATTTGTTCACTCTTATACGACAGGAACAATTTGGGGTGACTTTCTTTCCATCTCTGCTGTTGAGATGAGCTGTGTTGATTTTAAGAAACGCTATCACTGCAAGCAGGACTTTCCCAGAAGCGCCTTTTTCCCTCTCTTCTTTAAAGATGTATAACCTGCACCGAGAAAAGATTGGTTTTTGTTAAGACTGAGTTTCCTTCCATGGTAGAAGTCAGTGTATAATGGAATCAATGACATCAACGTTACAGTGTAAATTATCATAAGGACGGTAACTGATCCCCAGGCGGCGATTACAGAGTTAGTTCTCAATGGGAAAACAACACACAAACACCACTCTGACTTGATATAGGCGGTGAATGTAGACGTCACCAAATCGAATGTCTCTTGAGAGATCAATGAAATTAAGTGTTGGGATTCAGAGTTTGCCAAAGGGTATTCTAAATGCTGAAACAACACAATCACAATCTGCCACTGTTGTAATATCAAATTCGAGATGTTAGACACAGCAATCACAAATGAACTAATATTGTTGATGGCATTTAAACCTTGTTGGCAAACCAAAATTATATTAATACCATTAGCGTGTATACTGAACAAACGCATTGCCCCATTCACAAATATGATAATTGCATGTTCAATTAATTCTTGTTTCCAGTGAATAATTATAAAATCATAGTATGCAACAAACGTATTGACATGTCTGCTTACGTCTTCCATTTCTGAACTTCTTGTGGTATAACTCATTTGTTTAATGTTGAGAAAGATTTACTTTAATTAAATGTTTATGCTGTAAAATGTAGGTGCCTGCTGGTTAAAATCAGATAACCATAAACATAATATATCAAATATTGACAATGATCCTAAATTAATAAATGACAGAAACATATTCTCTTATCAGTAGAAATTCATGACATGTAAGGAAGAGAATGTGATGTCTTCGCGTTTCTTTAACGTTTGCACAGGGAGTCTTTTACCTCCGCGGATGAAAGCAATATCAGATTGTTAAGGAAAGCGGATGCGAAGCAGAAAGGTGCTCTCAAGCTGATCCTGTTGCGACTGGCAGTAGACAGACTACATCTACGGCAGCCGAAGTAGACTTTAACACCAACAAATCTTCAACAAGCATATTGAAACATGTAGCGAGAATACATAAACGGGAGGAGTCAACCAAAAAGGCAAGAAGAAGAAAAAGTCTAACAGCACCTCAAGAATAACACTCGACGTACCACATCTTCTCCACAAAAGCACCGCCCAGCTACGAAAGACACAAGATGGATTATAAATAATTCAATAGGACGGAGAAAACAGTCACAATTATCAGTAAAATCAACTATGGCAAGGACGACATCCAGCTGAAATACGGTATAACAGTCGTAGCCAACAGTGCACAGCTATCAGCAGAAGATGTGCATGAAAACAGTCAAGCCCAATCTCTCACACGACAGAATCAGAGAAGAGATGCGGAGAGAGAACTAGACTTTTTACATCACAGAAGCTGAGAGGATAATCTGCAAAAGTTACGTTCCCTCCACCGTTACTTTCATCGTATTAAGGACAAAGCTCTGCTTATCACCATTATATGAGCCAATAGTCAACAAGAACCAGAGAACTTTAATCCAATAGTTCTACAAAGTTGTTCCAGACGCCAGACCTTCTATCACATCAGTGCTAATAACCAGTACTCACACGCGAAGACAGACACGGCTACAGGAGTTCCAACCACATCAGAAGGTGTTGCAATTCTCACGACAATCACAGGCCTGTACAAGCCACATCAGAAGGTGTTGCAATTCTTACGACAATCACAGACCTGTCCCAACCACATCAGAAGGTGCGACAATTCTCACGACAATCACAGACCTGTCCCAGCCACATCAGAAGGTGCGACAATTCTCACGACAATCACAGACCTGTCCCAGCCACATCAGAAGGTGTAGCAATTCTCACAACAGTCACAGACCTAGATATTCCGGACTCCCATGCTTCCAAAACAGCAAGTAAGTGATGAGGTTAGCCATTATGTCGAAGCTACTCTATAAAGAGCCGGCTCCCTGGCAAAGAATTAAGGACGCTGTTCGTAAATCCCGTATTCACACATACGAAACACAGCTGCTCGTGATTCGGGATCACGTCGCCTTGGTTTCTTACGGAAAAGTATGTGAGCTGGTCGTTCAGAAAACAATGGCAAACTACTGAACGTAAAACTTGCCAAGGCATCAACAGCAGCTGAAAAATGCTGGTGTTGACTACAGTGTCCTGTAAATACGAGGGTAAGTTAATAAGTAAGTCACAAATGGCTGTAGAGAAATAACTAACTATGATAACAACTTGAAACCAGTTTATTGTTATACATACATTGTCCCTTTATTTCTCAACATAATTTCCACCAACATCGATGCACGTATCCCATCGTTTTATCAGTCCCCCCAAACCGGCTGCATAGAACTGCGTGCTTTGTGTTCATTTACCTGCCATCGCATAGAACTGAGTGACTTACTTATTGACTCGCCCTCGTAACTTTTTCTACACAGCTATGTACCGCTTTACGGGAAATCGCTAGGGGCTAAGTCCAATGAAAACCTACCTTGGCTGGAGACATTTTGCGAGTGAAGCCGAAGTTGAATGTGAAGTGAAAATGTGGTTTAGAAAACAAAGCACGCAGTTCTATGCAGCCGATTTGGGAGGACTGATAAAATGATGGTACAAGTGCATCAATGTTGGTGGAAATTATGTTGAGAAATAAAGGGACAATGTATGTATAAAAATAAATGGGTTTCAAGTTGTTATCATATTTAGTTATTTTTCTACAGCAATTTTGACTTACTTATTAACTTACCCTCGTAGGATATGCACACACACAAAAACCTATAAAGAAGCGTGAGGGCAGTAACAGGTAACAACAAGACACAAAACTGTCAAAGCATATTTAAATTGCCAATCAATGGAGGACTGACACGAGAGTCAGCTTGCTCGATGGGAAGCGGGCCCTATGGGACTACTTCTTCTATAATGAACACGTTGCGCAGATGTTCTTATTTGTGCCTCAACTACTTCTTCTATAGTGAACACATTGCGCAACTGTTCTAATTTATGCCTCAACTGATTACGTGGGGGTGAGCAGGTTGCGTAACTGTTCTAATTTATGCCTCAGATTATTATTCTATAGTGAGCACGTTACCCAACTGTTCTTATTTATACCTTAAACGCTTATTCTATAGTGAGCAGGTTGCGCAACTGTTCTTATTTATGTCTCAACTGCCTCTGGTGAAGTGAGCACGTTGAACAACTGTTCTTATTTATGCCTCAAATGCTTATTTTATTGTGAGCACGTTGCGCAACTGTTCTTATGTATGTCTCAAATGCTTATTCTATAGTGAGCACGTTTCGCAAATGTTCTTATTTATGCCTCAACTGTTTCTGTTGGAGTGAACACGTTGACATCTGTTCTTATTTATGCCTCAACCGCTTCGGATGAAGTCAGCACGCTGCGCAAATCATCTTAGTATTGCCTCAACTGCTTCTTCTATAGTGAGCACGTTGCGCAGCTGTTCTTATTTGTCCCTCAACTGCTTCTTCTATAGTGTTTAACATATTTACGTTCTCTTGGAATCTTTGTCACCTGTCAACTAAGATGTTTAGACCTACTCCGTTACTGGGGCCAACACTAGCAACTGGGATCGCTGTTATACACTATCTTAGAATGGCAACACTTGAAAATAGGAGCAGGGCAGAGAATCGCGGAAAAATATATGAAACTAGCCCAGCAAGACACTGAGCGTGATGTGGCACAGATGACTGAGATCAAGACGGAAACACGCCCAACACCGAATAAGATTCTAACAGAAAGAGCACACACCGAAACGAAACACTGAAAGAAAGAGTTCAAATATAAATCAGCTGAAGCAGAAATAATTGCATAGACCAATAAGACGGTAAAAGAAGGCGAAATATTAGAAGCGGAGCAACTAAGAATCTTAAAGCATGGATGATCAACCAATAAAGGACAATAGGAGGATAAGAAAAGATTACACGCCACCGAGAACAAAGGTAGACAATACAAGACACAAAAGATAAAACAGACACATAGATACAATAGTCCACGACAGCATGGCCTTCCACTTCCTCTCTTCCCAGGCATATATACCAGCATTATTGTTTTTTCCAAACTTTTAGGACGTTTCAAGTGGCCAACATATTTCAGATTTCTTTGCTGTATCGTCTTTAATCTTTCTCCGTAATCCCGTTTATCACGCAGAGTCTCGTAGCGGGCGAGAGCTGGGAGCGGTTCGATCCCCGCTGGTGACTTGTGGGATAACTGAGCCGGCAGCTCAGAAAGCAATGGCAAACTACTGAGCGTAATCTTGCCAAGAAATCAACAGACAGCTGAAAGATGCTGCTGTTGACAGCGATGTCCTGTAAAGGAAATGCGAATAAAAATAAAATCGTCTTTAATAGCCAACCTTCTTCTATACACAGCTCTTGAAGTATAGATGCATATGTTCTTTCTTTATCTAAGATATTCTTAGACCTCTTCTATAACATTTATATTCAAAGGCGCGTCCAGAAGGCAACAAAACATAAAGCAGCACTGAATCAATGAACCGTTTATACAACATTGAGCTAAGCACGCAGCAACATTCCACAGAACACGACGAATGCAATCAACTTAAAAGCTCCAACTATAGAAGGTCGATATAATGACAGTTAAACAGGCCTCAACAGTTTATTCCAAAGATCGGATTGGGTTGCAATAGTTGTCTATGTCTTGACATGTTGTGAGGTTTTCAGTTATAAGAGGACGTGAAGCTGTACTTTACTATTACCAGTTACGACTCCAATATAAATCCAAACATTTACCACGATCTTTAGCCATTTTATGTTACATTTATTGATCCAATCTTGAGATAACGTTTGTTGTTTGCAATGTAATTTATTGTGGAGATTAGTGTATTCTCTTAATAACCAGTATAATATTTTATTAAACAGTTGTAAGAATTCTCTGCAACAAATAAGTCCTAATAGCACTCGACAGTGTTTTCTGTAATTTCGCAGCCAATTATTTCACTCTTTGAGAGTTGCCATAGCAAACATACACACATGTTATTGCAAATTATATGTTGTTTTAGGGTTGTTTATGTGTTTATCCTAGCCCTGAATCATATAAGTGATATTGTCTGTATCCTCCAATATTTTGCAGCCAATTTCAGACCATTATACAATGGAACAATAAGTTTCATAGTTCCCTGTATGCATTGTCGGTTGTTTGTGCAGAATTTAGATAATATAATCGTCGATTAATAGCATAATAATATATATTTATGTGAATGCATCTGTTTCTGTGTGTGTCAATAGGTGTGTGTGTGTGTGTGTGTGTGTACGTGTGTGTGTGTACGTGTGTGTGTGTGTGTGTGTGTGTGGCATTGCGAAAGCAAGCTCTCGTTTATTCTTCAGTCTCTCCCGTCAGTTAGAAATATCTGGCAACGATCTGAGTCACTCAACACGGAACAGATCAAACGAAAGATTCACATGGGTCGTTTCTGGGACGATATCTGGATAAACATATGTTCAAGTGCACATAAATGTTCATACATTGCACACATACAGTGGTGTGAACATGCTCATAGGTTAACTACACAATTTAACGATACTAATAGTTAGAAATAGAAGCTCGCACGGTATATAGTGTACTTTTAAGCAATGTTGTGTTAATAATTTTTGGTAGCACTTGAGCTCTAAGATATATATATATATATATATATATATATATATATATATATATATATATATATATATATATATATATATATATATATATATATATAAGCCAGCTCCTGGTGGGGAGCATCTTATTTAATTCATATAAGTAGTCATATAAGCTCCCGTTCCCGTTCCCGACTGTCTGTCTGTCTGTCTGTCTGTCTGTCTGTCTGTCTGTCTGTCTGTCTGTCTGTCTGTCTGTCTGTCTGTCTGTCTGTCTGTCTGGCTCGGCCCGGCTTCACCCAGTCCCTGGTGGGGAGCATCTCATTTAATTCATATAAGTAGTCATATAAGCTTCCGTTCCCCACTATCTGTCTGTCTGTCTATCTGTCTATCTATCTATCTGTCTGTCCGACCCGACCCGACTTCGCCCAGGCCCTGGTGGGGAGCATCTCATTTAATTCGTTTAAGTAGTCATATAAGCTTCCGTTCCCGATTATCTGTCTGTCTGTCTGTCTGTCTGTCTGTCTGTCTGTCTGACCCGGCTTCGCCCAGCCGCTGGTGGGGAGCAACTCATTTAATTCATATAAGTAGTCATATAATCTCCCGTTCCCGTTCCCGACTATCTATCTATCTATCTATATCATCACATCAGATGTGTTTACCCCCCAGAACATTTTATATTAACCGTTTTACGGTGGTTTGACTTGGGAGCTTACATCAGTTGTTAAAAGAAAAACGTCATCCCAAGAGATTACCGGACCAGCAGACAAGTCGCTATCCATTGGTCTACAGTAGCTTTAGATGAGTTCTTCCTGTTGTGAATACGAGTGTTTTCCTATATTTTAACGAAATAATATATTATTAATACAAACATTAGGGAATAACTTAGCTGTTTACAGCTAACACTGTATTCCATAAAGTTTAAGTTGTAACCTTTCCGAAACGTTTAAGGATATTACTTTACCTCATTCTCCAAACCAATATTTGCCACGTTCTGCCAGGAGATACATTTATTAATATCTATAAGCACTTATATTGACAGCCGAAACAAAACTGTGCAGTAATAAATAGGTATTTAATGCAAATTACATTTCTTAAAGGAAACCTATAAAATGAGCCTTTTGAATAGTGGCAATTGACCAGACTTAATATTTTGCTTTGGGGAAGAAGAACGAAGTGAAGTGATGTAATTTGTACAGATGTATGTCCCCAGTACATACATAGGCATATAAGTAGTGATATGAGAGATAGAGCTTTAAAATCGATAGATGCATCGTTTCGTGAAGTGTAACATGTGTGGCAATTTATGTAATACTGCAGACATCTAGCAGGTGATGTAATAGCAGTTATAGATTTGAAACATATGCGCGTCAGTTGATCAATATTAATACATCGTGTAACATTTTGTATTACCGTACCTCAAGATCTAACCAACTATTCCAGACTCCCTTGAACAAATATCGTGTACCCCAGTTTTCTCAAAATGCAAATGTTGCTTATACAGAATGGTTCTTTCAGTGGTACAAGTATGTTGCAAATACACTATGAAATAGTATGGATATCCAGCATTCCAGTTGTATACCTGGAAATAATTGAAACAGTATGCAACATTTATTTATGTGGCTTTGTCTGTGTGTTTGGAGTAGGGACAAACATAATTAACTTACTAGTATTTTGTCGACAAGGTCTAAGTACTACTATCAATATGAGTTTGTTTGCCATGGCTGTTTCGGATCTCTCTAGCGTGCTAGTACAGCTCTGGTACATTCTCTGTGTGGTCCCACTGTTTAGAGATTCAGGACTGCCTCTGGTGTACACAGATGTCCAGTACGTTACTGGCGGTGTTCCTAGAGAGGCGTTCTCTAGAATTTCTTGTTTAATTACTGTATATATTACAGCAGAGAGATGTATTTGCATTGTGTTCCCTTTAAAAGTCAAACAAATGATTACCACGAAAGGTACAGTAACAGTAATTGTGTGCATATATCTCGTAACGTGGATTACTGCAATTACTGTTTACTATGTTTCTCCTCTCGACTGGATGTTCTATCCTGAAATAAACATATCCCTTCTTGGAATAGTATTCACAGAAAACAAAGACAAGGTGGAGAGACATATTTATTTGATGCACGCTATGTTTGGTGGTTTCTCTGTTTCCGCTGTCGTCATGTTCGCATCAATATTAATAGTAAAGCTGCGAGAGAGATCTGTATGGCGTACATCGGCACAAGTTCAACAAAGGAAAAAGGATAATCCCTCATACAAAGACAAGTCAATTCTCCTTATGGTAGTTCTTATTGATAGTACTTTCATTGTATGCTACACGCCCTCTATGATCTTGTATGTGACAATGTTCTTAGTGCCGGAATTTAACACGGGGAAACGCCATGCTAACTTGTATTATATCTTATGGACTTTTGCATTTCTCATGGAATCAGTCAACTGTAGTGTTAATATTTTATTTTACATGAACGTAAGCTCCAATTACAGACGTAGATTTAATAAGCTATTTCAACACAAGCAATGCTAACATTTATATTGATCGCTATTGTTGATGACTTGGTATATTAAAATAATTGTGTACCTCTCTTTGTGAGGACAGTGGAAGTGAAAGGTTGCTGTTTTAATAAAAAAACATTGTACTGCAGATGAAAAGTTCTTTTTTTAAACAGACACAAACTAATATATTCTTATATTGTCATCTGTCGCAGGCTCCTGTTGCGAAAAGGTAGGGAATACGATTCGCAATCCAGCTTACAGTGTTTGAAATCAGCTGCAGGTTATCTGAAAGCAATCGTGTGATGATATTACAACGGCGTTCAGAAAGCACAGTACACTACCGATCCTAAACTTGCCTAGTAAATCTGAAATAACGAAAGAATGATGGGCTTCATCGCGACGTCATCTAATTAACCTTTTGACCTGTCCACTATATTGACACTTAAATACTTCTTACAGCAAGAAAAATCATTGAGCAATCCACAACTGGTCAACACGCAATCATAACCATATCTATACGTACGTAGTAGTTGTTGCTGATAAATACATTCACTAAGTCTAGCAAACGAGGGAAGACATAGTTAAGCGTTTTCTCTATTTAAACAGTTAAGTTTGTAACTGAAAGGAACTAAGCAAACACTGCTGTCAGAGGACTATTTATGGTTAAGAAATGAGACGTCACTGACGAACAATACGTCATAGGCATATTAAACGGTAATCCTCAACATAATAGACTACCTGCCAAGCTGGTTAAAAGAAGAGCGTTAGTTGGTACAACAACCTGCTGATGCCTGTGTTTTACATTATTTATTATTTAATACAGATAATTATTTAAACTCCCCGACAAATAACAATGATACCATGGAACACTAATCTACCTATGATTTGGAGATAACTAACACCATATAATCGAATAAAATTGTTACGACCGACTGTGCTAAACCATGGGACGCTGCCTGCTGTCGGGGCATTTGTATTGGTTATAATGGTCATTTGATCAAGACCATGAGCCTTGGAATGTGATCAACATAGAACAATTAGTATAATGAGTCACATCACGAAAATTTTGCTAAGAATTATCATGCAAAGAACTAAGAAAATGCAACCTGAAATAGGAGAGAACGATGTGGGTTTCTAGAAGGCAAGAGAACAGTAAATACTGTGTATATGCAGAGAACATTAATTGAACGTTCTGTAGAAGTAAACAAAGATCTACAACATTTCGTAGATGCTATTGTTGCACACAGGAACAACTTGGATTAGAATTAAATTGTAAGAAGACACAGATTATGGTCGTCACTTGCAATAACTAAATGTCACAGTGTAATATACAGGTAAATGGGAATATTCTTGAACAAGTGAATCGGTAGAATTATCTCCGAACAGTCATGGCATCTGATGAGATGCCTTGAAGAAATTAAAACAACAATCGCCATGACGAAGGTAACCTTTTGCAAGATAAAAAACATACTGACAATATAAAGATGTCAATGCCACGAGAAAAAAAATGTTGAGGTGCTACATAGAGCCTGTACTTTTGTATGGATGTGTAGCGTGGACAATGAGCAGTCAAGCTGAAAAATATCTGATGGCTGTGGAAACGTGGCAAAGAATACCATGGGCAGACAGAAAAACCAACTACCAAGTTCTACAAGAAACTAATGAAAATCGTAAACTGATTAGAGAAATTAGACGTAAACAGTCAACATCTTTTGGACATGTTATGAGAAGAAAAACATTGGAGAACTAGGTGACAACTGGCAAGATCGAGGGGAAGAGAACAAGACAGAGCAGTAAACACCTGGATGACTTGACCACGTGGCATGGTCGAGACAAGAACACTGAGCTGATCTACGACTCTGGTGATCGAGTGAAATGGCGAACCATGACCGCTCAGGCTTATCGGCATGGCACATGCTGGATAGATAACTGTCATTACTAGTCCACTAATGTAGTACTAAAGGCTCTGCTGACTCCTCATTTTCAAGGCCACTTATCTTCTACACAACTCCTGGGCTTCTAACCCAATACAGACCGACAGGCGTCCGCAACAGACCACTGCAGCTGAACCACACTTGAAACCTAGCAATGATGTCTGGCTACATTGTCAGGCATGTATTTACAAAGAATGAATAATGTAGCATGAACACGTAGAAAACTCGAGCTGACCTAAGGCTACTAGCATCAACAGCCACCGTGTTGTCGACTGGACAAGTGAAAGCGGGACTTGCTAGCGCAGCTTTTCTGTGCCGTTCGTTGCAATTGTAGTACGGCCATTGTAATCAAATGCTAAACAAGATATATATATATATATATATATATATATATATATATATATATATATATATATATATATATATATATATATATATATTCTGCTATATAGAAAAATAGTAATACACAGGAGATAATATTAGAGTCATAATGGTCACATTATGTTATCCATGAACCAACAAGGTCGGCTTCTTCAAAAATGAAAGAAATCCTTGAACTGACATCAGCAAGAGCCCTCCGTTATGGAAGATATGAGCGATTGAGATTTTCGAGGAAGTAGCTACTTGTCTTAAACAGAGCAAACATTGTCCCAAGACGTGGAGCGCAGCTATTTAATTTCACTACCCAAGACAGGTTTGGCGTGAACATTGAGTGGAGAGATAGATATCTCCATTTAGAGGTTGCTGACTACTAAAGGAAAACCAGATATGGCTGGTGAGATTTCTAAGTTAACTGTACCAGACAGGTCGTGAAGGATTACATCGAAGAACCAAGGGTGGTTGTCATGTAGAATATTAAGAGTGCACAGGAAAGGCACTGCCGTCAGAGAGGAGAATGTTCACTCTCATGTGAAGTGGAGACTAGCTATATCCCTGCCACACAGCTTTCCCGATAGCAAATGTATCAATACCCCAGGCGATGTTTTAGCATTACCACACTAATATGTAACACAGTTACACACATGCAGATAATAAAAGAGTTTTAACTCGTACTTACGTAGATTTAATTATTATATTGGACGATGTGGATGAAATGAAATATTTATATGTAGTGAAAACAACATAATTAATACTATGATAATGGAAGATAGTGACTGCCTATCTCTACAACATCAGCAGCAAAGTGTATCAGTTAAATTAAATTAATATTTTACACAATGTTTGACTTTACTAATATGGTTTTGAGTATATAAATATTTTGTTTAACTATGCTGTCACGGTTTATTTTCATGTAATCACTGTGATAGCGTTAACCACATATCTTATTACAGCAAAATAGATGCATGTTACACAATGTTTGACTTTACTAATATGGTTTTGAGTATATAAATATTTTCTTTAACTATGCTGTCACGATTTATTTTCATGTAATCACTGCGATAGCGTTAACCATATGTCTTATTACAGCAAAATATATGCATGTGCGCGACTGAGGGCTTTTGAAATATCTGCTGCAAAGTGACATATTTAAGAAATATAACGGATACATCATAGGTGGAATGATGGCTTCAAGAACAATGTTAGGGACATAAATAGCATCTTAAAAAGCATTAGAATGAGTCCATTCCGGATCTTTAATACTTCATCGGCCAACTCCACCCATCCCCCTCTCCACAAATACTCCCACACTTCACAGACGTGGATGAAGAAATATGAAAAGAAGAAGAAGAAGAAGAAGAAGAAGAAGAAGAAGAAGAAGAAGAAGAAGAAGAAGAAGAAGAAGAAGAAGAAGAAGAAGAAGAAGAAGAAGAAGAAGAAGAAGAGGAAGAGGAAGAGGAAGAAGAAGAAGAAGAAGAAGAAGAAGAAGAAGAAGAAGAAGAAGAAGAAGAAGAAGAAGAAGAAGAAGAAGAAGAAGAAGAAGAAGAAGAAGAAGAAGAAGCATGTTTGATTGCTTGTGATATATTGGCAAGTTTACATTCAATAATTTCTCATTGCTTTCTGAACGACCAGAACACACATAATTTCATTGAAATCAACGCAAGGCGATCTGCTGCCAAATCTCTCGCAACTGTGTTTCGAAATCGATAGACAGGATTACAAACAACGTCCATAACGCCTTCGCCACGGAGTCGGCAATGGTAAATTAGTAACGTAAAATTGCCAGGAAAAAAACATGATCGCAAGGTCCTGAAAGAACATGTATTTTTTTTTTTTTGTTATCAGCTGCAATGAGGGGGAAAAAGAGTATTGAAATGTTACATAGATCTGTATATTTGTATGGATGTGAGACGTAGAAATATGCAGTCATGCTGAAAAACATCTAATTGCAGTGGAAATGTGGGTTATGTAAAAATGCAAAGATTATCAAGGACAGACAGGAAAAAAAACATTTGGTGATAGCTGGTAAGATTGAGGAGAAAGGAACAAGGGGAATGCAGTGAAGTAAATAACTAGATGGCTTGGCCAACATACTTTACAGACATGAGTATGCGAAAGCTGAAAGATTTTCAGTTGTTGTGCCGACTGTTTGAATCTTTGGTGTTGTTTGAATAGGTTTTAGTTGACTAGTTTTCTCGACTTCTGGTGCCGGTAAATTGCTGACTTCTGGTTTTTGAACCAGAGGTGATTCTTTGATACCCACTATGCCTAGGGACTTGTATCTGTACTGATCAAGACGATTCAGACACGGCTTTAATGTTTGCTGATACACTCTGGCTTTTTCCCGAGATGGTAGAGCTTCTGTTTCCAGGACTTGTTTCATTTGATGATCCAGGTCACACAGTCTGTCAGTTAGTGTGTCTGGTAGTGCATAAGATTTTTCTAGAAGCCGGGTGGTCAATCATGATCATTGTCTTCGCAATTCCAAGCACATGTATAAGGGGCCGAGTAAGACACCAATGAAACCATTATGTTGCAAGATTTGTTTATGTTTCCTGATAGACAGTTTCTTATGCGTGAGCGCTCTCAGATTATTTTTGTGCCGCTGCAGAAGATTCTTCTGACCCGGTGTCAGGGGAACATTACCTTTTAACACCTTGATGGTTCCGTCGCCCTGCTACTGAGTGAGTGCGTGGTGCGACACTGTGAGCTGTGAGTTTCGTGTGAAGTGCTTTTGAATCTGCCCAAGTTTTTGTTTGGAACGTGACTGCATGTTTGGAGCGATGGCTGGTGGCTATGTCCCAGAGTTGACCGGTTTTTGCCTTATGCAGAAATGCGTGGCTGCTGGGCTTCTGGTTGACTGCCACTGCCGTCGGTGATGAACTATATTTTCGTGGACTGTGTGGGTGAACATCTAGGAAACATCCAGATAGGAAAATCTCCATCAGAGATGAATTGGGTGTTTCGTGGGGGACTGGTGTGTTGACATTCTGGCGGTGGCATTATGCACAGTGTATCTGTGCGGGCTGTTGTTTGTCGAGACTCCTGTCTTTTCCACTTTTCACATTGGGCAGTGGGGAGCGTTTTGTGTGATATTCACTGGCACAGGAACGGAGCATAATGGGGACGACCCGTTGCTGTGAAGTTGGAACTGCGACTAACTAACTAACTAACTAACCTTTTAACACGATCTGACAACATTACCAAATTGATTGGACCAGGTCTCGGGACTCTGTTTTAGTTACGGCCTCTATGGCGGCTGGCTTCGCCTCGCCCAGAATCAGCAGCATGGCATTGTGACGATTCACACGGTTGAGCCTATTATTTTCGGGTATAGACGACTTAATGTTGAACGTGAAAATTATGACTTCATAAACGGAGCTGATCCGTTGATTCCTTTCGAAGATAACATAGCAAACACCCGTGTGGAGCCGCTGTCGCATCTTTAAAACTCTCGTGGACATATGACAAACAGCCTGGGTACATCTGTTTGGGTAGCTTGGTTATCTGCGTCCCGACTTGGGGATGTAAATTACCACTAGGTAAAGCGAATTCAGACTGATAGTTCTTTGTACTTTATTCCTACTACAGAAGTTCTTTACTATATACATAACGCTGAAATTGCGATGATGATTGCCTTTAGTAAATACATTAGTCACTTTAGCTTCTGTCTCGGACATTATGTCATCTACAATCACTAGACGGTGTATATAACTTGTCCATTTTTCATATCCGGCAGGCCTTCGATAAACAGGACACTTCATAGTCTCATACACAGGTTTCCATTCTCCATTACACAACATAATTTAGTCAGGTATCAGAACGATCATGTCTGGGAGAAGGGCTAGGATCTTCTGCACAAAATTGGAATTTCCACTTCCCCGTTAGTCCCGCAATCAACGCTATTGAAGAATGTTTCCACCTAGTATCCATGAATAATACTAACTAGCTAGCTATCTACGTCACCTATTTTAATAGGTGCCCCGCACCCGCGCGATATCCGCCCGCTTGCCCCACCCATGTGCCCGCTCGACACACACATACACACACACGGTTTTTAATGTTACGCATTACTGTAGTCATACATTAGGTAATTAGATAGGTGTTGACCTACTTTTAACCTACTTATGGCCCTTCTGGGGCATGAATTACTTAGGTGGGACCTCTGTCGTACATTAAACATAGAGACATTTACTCTGAGGCCACCTCTTTCCCGGACCTCATTTCCTGCTTAATAAGGACGCAAATGACTAGTCATGTGTCCTCCCGAAGCGGTGTCTTACTGTAGGTTTGTGATATAATAGCCCTACCATAGTTTCTCAGTAAGTGGTGACTCCTTTCCTCATTTTCACCGATGACGAGTCCAGGCAACGAATTCGCTTCCAGCCGTGCATAAAACATTAGCACGTAGTTCCCATTATCGCGCCCAATGAAGAAACGATATATAATAGCATACTAATTGATGCCAGACAATATAAAATGACACAAATAAGTGCAGCTTTACATAACAGAGTTACGACACATACCGGACGTGGCGGCAATTAGCCTTCATCAGCAAACAAACACATTTACAAAACACAACATGTAGTCAAGGAGATCTCCTGTGACTACATCAAACCGTGACGACAGGACGAGAAGAACAAATAGATGGGGAAAAAATTAAATCAATGATGAGAAAATGAAACTTGGAAAAACATGTTCATACTTACTTCAGAATTCCGAGCTGTGTATAACACCGCATATCACCGATGTCTTCTTTTTATACACCCAACCGAGGGAGTGGGATGTAGGATAATGACGGGGTAGTGGGTGGAATGGTTCAGTGAGCATCCCTGGTACTGGAGTGGAAGTGGGGGGGGGGGGTGGAGGCAGGAAGGTTGGACGGCAACATGTGATAGTATCTGAGCAATCCCAGTGGATGTACTTACAAAGCATGAGTGGGTGCCAGTGAATGGGTTGGCCCTAGTAGGTGAATATTGAAGAGCAATGGGGTGTGCACCCAAATATGATGGTGATACTAACTAGACTCACAATATTTACTCCTTTATGTTATTGTGAGGCGAGTCCCTAAGTCTGGATGGACTGATATGCGTGAGCGCACATACATACATGAAGAAGAGAGAGAGAGGGATAGAGAGCGAGAGAGAGGGATAGAGAGCGAGAGAGAGAGAGAGTGAGAGAGAGACGTTAGTATAGTTCTTGCGATATTTCACATGGGGAATGCGGACACATGATATGGGTAGGCACATCACAGGAACGATACCAACATCTCTCTCTCTCTCTCTCTCTCTCTCTCTCTCTCTCTCTCTCTCTCTCTCTCCTTCCCTCTCTTTCTCTCCCCCCCCCTCTCTCTCTCTCAAAAATTGCGTCTCTGTGCCTACCCACATCATGTGTATGCATACCCCATATGGCATATCGCAGTAACTAACGTCTCTCTCTCTCTCTCTCTCTCTCTCTCTCTCTCTCTCTCTCTCTCTTTCTCTCTTGCGCGCGCTCTCTGGTCTCTGTCTCTCCTTCTCTTTCTTCTCATATACACCTTGCACATGTCCATGCACACTATTGTATGAATGTCTGTTGAGCGGTGTAGATGTATGTATGTGCGCTCACGCATATCAGTCCACCCAGACTTAGGGACTCGCCTCGCAATAACATAAAGGAGTACATAATGTGAGTCTGGTTAGTATCACCATCATACATGGATCCACACTCCATTGCTCTCCAGTATTCATCCACTAGGGCTAACCCATTCACTGACACCCATTCATGCCTTGTAAGTGCATCCATTGCTCAGATACTATCACAGGTTGCCGTCCTACCTTCCAGCCCCCCCCCTACCCCACTTCCAATCCAGTACCTGGGATGCTCACTGAACCGTTACACCCACCACTCCTTCATCATCCCACATCCCACTCCATCGATTGGGTTTTTAAAAAGCAGACATCGTGATATTCGGGGTTATACATAGCTCGGAATTCTTAGGTAAGTATGAACATTTTGTCCAATTTTCATTTTCTCTTCATTGCTTTCATTTTTCTCAACTTTTTGATGTAGTCACAGGAGATCTCCTTGACTATATGTTGTGTTTTGTGAATGTGTTTGTTTGCTGATGAAGGCTAATCGCCGCAACGTCCTGTATGTGTTGCAATTCTGTTATGCAAAGCTGCACTTTGTTTCATTTTATATTGTTTACATTTTGACAGCTTTACCGAAGTTCTAGTTAGTTAGTTAGTTAGTCGACAGATCATCCTCATTGCACATCTAACCATTCAGTCCATAAGTGCTCGGATCCCCTCCTCAGCAAATCCCGCAGCGTGTAGCGGCTAACGAAGCCAGTTCTGCGTTGGTTTATCAATCTTCTTTGGCTTCCTGCGTAGTGTTCTTGTTTGGCCACCCCTCTTTTAATTTGCTGTTCTCGCAGTCTGGCCATGGTTGTAGATTCACAGTCATCACTTGGTTCACGCAAAAGTCTTACTTCTCGTAGAGCATTCAGAATGTCAGCCTGGTCCATGGCGCGTCCGCCCTCCACAGTAGCCTCACCAGCAGCCGGATTTTCTTGTCTGCATTTTCTATCTAGTTGGATGCAAACTGAAAAGGATGTGCAGAAATCTGTTGGCACTTGCACCCACTCCTCGCCAGGTTCTAAGTCCTCAAGTGAACACACTTTTGAAGAATGTCTTCGGCTTGACCCATCCACGACCGTCCTCTTTTTAACCTGCTGCCCTTCACCTTCGTAATTTCACTATGCAGTGGATGTTGTGTGTTTGCGTTAACTCTGAGGTAGGCGCGTGCTCTGCAAACTTGTATTCTCTCTTCAATGGTTGGAAAATCAAGAAGGTAGCGCATCGCCCTGCATGCTGTGTCTCTTGTACATCCAAGAATAATGCGCATAGCTTCATTCTGTATCCTTTCCATCCTTTCTATCTTCTTACGGCTGAGAGTCAGGATTACCATTGCTTACTCCAAAACAGACATGACCAGCCCCTCGAACAGAAGACATAGATGGCGCTGCTCACAGTTTGCTGCCGCCATCACCCGCATCGCAGCCAAACCCCGCTTGGCCTTTGTTATCACCTGGTCTATGTGCTCATTATAAGCAAGGCTTCGATCAAACCGTAACCTCAGGTAATTCATTGCCTGCGTTCTTTCCACCGTCTCTGAACACAGCATTACAGTTGGTGTTGGAGTGTTGACAATATGATTATTCAACGAGAACCAAGTCACTGTTGCCTTTGTTGGGTTGACCATTGCCCCAGCTTCATCACACCAAGTACTTATGCGATTGAGTTCGGTTTGTAGTTCCACAGCAACCTGCTCTCTATCCTTACCCTTACGATACACTAAAACATCATCGGCATATGACAATGTCCTGCCAGGTCCAGTGATCTGCTCACTGGTGATTCTCACTGTGTAGGCGTTGGACAATACCGGAGATAATGGTGATCCCTGTGGTAGGCCAGGACATATTGTTGTTGGTTCCGAAGTCCAACTGCCACATCTAAAAACTACTTTCCGTTGGAAGAGGGCTGCAGCGATCCAACTAAGGAGGAATGGACTTATTTTTAGTTCAAGAAGCTGAAGCATTAAAAAATCCAATGGTACTCTGTTGTATGCGTCCTCAAGATCAATCGCTGCAGCAAAGGTTTCAATGCCTGAGTGGAAACCTTCATAAACATCATGGGCAAAGACTGCTGTATTGGTCCAGGTTTCTCTTTTTGGACGGTACCCACCCAGGGTAGGTGGGAAAACAGCTTGCCTCTCTAGCTGGCTTGATATTTTCCTGGCAATTACCTTCTCCAGCAGCTTGCCTATTGTATTCTGCATGGTTATAATTCGATATCCCTGAATTTTTGTGTGGTCTTTGTCAGGTTTCGGCAAGGGAATCAGATAGCTGTGTAACCACTCCTCCTTGATGCTTGCACTCTCTATACTGTTGTTGTACATGTCTGCTAGTTTCTCTGGCTCATTGTCGGTACACCTATTGATGTCGTAGTATCTTATGCCATCAGGCCCTGGAGCACTGTTTTTTGGTCGTCGAAGTACCGTAGTTCTACCCAATCTTATTCATAATTGATGCTAGGCGCACTCTGTTTAAATTCATTAAACTTATTGTGTTCTGAGATAAGATTAACATACCTGAGAACCAGTGGCGTTATTACATAATATAAATCACTTTTTACAACAAAGTCACAACGTTCTCATGAAATAAACGAATAAATTTGCATCATAAAAACAACAGACAACACTTTACACTCCATGTTCCAACAAATTCTCGCACATGTTTATTTTACCCTGGCCATCGACATCTATGTGTGTTTTCACAAACGCAATCAAAAATGAAAATTGTAGTGCTGACAATTATACTTTTGTTGACAAGTGTACATCGTATTCATTCTTGCAATGCCGTAAGTGTTATGTTTGTTTTAGACATTTGCCAAATAAAATTCATATTCGGTAAAATTATTATGTACCATATCGATTAGGAGGGGCGACCTTATGATATGAGCCATCTCAGAATTGCTGTTGTCATATTATATCAGACTAGCTGACCCGGCCCGGCTTCGCCCAATTCCTGGCGGGGATCTGTCTGTCTGTCTGTCTGTCTGTCTGTCTGTCTGTCTGTCTGTCTGTCTGTCTGTCTGTCTGTCTGACCCGGCTTCACCCAGTCCCTGGTGGGGAGCATCTCGTTTAATTCATATAAGTAGTACTATAAGCTCCCGTTCCCGATTATCTGTCTGTCTGTCTGACCCGGCCCGGCTTCGCCCAGGCCCTGGCGGGGATCTATCTATCTATCTATCTATCTATCTATCTATCTATCTATCTATCTATCTATCTATCTATCTATCTATCTATCTATCTATCTATCTGTCTGTCTGTCTGTCTGTCTCTCTGTCTGTTTGTCTGTATGTCGGTCTGCTTGTCTGTATGTCTGTCTGTCTGTCTGTCTGACCCGGCCCGGCTTCGCCCAGCTCCTGGTGGGGAGTATCTCATTTAATTCATATAAGTAGTCATATAAAATCCCGTTCCCGTTCCCGACTATCTGTCTGTCTGTCTGTCTGTCTGACCCGGCTGGCTTCACCCAGTCCCTGGTGGGGAGCATCTCATTTAATTCATATAAGTAGTCATATAAGTTTCCGTTCCCGACTATCTATCTATCTGTCTGTCTGTCTATCTATCTGTCTGTCTGTCTGTCTGACCCGGCCCAATTTCGCCCAGCCCCTGATGGGGATCTGTCTGTCTGTCTGTCTGTCTATCTATGTATCTATCTATGTATCTATCTATGTATCGATCTATGTATCTATCTATCTATCTATCTATTTATCTATCTATCTATATATCTATCTATCTATCTATCTATCTAAAAAAGTAACGATTTTATCAATTACCGCAGACTAAGAAATAAAGTTAAATATGAAATTCGTAGGATAAATAAAGATCATTTCAAAAATTTGATTGTAGTTAAATCAAATAACACAAATATATGGAAGGCTATTAACTCGCTAACCAACAAGAAACACTCTTCAGAGTCAGCAATACCGAGCACTATAACATACGAGGATTTCAGTTGCTTTTTTCAATCAGAAATAGAGAATCTAAAGTCCACAATACCAGACTCAGCTTGTAATTTAAGCTCACTGTCATCATTCTGTGAAGAGAAATGCTCTAGAAATATTCCCCCTGAGATTCCCTTGATGTCTGTTGCAGAAGTGTATAAATATCTCTCAAAGCTCAAAGCAACAAATTCAGAAGGCCTAGATGGTATCAGTAATAAAATTCTTCGTTGTGCTGCACCAATTATTAGTGAGTCCTTAACGTTCATATATAATCAGTGCCTGTCTAAAATCTACTTTCCGTCTGCCTTTAAAATTGCTAAAGTTTATCCTCTACTTAAAAATGGCTCAACTGATAATAGCGTCTTGAGTAATTATAGACCTATTTCCTTACTATCGTCGCTATCAAAGCCATTAGAAAAACACATACATAATATAACATTACACCATTTAATTAACAACGATCTAATAATTGACAGTCAATCTGGGTTTCGACATAAATATTCTTGCCATAGTGCCCTAACAAAAATGACCGATAACTAGCATCTTTGTATCAACAATGGCAACATTCGTGGTGCAGTATTTGTAGACTTTAAAAAGGCCTTTGATATTGTAGATCATGATATTTTAATTAGAAAATTCAAACAAATGCAAACTAACACAGGTATGGTGAACCTAATTACGTCATTTTTATCCGACAGACAACAAGTAGTGTCCTTCAATAACTGTCTATCAAAATCCACACAACTTAATATTGGTGTGCCTCAGGGCTCAATACTAGGACCGCTGCTTTTTGCAGTTTATATTAACGATCTTCCTTTATATCTCAATACTTCGTGTGACCTATTTGCAGACGACTGCACTATATACACTAGTCAAGAGAACCTTAGTGACTTAGAGAGCTCTTTGCAAAACAAACTTGATAACCTTAGTAGATGGAGCAATGAAAACCGCATGATTATTAACATTGACAAAACCAAATCCATGCTAATAATGACCAGACAAATACTACAGATCCTAGCCATAACTGGGGCACCGCTCGATTTCCACGTGGACACGTTACCTATAGTTAATGTAAATGAACACAAAACATTAGGTCTTTTAATTGACAAAAATCTAAACTGGAGCTCTCATGTTCACGTCCTCACCAAGAGAATAGCACAAAATGTTTACCAACTTACTAAAATTCAGCACTTTTTGGATGAAAGCACACGAAAAATATTCTATGCATGCTATATCCAATCACCTCTCGACTATTGTTCCACAGTCTGGGATGGGTGCCCTAAATCTAATATGAAACGACTGTGTTCGCTTCAAAACCGCGCTATACGTCTAGTTTCTGGCATAAAGCACGTTGAAAGTAATAACTTATATAGTCATCTAAGACTTCTACCACTTCGAAAGCGATTCCTTTTTAACAAAGCCAAGTTAGTGAATAAAATTATATCTGAAAATACCCCAGAGTATCTTCTACCGTTAATTCAATCTAATGCAATGAACAGCAAGCGCTTAAATTTATTACAGGTTCCTATGCCTAGATTGGACTTATACAAGACATGTCTCGCGTATTCTGGTGCTCACTTGTGGAATAGCCTTCCACCAGATCTGAAAACGCCAATGAGTCCCTACACATTCAACCGAAAACTCTTTCAATACTTACTTCATACCGACTGTATGCCTCCATAAGTCACCTACTGGTATCATTTTTTCACTATCATTTTACACTGTGTGAGTGAGAGAGTAGGTGAGAGAGTGAATGAGAAAGAGTGAGAGAGTGAGTATGAGACAGAGAAAGTGAGAGAGTGTGTGTGAGAGTGTGTATGCGCGTGTGCCTGCAAGGGTGAAAGAGTAAGTGAATGTCTGTGTACACGTATGTGTGAGAGATTGAGTGTGAGAATGAGTTAGTGTGAGAGATAGGTTGTGTTGTGTGTATACCTGTCTGTGTGAGAGAGTGAGAAAGTGAGTGAGTGTGAGTTAGAGAGCCGCCGGGTGAGTGAGTGAGTAAGGGAGAGTGAGTTAGTGAGTGAGGGGGAGAATTTGTGAGTATGTGTGTATTGAGCGTGTGTGAGTGAGTGTGAAAGCCAGTGAGTGTGCAAGAGAGAGACAGTGGGTGAGTGAGAGAGTGCATGAGAAGTTAATTAGTGAAAGAAAGAATGGGTGAGTGTGTGTGTGTACTTGTCTGTGCGAGTAAGAGAGTGAGTTAGTGGGGTTTAGAGAGTAAATGAGTAAGTGAGAGGGTGGGATTATGTGAGGCAGCGTGTATGTGTGAGTAAGTGTGTGGGTGGATGGGTTGTTGTGTACGTGTGTCCATATGTGTGTGTGCGGGTGTTTATGTGTGTGGTGTGGGTGTATGTGTGTGCACGTCTGAATGTGCGTGTGGGTGTGTATATGATAGTGTGTGTAAATGTGTGTTTGTATGTGTGCTTGTGTGTGTGTGTGTTTATGTGTGCGTACATGTGTGCGTGTGTTTATATGTATGTGCATGTGTGTATGTGCGTGTATGTATATATATATATATATATAATATATATATATATATATATATATATATATATATATATATATATATATATATATATATATATATATATATATATATATATTCATTGGCACCTTTCCGTCTTGACAGACGATAGTTTGGTACATTGTGCTTCAAAAAGGCTTAATAACTACGATCCATGGCGGTGGCGAGTGTGGCTGGTAAGGCCAATTCTTGCTGCAAATGTTTGCCCACAGTAGGTGAATGTGAAAACATGGTCACTTCCACCATTTTTCACCATCTTACATCTCTCACGCTCTGTGTGTGCTTTATCTGCAATCATTTTCTCCTTTGTCTTTATTCCATTTCTGATAGTTGCCCTCCATGCAACACGTTCAGCGGCGACGTGCTCCCAATGTGCATTATCAATGCCTGTATCAATCATGTCCCGCTTACACACATCTTTGTATCGTAGTAGAGGCCGACCCTGAGATCTCCTACCCGTCTGTAATTCACCAAAAAAGATGTCCTTTGGTATTCTACCATCATCCATCATCCTAACGTGTCCTATCCATCTAAGACTACGAAGACTGAGCATGGAATACACCGTCACACAACCTGATCTTTCCAATACTTCAGTATTTGTGATTTTGTCTTGCCACTTAATACCAAGTATTCTTCGCAGACACTGCATATGAAAGCTGTTTAAACGTTTCTCTTGGCGTGAGTAAGTTGTCCAGGTTTCACTGCCATAAAGAAGAGTACTAAGGACACAGGCTTGGTAGACGAGGACTTTTGTTTTGGCAGTAAGCTTCCTGTTCTCCCAGACTCTTTTTGCTAACATGTTCATTGTTGTTGCTGCCTTGCCAATCCTGATGTTGATTTCCTGATCGAGGGATAATTTGCTATTTACCTCTGATCCTAGATATGTAAAATGGTCTACTATCTCCAGTTCGGCGTCGTCAATAAAGATTGATGGTACACCATGTGCACATTGTGACATAATCTGTGTCTTCTTTTTGTTAATTGTTAAACCAAATTCAGAACAAGCATTGGAGAATGCAGATAGTAGATGTTGTAATTCTTCCTCAGAGTGGGTCGTAATCGCAGCATCATCCGCAAAAAGCAACTCTCTGATTAGTACCCTGCTAATTTTGGTCTTGGCCTTCAATCTCTGAGCATTATAGAGGCCACCATCTGAGCGTGAGTGAATGTATATACCGTCATCCTGATCACGAAAGGCATATTTCAGTAGAAGTGAAAAGTATATCCCAAAGAGGGTGGGGGTTAGTACACAACCTTGCTTAACTCCACTCTTGATTTCAAACTCTTCTGAAGTTGAGCCATCAAACTTGATTATACCCTTCATGCCTGTGTGGAACGATTCCACAATGGACAGAAGAGTTGGTGGGCAGCCAATCTTCTTTAGTGCTTTGAACAGACCCTAACGACTGACCAAATCGAATGCCTTTGTGAGGTCAATGAAGGCAATAAACAGTGGCTGATTTTGTTCCCGGCATTTTTCTTGCATCTGTCGCAATGAGAATATCATATCAATGGTAGACCGGTTCTGACGGAAGCCGCACTGTGATTCGGGGTAGACTTGATCTCCCAGGACTTGAAGTCTGTGCAGGACAATTCTGGCAAATACTTTCCCAACAATACACAGAAGTGAGATACCCCTATAGTTGTTACAGTCGCTCCGATCTCCCTTGTTCTTGTACATCGTTATGATGTTTGAATCTTTGAAATCCTATAGGACTTGTCCTTCTCGCCAGCATAGATCTATTAGCTGGTGGATCTGTAGAGCGAGTGTGTCTTGCCCACTCCTGATTACCTCTATTGGAATCCCATCCTTACCTGGAGCCTTGCCAGATGCAAGCTCATTTATAGCACACTTAACTTCTGTTATAGTGGGAAGTGTGTCCAGGTGGTCAAGAGTTGGCAGCGCCTCTATGGCGTTGAGGGCATCATCCGCTAGCTTGGTCTCACTTGAGTAAAGCTCTAAATAGTGCTCTACCCATCTATCCATCTGCTGTTTCTTATCAGTGATGATTTCTCCAGTCAAGGTTTTCAGCGGTGCACTTCTTTTGATCATTGGACTACAGGCTTCCTTTATCCCTTCATACATGCTTCTGATGTTTCCCTTATCACTTGCGATTTGAATGGACTCACATAACTTGATCCAATAGTCATTCGCACACTGCCTGGCAGCCTTTTGTACATCCTTCCTCGCTTGCTTCAGCTCACTCAGTGTTACGCGTTGGTCTTTCCTTGTTTCTTAAGAGAGCTATCTTCTTTTTATCAATCAAGGGCTGCAGTATCTGGCTGTTTGCCGCAAACCAGTCCTGCCTCTTATGATCCACAGTGCCGTAAACCCCTACCGCTGTTTTATAAATAGTTTCCTTAAGTTTACTCCATTTATCATTTACTATACAATTTTCTTTTGTATCATTGAAAGCGTCTTCAAGTTGCTGTTGAAATTCAAAGCACTTTCCAGGATCGTGAGTGTTAGTAATATTAATCCTGAGGCTAGACTTGTGTTTAGCTGTGTAGATTCTCTTTGGTCTCAGTCTAACCCTTGCAACAACCAAAGAATAATCTGTATCACAGTCAGCACTGTGGTAACTTCGAGTTAATTATGTATGGTTCAGATGTTGTCTCCGTGTGATAATGAAGTCCAGCTGATGCCAATGGCTGGATCTTGGGTGTTTTCATGTGACCTTATGCATCTCTTTTGTTTTAAAAAAGGAGTTTGTAATACATAGGTCATTTCTAGTACAATGCTCCAGCAGCCTTTGCCCATTATTATTCATGCGACCGATGTTGTATTTTCCAAGGCACACTGTCCATGAACTCGAGTCCTTGCCCACACGAGCATTGAAATCACCGAGCATATAAATGTAGTCGGATTTTGGAACTGCCTTGATCGCAGACTCTAGCTGCTCATAGAACGTATCCTTCACATCATCAGAGGAAGCGAGTGTCGGTGCATATGCAGTGAGAATGATGGCAAATCCACAAGAGGTTGCCAAGCGCAGTGATAATAATCTTTCATTACCTCCAGCTGGGATATCAATCATTCCCAGTAGCGAATTCTTAACTGCAAAGCCCACACCATGATGCCTTTTTTTCTGCCTGCCCTCTTCTCTTCCAAAAAAAGGTGTAATTGTTTTCCCTGAGTGACCCTTCCTCAGCGAGGCGAGTCTCCTGCAGGCCAGCAATATCAATGTTAAGATGATTGAGTTCAGCATCAATCACAGCCGTTTTTCTCACATCGTCAATATTTGTCAAGTCAGTGGATAATCCTGGACACATGGTTCTCACCTTCCAGGTTGCAAGCCGTAGCTTGAGGTTTCTATTATTTTTATTAGTACCTGGTGCATTGGTTTTACAGCCTGCGATTCAGATTTTGTTCTAGCCCCAAGCACCTATTGAAGCAGGCAGGATGTGGCGAATCAGCACCCAATCGGCTAGGGGCTGCCCAGCTTGAGGCGGGCGGTTGCTGATCAGTGACACTTGTAGGTGTCTCCCACTGTCAGAGGCAATGCGTGGCGCCCCATGTCTACGCCAACTGACAAGGACTTATAACCCGTAACAGTTGCCTCTCGCTTTGATTCCGAGACCGGTTAAGACCAGGAATGGAGTTATTGCCTCTCCATAGTACAAAGCCTGGGCTAAAATAAAGAAACCATGTGTTGCCCATGCAGCGTGATCCCTCTCTCGGCCTGCCTAGTTCACTCCAGAGGAAAGTTGACACCTAGAATCTGGAACAAGACAAGCTGCAGAAGCTGCCTGTCAACAACCGAAGTGGACAAGCATTCATGGACACTTCTCTTGCACCACACGAAACTCGTAAGGCGTACAAGAGGATTTATCACAAGTTTTATTTCGGCTCGGCATTTACAATTGCAGAGCCATCAATGATTCACAGGTTATATCACCACATGATAATGCACAGTATTCACTATCCCAAAGTCAGTCCTAAGCTCTAGCTATAGTTATATCTACACAAAGAAACCCAACGTCGATAACGATGTGCTAGCTCTCGTGTCCAGTCCGCCGTCTCACGATCTCCGCCGATGGCGGTAACGCCACGAGCGGATGGATCTCGTGGGTTAGTAGGCATTGCGTGCTGGAGTTTCTCAACACGCCTCAAGTGGTCTGTCCACTACTAAACTCTATTAAGAGTTTACTTGTTTGCCTACACTTCTCGTGAAGGTGTGATCATAGTTACTCAACTCTTTGGTTGACACTTGCGTGTCCGAGTAGAGAACTATTCATGGCTCTCGATCTCACCACTCACCCTCCTACTCCCTGGGTAGGGCTAATCTTTCCCCTTGGTATCCCCACTCCTGGGCAGGGGTATGATCTTTATCCCTTCTTAGGCTTCTTCTTGACTTCTCGTCCCCTGTGGTCTTCCTTATATCCCTAAGTCTTTGACACACACTCCCCCCTTCTGTGTTGCGTTACAAACTCAGTTATGAGTGTAATGCAAGAAGTTTAAAAAAAATTAGTATGTCTCATTTTTTTGTCAAAGACTCTCTTAAGTTTGGCGACTTGGTTCTGGGTTCCCAACAGACATCTATTAACCAATGTCACAATGTTGTATTCCTTTACTTGGTTACTGGTTATCGCCACCCACTTGTATAGTTGGCATGAGCCCTCTTCTCATTGCAATATTATATTTATCAGGAGTTTGTCTGAACCAAAGCCGTTATCTTTTAAATAGATCTGCTCCTCAAATAGTAAATTAACTCACTACCCACACAAAATTGTCCCTGTTAGGGGATCAACACATGAATTGCTTCATGCTCCCATATAACATTTTACCCAACTCTTGTACAAGCTGTGTACGCTAATTTTTTACCTGTCTAGCTTTCGCTTGTAACGGAATCTTTCACTGTTAAGTTAGTGTTTCGATTGTCTATTGTGTCCCCTGTCCCATGTTTATGCCCCTTTTGTAAAAACATGTGTATGTGCTTTATATGTTAGTTTTTCTGGTTGTTTGCGTGTTTGTATCCCTGAATAAAGTGTAATTAAACTACAAACATGTGGTTATGTTCATAATTTACGTGTATGTTTGTTTTCAAGTGCCATAATACGGGTTAATGCAGTCACAAATGAGTGCGTAACGCTAATTCGTGACTACATGTCCGTTTTATGAAACTTAAAATATATTCCCTAAGATCTAATGTAACTGTTGCTGAAACAGGGATTACATCACAACACACCAGACACAACACATTTCACCACTGGAACAATATCTCGACACAGACAAATCACTAAGTCGCGTTGTGCGGTAAAAAAAATTCGCTGATTGTCTCATTCTCTTGTTGTATTTCATTTTCTCCTCCCCTTCATCAATTTGTCACACTCCTTCTTACTCACTTAAAAACAAAATTGTTAAAATATTATGGTGACACAAAATAAATACAAGTTTGGCTCAGTTTGATAAGCTATTGAGCCTGATGACGGTGCTATCTTTTCGCACTAGTCATTTATGTACATAGAATTTACATGGAATGAAAGGATTGATAGTTAGCAATCCTGAAGTATTGAAACTCTAATTACCTATTCTACATTGGTGTACAGTACTAAACTACACTAAGGGAAGTAACCTAATTAAACTAATGAAATGTAGTGAAATAAGTTAGTTACCTTTTTAGATGTTTCTAAATTGACTGATATGAATTTAAATGATGCGGGGAAAAATATCCAAAACAATAGGGGTGATTATTTATTTAACTACCTGATATTAAATGTGGTTAACTTAAGATAACTAAATGAAGTAAATGTAGGTGATGATTTATGTACTAGTTGGAAATGGAAATGCGTTTAACTTCCTATCACTAAATGAGATGTAACTCAAGATTAAGATGAACTGACATGAAATAATTTACTATCCTTTCTAGCACTTTTGTCCTAGATGTAACTTACTATAATTAAGCTATTCTATGCTATTAAATGAATTTATCTTAATCTATATTAAATATAACTATACTCTTATATGCAACTGCAATAAAAGCAATTTATAATACATATCACAATACATCACAATATACATATTAATTACATTAAATACCTCAGGTATGTGGGTGGCTTACTGTCTTTAAGTAAATCTCGTTGACACACTTTGAGATTAAATAAGCACTCGTCCTGGGTAATAATATTAACAACACAGTCCTATTCGCACTTTTACATTTGCACAATTCGGTGATGGCATAGACCTCTTCATTCGTGTCTGTCCTCTAACATTATTCTGACACTGTTCTCACAACGCTAACACAAGGTGATTCATCACTGTACGAGCATTATTAATAGAAAGCTGTTCATGAACACCTTGGACACCAGTTACTTAATGTGTCTTTAGCTATGTTATCGTAGAATAAGTTCTGTGTGAAACGTCAGGTATCTCTACACCAGATGGTCTACTAAGAGTGTCTGCGAGCATATTAAGTTTTCCTTTAATATGTTCAATAGTAAACGAATAGTTCTGCAATATCAGTGACCATCTATAGACCATATTATTCCGATGGACACCTGACTGCATGACTGTGATCGGGGAATTGTCAGTTTGGATCACGAAGTGAGTACCCGCTAAAAACCGGTGGAGTTTACCTATGCAATATAGCACACTAAGGGCTTCCAACTCTGAGATGGAGTACTTGGCTTCAGCAGGTGTGATCTTCCGGCTTACATAGCAAATGGGGTGAAAAATGTCATCGTAGAACTGGTCCAGCACTCCCGCGATGGAAACGGTGCTCGCGTCTGTCCTAAGATAATAAATTAGGCCTGGATTAGGCTGGCGTAAGATTGGTAAATCGCTAAACAAAAGTTTAAGTTTTGACAATGCGTTAATTAATAATGCATCTTTTACATCCAATTTTACAGACGCTTTTAATACATTGGAAAACACACTCGTGATCTCAGCTAAATTTGGTATAAATTTGCTGTAATAGTTGACCAATCCTAACAGGCTTCTAACCTGCTTTTTTGTAGTTGGCATGGTTAGATGTAAAATTTTAGTGACACTTCTATTGTCAGTTTTAAGTTGGCCTTTCGAGATGACATGGCCAAGAAATTCAATTTCCTCTAGGCCCAGTTCCACTTTGGCTGGTTTCACTGTAAGGCCAAAAAGTCGTATTCTGTCGAAGACATGACGCAGTTTCTGTAGGTGTGTTGTCCAGTCCTCTGTATGAACACATATATCATCAATATAGGTCACTGTATTCGTCACTACATGGAGCAAATCTCTAGTTAAACGAACAAAAGTGGCAGGAGCGTTTCGAAGTCCGAAAGGAAGAAATCGCCACTCGTACAGACCTAGTGGCGTTGAGAATGCAGTGAGAGGAATGGAATGACTCTGCATCGGGACTTGCCAATATACCTTTGTTAGATCAAGTTTGGAGAAGATTTTTGAGGTAGACATGTCCAGAATAAGGTCTTCGCAGGAAGGTATTGGTTCTGCGTCGACCTTCGTGACACTATTTAGCTTTCTATAGTCTACGCAGAGGCGAATGGTGGAGTCCTTCTTCTTTACCAGGACAATTGGGAAAGAATATTCAGAATTAGATTTTTGGATGATTCCACTAGACTCTAAACTTAGAATTTCCTTATTGAGACTTTCCCTATAGCTAAGTGGAATGGAGTAAGGTCGGCATTTGATAGGTTTGTTATCCAAAAGAAGGATGGAGTGCTCGATACTGTCCGTCCTACCTGGAATGTCGGAAAATATGTCTTGGTACTCCGTTACTAGTTCTATTGTCTGTCGTCTCTGTTCGTCAGTTAGTTTCGGTTGTATCCGTATGCCATCTATCGTAGCTGTCTTGTCTACTGTCGGAACGGGTAGTTCCATGTCATCGTCGTCTACCTGATTCAGTACAGTGGTGGTACTAAGTGCGTTTTCTGTTTGCTCATTAAGTGTGTGCATATTGTCGTCGTTGTCTGTCTCACTACCTAGTGTAGTTGCGTTATGTATGTCTGTCGTCTGATCACCTGGTGTGGATGCATTCTGTTCGTCTGTCATAAGTTCTTCTTGTCGTGAAAAGTACGGTTTCAACATGTTGATATGAAATATCTTTAAGTGTCTGTTTATCGATATTTCATAATCGACATCTGAGATTTTGCGTACCACCTTGAATGGCCCTTGCCATGAAGTCAATAGTAAATTATGTTTGTCTGGCAGTAACAGCAGTACCTCTTGATCAGGTTCAAGGTTAATAGTCTTAGCACCCTTATTGGCGTACTGGCGGTAGATTTGACCTTTTCTCTCCAAAGATGCTTTGGCTATGAGACACGATTTCATTATTTTATCTCGTGTCTCTGTTACCATCTCATAAGGTGTTCTTGGGGTTGGAATTTCCCTTGTATTAGTCACTAGCTGATGGTAAATGGTAAGGGGTCCACGTGGGTTAGCCCCGTATACTAACTCAAAAGGCGAGAAACCCGTACTTGAATGGGGAATTTCTCGATAGGCGAACAGCACTGTTGGTAACAGTGTATCCCAATCAGATGGGTTTTCTGCTGTCACCTTAGCCAGCATATGTTTTAAGTCACCGTTAATTTTTTCCACAATTCCATTGCTGGCTGGATGGTAGGCTGTCGTAAAATGTTGTTTAATTCCTAACATTTTTGTAAGGGCTTGCGTTGCAGCCGATATGAATTGAGTTCCACGGTCGGATAGAATGGTACGAGGGAATCCGAATCGTGAGAACAGGTGCAAGAATACATTGGCCACATCTTTGGAGGTGATGTATTTTAAAGCTACCGCCTCAACCCATCTTGAACAAAGGTCTACTAGCGTTAGGATGAAGCGGTTTCCTTTGCCGGACACCTGATTCAGGGGTCCAACAATATCTACCGCAACACTCTCGAATGGTCTAGAAGCCAATGTTGAAGGTTGTACTTCTGCTGTTGCCTGTTTACCCTTTCGCACTAATTGTTGGCACACTTTACATGAACGGCAGAATAATTTTATGTCATTACAAAAACCAGGCCAATAAAAGTGAGCTTGAATTCTTGCTCTGGTTTTATCGTATGCGAGGTGTCCAGCAAACGGTGACTCATGTGCAATCTTTAGCACAGTTTGGCGATGTTGTACAGGTAACACCGTCTGCTGAATCTCATGATTATTGGTTGTATAATACCGAGTAAGAATTCCGTTATTAAGTCTAAAGAACCATGATGCATTTTTCGTGATCTTGGCTTTCTCCCCTAATACTTTCAGATAGGGGGAAATACTTGAATCAGCATGTTGCTATTTTATGAATTTCTGTCTGGTGGTGTTATCATTTGTCCCACTTGGGGTTAGTAGTAACAATCTTTCTTCCTGTAATGTGTCTTGGTGTTTGATGGTATCTGCCCTGGTAATTGCATTTGCTGCATTAATTTCTTCCCAGGCAGCTATTTCTTCGTTAGTGCAATGTTTTAATTGGGGTAAACATCCCAAAATCAAATCAGTACAAGGGTTATTTAAAATAGCACATGTAAAGGTACCAGAAAGAAACGGGGTGTTTATACGGGCTTTTGCCAATGGGTAAATTTCTATATTACCTGAAAAGGTGCGGCATTTGACTGAGTCACCCGTATAATCCATTGGGTTTACAAATTCCTTTCTTAGACCGATTAGAGTGCTGCCACTATCTAGCAAACATTGGCATGGTTTATCATTGACCATTGCATTGTGGAACACTAGATTGCCTCTGGAGGCTAGTGCTGCATTTGCACTCTCATTGGAGAATGTTACAGTGTGTCCATATTCTAGTTTACCGTCTGCGTGAAATTGTTGGCATCGTTCACAATTATCGAAGTTTAAAATATCTGTAATTGCACACACATCTTCACACTGATTAAATGGTAACTCATTCTCGACTTCACATTCAGTCTCACTACCACTGTCTGATGAGGTATCGATCAATACCGCATTACTCGCTCTCATTCTCTGTCGTCCTAAACATTTGGATGAATAGTGGCCATAGCTTGCACAGAAAAAACATTTGACCGCACGTCTGTATGCGTTTCTCTTACTCTCTTGCTTTTTTATTATTGTTTCCAGGTGTGCAGGATAATTTGGGTTTTTGTCACACATTGAGTAAGATTCGTGAAAAAGCTGACAATACATACATTTAGGTAATTTCTGATCTTTGTTATCCCTTCTCTGAAATGGTTTCCTATTCAGAAACTTTTTTGGTTGGTCTTTAACAAATGATACAATTTCGGATTCTATCGTGGGTGTTTTAAATACGTCTCTATTTGAGGAGAAATATGCGGCACCTTTCTTTTCTAGTTGTTCTAGTGTCTCAATATCTACTTGCTGCAGGAACTTTGTAAAGGGAGTTGGCACTGTAGATATGACTTTATCCATTATGATTAAGTTTTTCAGTTTCTCAAAATGTTTCCCTATTTTAGCTGCATTAAGCCATCGGTTGACTAGACTCTGAACATTGGAAACATAATCAATAAAAGTTTCACTTGGTTTTGGTTTAAGATTTGAAAACTGGGCTTGATATCCAGGGGCGTCGAGTAAGAAGTGTTGCATGATTCTATCGTGGATGTATTGATAGTTAGTTCTTAACTCGGTTGGAATCGACTCGATTACTTTAAGGGGCTCACCAGAGAGATTCTTCATATAGATCATTGCCCACATATCTAAAGGAACATTTTGGAATCTAAGTTGGAATTCCATATTTTCCGTCCATGCGCTTATGGAATCGCCCTGGCAAAAAGGTTTGATGATATTTTTGTACTTATTAAACTTATTTTCCTCTTCCTGAATTTTTAATTGTGTGGAGGAGATCTGTCTGTGTGACTCAATTTCCATATCTTTCATCTTTAGTTGTGTCTCTGATTCAACTTGAATTTGTTTCTCTTTCACTCTAGCCATTTCTTCTATTTCTTTCTGCTTTAACTCTCTTTCCTTCTGTTTATTGATTTCATCTAGCTCTATTTGTTTATGTTTTAAATCTATTTCTTTCTGTTTGGTGATTTCCGCTAACTCTACCATTTCTTTTTGATGTTGTCTTTCACGCACTCGTACTTCCCTTTCAGCATCTTTCGCTTGCTTAAACTTTTGTTCTGCATACTGTTCTAATTTCTCTCCTGTGTACTCTAAATCCTTCCCTGCCTGGATACATTCACCCAAGGTCGACATGGTTCACGATTTTTGGAGTATACACACGTCTATTTCTAATGTGCGCTTTTAAATTCTGTTTGTAGATCAGACCGTGTGAAAAATGTTCAATATTATGCTGAAAAACAAGATGCAATATTAATTCCGCTCATCAAAACATATCAAAATACTCATCTGATTTACAGGAACGGATCGGCTGATCGTGATGACACTCTTTCGTTGGCACGCACACACACTTTGTTCTGCGCTACACTAGTTGTCCGTGGTTTGTAGAGCAGTAACAATTAATAACTTGCAAATATTGTAGAAAACCAGATAGTTGCAAAAATTATGCCGCGAAAATATATTGCCCCCGACAAACAGATGTGGTATGGTTGATGTGAACGACCGTGAACGATGTGATAGTAAATGAAATGAATGATTCGTCGATGACTGGTCAATGTCTGTCTATGTCATAATATCTTTTATTTGCTTAAGCTGACTGCTTTCTAATTTATGATAGTGATGTGTAGACTATGATTTCCTATTTGCCTATTCGTTGTAGTGCCATCGTGAATACCTCTACTGAATATACACACAAAGAAAAACAAATGCTTCAAAATAATTATATAAATGATACTAAGTTTGAAATAACTACATATAATTGCTCTATAGATCTTCTGAGGCTGAAATCTTACAGCGAATACCGTTTGGAGCAGTGTAAACAAACACTCTTGATAGCGTTAATCTTCAGGCGCCAGCTACACACTAAGTTGTTCAGGCCTAGTGCAACGCCAGCGCAGTGCTATTTTTAGCTACCAAAAATCGATATCACTGAGCGGCATTCTCTGCAATGTATCATTGCGCCGTAATTCAGTTTTCATTAGAAATATAATGCAAACAAAACCATAATACTTACAAATGACATGAAATAATATTCAGAAAGCACAATTCACTTGTAATAGAGTACATAATTGGCGCTTATTCACGATGGACACTTTTTACGGCACTAATTCTAGTCTACAGTGGTCATTTTTCACTATAATAAATTAATTACTGTGAATCTTCGGCAACCAAGCAGTGGGTGAGTTGGTTTTATTGTTTGGCTTGAACGATTGTTCAAGCCCCAACTTCTGACACCACTTTTGTCCTAGCCTGTCAACAACCGAAGTGGACAAGCATTCATGGACACTTCTCTTGCACCACACGAAACTCGTAAGGCGTACAAGAGGATTTATCACAAGTTTTATTTCGGCTCGGCATTTACAATTGCAGAGCCATCAATGATTCACAGGTTATATCACCACATGGTAATGCACAGTATTCACTATCCCAAAGTCAGTCCTAAGCTCTAGCTATAGTTATATCTACACAAAGAAACCCAACGTCGATAACGATGTGCTAGCTCTCGTGTCCAGTCCCCCGTCTCACGATCTCCGCCGATGGCGGTAACGCCACGCGCGGATGGATCTCGTGGGTTAGTAGGCATTGCGTGCTGGAGTTTCTCAGCACGCCTCAAGTGGTCTGTCCACTACTAAACTCTATTAAGAGTTTACTTGTTTGCCTACACTTCTCGTGAAGGTGTGATCATAGTTACTCAACTCTTTGGTTGACACTTGCGTGTCCGAGTAGAGAACTATTCATGGCTCTCGATCTCACCACTCACCCTCCTACTCCCTGGGTAGGGCTAATCTTTCCCCTTGGTATCCCCACTCCTGGGCAGGGGTATGATCTTTATCCCTTCTTAGGCTTCTCCTTGACTTCTCGTCCCCTGTGGTCTTCCTTATATCCCTAAAGAAACCATGTGTTGCCCATGCAGCGTGATCCCTCTCTCGGCCTGCCTAGTTCACTCCAGAGGAAAGTTGACACCTATAATCTGGAACAAGACAAGCTGCAGAAGCTGCCGGATCAGCAAAGCAATGCTCTAACTGTCCGCCTGTCGGAGCTTCGATCCTAGACCAGCTGCCAACCAAGGCTTAGGTCCTGGTCTGCCCTGCCATGTCTTATTTTGTCTTTGGGTTGCATTTCCTCGCATCAGGATAAGGCTAGTACTCTCCCAATTGCGCTCTTCCGCCCGAAGGCGTTGGCACAATGTGGGGTGTTGTGTTTGGTAAGCGCCATCCAACATTCGGTGCTGACAGAAAGCAGGTAGTACCGTCTACTGTCATACGGTAGCTCAGTCACATCTGACTAAGACCTGACTCATACATATATATATATATATATATATATATATATATATATATATATATATATATATATATATATATATATATGTGTGTGTGTGTGTGTTCGTGTATATATGTGCATGTTTGTGTGTATGTGTGCATGCATGCAGTGTATGCGAGGGAGTGTGTATTTGTGTGTGTGTGTGTGTAAGTATGTTTGTATGGGTGTGGATGTGTGTATGTGTACGGGGGTATATGTGTGTATTTGCGTGTGTATATTGTGTGTATACTCGTGTATGTATGTGTATATGCTTTCGTGTGTATGCGAGGGAGTGTGTATTTGATAGCGAGAGGGTGTCTGTCTGTCTGTGTGTGAGTGAGAGTAAAAGATAGGGTGATATTGAGTAAATGAAAGATGGAGAGAGTGACTTAATGGGTGAAATAGTGATTGCGAGAGAGAGAGAGAGAGAGAGAGAGAGAGAGAGAGAGAGAGAGCAAACGAGAGAGAGACAGTGGAAGAATGGATCTGTTAATGTTTGTGTATGTGTGCGCGCATTGTTTGTCAGTGTCTATGGGTGTGTGTTGGTGAGAAGAGAGAGAGACAGACAGAGAAAGAGAGAGAGAGAGAGAGAGAGAGAGAGAGAGAGAGAGAGAGAGAGAGAGAGAGAGATTTAACAGCACGCATATGATGTAACATGCTATTCCATATATTTTGTGTATTCTCGTGTTCATATTACCATTTTGAATGCCGATTGATGTTATAATTTATAACATGAACACATGTACATCACTGCAGAGTGGGTGGGAGAATTAGGGAGTATTAGAGAGAGAGAGAGAGAGAGAGAGAGAGAGAGAGAGAGAGGAAGAGAGAGAGAGAGAGTTGAGTGCACGCATGTCCTGTATTATGCCATTCCATATTTTTTGTGTATTTTCATCTTTCACATTATCATTTTGTATGTAAGACACTTGATTTTATCATGTATAATATAACATTACTGTAATGTGAGCGAGAGCGTTAGTGAGTGGGAGAGAAAAAGAGAGAGAGAGAGAGAGAGGAGATAGAGAAAAGAGAGAGAGAGAGAGAGAGAGAGAGAGAGAGAGAGAGAGAGAGAGAGAGAGAGAGAGAGAGAGAGAGAGAGAGTTGAATTGCATCACTAATATTTAAGTTACAAAATGTACATGTACAATTTTTCTCCATTTTCTTAACAATTTTGCGACAATGCTCATGACAATCGTCACTGTATGTGTGTGTAAAGTGTGGGAGCTTGATCATAATAGTAGGTTAGGGGATGGGGGGATGTGTGTGTGGGTGGATTCGTGATGTGCGTGGGTGGGTTCAGGATGTGTGGGTGGGCGGGGTGGGATTGTATGAGTGGGTGGAGGATTTGTGTTTGGGTACGTGCGGGATGTATGGGTTGGCGGGGAGATGTGTGTGTGGGTGGGGATGTGTGTTTGGCTAGGTGGCTGTGGGTGAGTGGGTGGAGGAGGATATGTGAGTGGATGATTGATGGTGGGTTATGGGATGGGTGGGGGATATATGTGTGGGTGGGGATATGTGGTGGGTGGGAGATGTATGCAGGTGGGGGTGGTTGTGGGTTTGGGGATGTGTGTGTGGGTGAGGGATGTGTATGGGTGTGGGATGTTTGAGTGGATGGGTGGGTGTGTGTGTGTGGGTGAGAGATGTGTGGGTGAATGTGTGTGGGGGATGTGTGTGGGTTGGGGGAGGGGTGCGTGATAGATTTGGAGATGTGTGTGTTGGTGGGGGATATGTCTTGCTGGGTGGGGGTGTGTGTGGCTTGATGGAGGATGTATGTGTGGGTAGTGAGGGTGATTGTAGTTTGGGGATGTGTGGATGGGTAGGAGATGTGTGAGGAGATGAGATGTGTGTGTGGGTGAGGGATGTGTCTTTGGGATGTGTGTGGGAGGGGAGCTGGGAGTGGCTAAAGGATGTGTGTGTGGGTGGGTGGCGGTGTGGTTGGGTGTGCGGGTGGGTGAAGGATGTGTGTGAGGGTGGGGGATGTGTGTTTAGATGGGTGGTTAGGGTGTGTGAGTGTGTGTGGGTAGATAGGAGATGTATGTGTTATTGAGTGGGTGAGGGATGTGTGGGTGTTAGTGGTTGAGGGATAAGTACGTGTATCTAGGAATGTGTGAGGGGATGAGTGTATGTGTTGGGGATGTGTGTGTGGGTTGTGCGTGATGGGAGGTGTGTGTTTGTGAATGGGGGATGTGTTGGTTGGTGGGATGTATGTGAGGGATGTATGTATGGGTGGGGAGATTGTGCGTGGGTGGGGATGTGTGTGTATATGGGTAGGGGTGTGTGGTTAATGGATGTGTGGCTGGTGGATGGGTGGGTGGAGGATGTGTGGTTGGGTAGAGGGTGTGTGGGTGAGTGATTATATATGAGTAAGGGTGTGTGGTTAACTGATGTTTGGTTGGGGGATTGGTGGGTAGAGGATGTGTTGGTGGGTAGAGGATATGAGGGTGGGTGAGTGTGTGTAGGTTAGGAGATGGTGGGGGATGTTTGTAGGGGTTGGCTCGGGATCTGTGAGTGGGCTGGGGGATGTGCGTGTGCGTGGGGGATGTGTGGCTGAGGAATGTGTGTTTGGCTGGGTGGTTGGAGGTGTGTGGTTGGAGGAGGATATGTGGGTGAGTGATTGTTGGTGGGTAATGGGACGGGTAGAGGATATGTGAGTGGGTGGGGAGATGTGTGTAATTGGGTGGATGTGTGGGTTGGGGAATGTATGTGTGCGTGGGGTGTGGGTAAATGGGATGTGTGGTAGGTGAGAGGTGTGTGTGGGTGGGGAGATGTGTAGGTGTAGGGATGTGGTGGATGGGTGGGGGAATGTATGTGTGTGTGGGTTATGTGTGTGGTTGAGTGGAGGAGTTGGAGTGAATGGGGGATGTGTGGGTGGGTGGTGGATGAGTCACATAACATAGTAATATGCATTGTTTATGTTTACAAAATGCATGTGACAATGTTTTTTCCTATGCACTGTTGATGAAAGAAAGATGAGTGATTGGAAGGGCCGAATGTAAGACGGGCATGCGTGCCCAATTTTTTACCCTTTGAAAATAAAGTATGTTCGTTCTATCTATCTATCTATCTATCTATCTATCTATCTATCTATCTATCTATCTATCTATCTATCTATCTATCTATCTATCTATCTACCTATCTACCTATCTCTCTATCTCTCTATCTCTCTATCTCTCTACCTCTCTATCTCTCTATCTCTCTATCTCTCTATCTCTCTATCTCTCTATCTCTCTATATATCTCTCTATATCTCTCTCTATCTCTCTCTCTATCTCTCTCTATCTTTCTATCTCTCTATCTCTCTATCTATCTATCTATCTATCTATAGCCAGGGGACTTAACCTAAGATAAAGCAATGCTACTAAAAGTTATGTCCCTTGTTTTATTTTTTCTTATGTTGAGTCACGTAATTACAAAATTAAATTTTAGTAAGTAAATAGATGATAGTACACTAAGAAACTATTACAGTTGGTTGCACAGGAATGAAAAGAAGACGTGTAGAAAATATTTCATCTCAATCGGATGGACCGTTCGCGAACGCATAATGAACGGACATACATACACACACACATACACACATACATACATACATCCTTTTTTTTTTTTATAGATATAGATGATTAAACATTACATGTAATGATACCATTATCTTTCTGTTGCTTGTTATGGAATAAGTCTTTCAGACGCAACTAAGCGATCTGGAGAGCGGGATCTTCGGTGATTGTCTTGGCTGCCAGTTTTAATGGTTATAGGTTCGAATTCTCACAGTGGCGTATAGTGAAAGTTGTCAGATCGACCAGTCTAAAATTGAGTTCCATGTAAATTCTTTAAAAACGAAGGCAAAACACGTCACACCGTGCGCAATATACTCACTAGTACTGATGTGTCTAACCCTCCTATCTCCCCCCTCCCGTTCTTCCAATGCGCAATTATGTATAGATTCTGGAAGTGAATTTGAACCGGATTGAAGATAAGAAAATAATGTATGGGTTGCTCAAGTGCAACTGTATATATGCCAGTTTCGCAAACAACTTCATCTGCGTATAGCATTTACACCTCAGGAATTTTCCGCAGCTCGATTGCCAGATCTTGTACTCAAATTGGTCCAACCGGCATAGCTTAGCCCCATTTTGGTACCCATAATGCACAGATTTAAACGACGTATTCACTGTTAAACCCAACCGTTAACATCGAGTAAGACATTTACGATGCCGAGAATGCCACGGTATTAACGACAGGGGTAGTCTGTCTTGTCTTTTAAAAAATCATTGTAATCTCTTCAAGCTCTGAGAGGGAGTAATATAGAGTGAAAACATTTAACAAAACCATAGAGTTTTTGCCAGTCTCCCTGGTCGAGGAGTTAGCAGCTTTCTCCGTAACCCCGAATACTCTCGTGGTTGACGTGAGCGCACGAGAATTGGAAGCGGTTCGAGTCGCGCCAGTGACTTATGAGAGTATGGAACCGGCCGCTTAGAAAGCAATGGCAAACTACTGATTGTAATATTGCCAAGAAATCAACAGTCAGCTGAAAGATGCTGATGTTGACAGCGATCTCCTGTAAAGGATATGCAAACATTATTTTATACTTAACCATGTCGATTATTCGAGTCGGTGGGATCATAACTCCGGGCATAATAGAAATTAGAATCTTACATCTTTCTTAAGACCAATATATTTCATCACCATGAAGTAGATCATCAGCAGAACGTCGCTCACTTCAAGTCAAGCAGAAAAACATATTGATATCTGGCCATTTCCCCCGCCTCATGCACTCTTATGCCTACGTTGTCTGGCCATTTCCCCCGCCTCATGCACTCTCATGTCTACGTTGTCTGGCCATTTCCACCGCCTCATGCACTCTCATGCCTACGTTGTCTTGCCATTTCCTCCGCCTCATGCACTCTCATGCCTACGTTGTCTGGCCATTTCCCCCGCCTCATGCACTCTCATGCCTACGTTGTCTGGCCATGTCCCCCGCTTCATGCACTCTCATGCCCACGTTGTCTGGTCATTATCTTTGCCTCATGACTCTCATGCCCACAGTGTCTGGCCATTCCCCCTGCCTCACGCACTCTGATGCCCACAGTGTCTGGCCATTTCCCCTGCCTCACGCACTCTCATGCCCACGGTGTCTGGCCATTTCTCCTGCCTCATTGACTCTCATGGTTACGTTGTCTGGCCATTTCCCCGGCCTCGTGCACTCTCATGCCCATGTTGTCCGCCATTTCCCCTGCCTCATGCACTCTCATACCAGCGGTGTCTGCCATACTCTCTCTCTCTCTCTCTCTCTCTCTCTCTCTCTCTCTCTCTCTCTCTCTCTCTCTCTCTCTCTCTCTCTCTCTCTCATGCATTCTGATGCTCACGGTGTCTGCCGTTTCCCCTGCCTCATGCACTCTCATGCCCACTGTCAAGATGCTTTATAGGCATCAATAGAAGTAGGATAGGTATAGATAGAATTAGGACAGGACGGAGGAAAGTAAAGGACAGAGACAGGACATAATAAGGACCTTTACACTAGAATAGATAGAGAGAGACAGTATAGGGAGATAGAACTCCACATTAGCGTTAGGACCAGACCTAGACAGGACACACATGTGTCATAGCTAGGACATGACTAGGACATACCGGGATTAACTCCCGACATAGGACAGAGTATAGGAATCACGGGGACTACCCGTAAACAGACTGAACTCTAGTATAGCTGTAGGCTACGAGGACTGGACCACTAAACTACGTGACAAGTAACCCAGCACGCTGTGCGACTGACCGCACGAGATCGGGGTACGAGTAGCTGGACTGGAGCTGTGAATTCAGGCAGACCGGGACGGACAGTTAGAGCGACAGGACCTCTGTGTTTACCCTCGCCAGTTGTGTAGTTTAGAGAGGGCATAGTTATACGTAGCTAACATTGAGAATGTATTTGAGTGTTGAATGCCAGTGGTGTATGCTCGTAAGACGAGCTCTGTAATATATATAGATTAAAGCGTGATTCCTTTTCATCCCTTCACACAAAGACGTGTTTGTAATTATGAGGTGTGAATGAAGGAACCAGTGTGCTTGTATGAATTCAGGTTGTTGACAGGCGGTTCGAAATGGTATCAGAAGATCTTATGAATCCATGACAAGTTTGAAAGTGTACGAATGCTATAGACAGTGGTCTTGAAATCTACGCTATATTAAGTGTGCGAAATGAGGTCAGACAGTGGTCGGTGAATTTACGCAAAATTGTGTGTGCGCTAGATTGAGTATCGAAAGACTGTCAAAAAGTGCGCTATGAACTTACGCGAGAAAGTATAATGAAATGATGTCAGCAGTTCTTATGCGCTAGAGTGTGGATCAACATATTGTGGTTAACTGAGTGAAATAAAAGTGATAATGAATATAACAGTGTGAAAGATATCATTACTCACTAATATTGTGTAAATTGTGAAATAACAAAGATTAACATGTTTTACAGTGACGTTTCAGTTGAGGTCAAATAGAGGTGAAGACAACACGACAAACGACAGACAAACTTTAATACGTTATTTCGCATTTCAGCATCCCGTCGGAACGAATTACTACACATAAATTGTTAAGTGTGATATCATCTTGTGCGTGTGTTATATTTTCGGAAAATTAATTTTTGCTGCTCTATGTAACAGAATGCAGAGCAGACGTATTTAGACCACCAGTCAACCTGAAATTGAGAAGAACTCCCCATAGGCCCAAGAAAGTAACAAGTGTTTCAGATAAGTATACATATAGTTGTGATAGGCAAAGATTAGATTGGCATCTTAAATTTAAATGTTGTAAATAATTAATACTAGTATAGAAAAATTCTCTTTGATTGTATATTTAATTGTATTTGATTGTGTGTACAAGTATTATCAAAGATGTCAACATTAGGAGAGTGTATACAGGCAGGTAAAGACCTTGGTTATGTTGGTGATAAATTAGAGCAATGGGCAAGTAATAAATATATATGAAGAATACACAGATAGGAAAGCTGCAATTGAAAAAGAGGCTAAAAATGCTGAAAGAGATGAACGAGCACAAGAACGCCAGCATCAGAAAGACCTTGCGGAACTGGCTGAGGCCACAAAATTAAAAGAAGTAGAACTGGCTGAGGCCACAAAATTAAAAGAATTAGCAATTAAAGAACAACAACTTGAACTAGAGGCACAAACACGGGTGAAATTAAAGGAGTTAGAGATTGAATCTCACGTACAGATTGCCACCACCAAACTAAAGAGTAAAGAAGAGGAGAATAAGTTCAACAAGTACAAAGGGTTGGTCAAACCCTTCTGCTAAGGCGACTCCATATCTGCATGGACTGAGAATGTGATATTCCAGCTTAAATTTCAGGAAGTGCCACGAGAACATTGGGCAATGGTCTATATGAAGAACCTCTCGGGGGAGCCCTCAAAAGTGATAGAATCTATCCCCCAAGAGCTTAGAAATAATTATGATTACATTAAACACCGCATTATGCAACATATTTTGCTAGACGCCCCAGGTTACCAAATTCAGTATTGTAAATTAAAACCTAAACCAAATGAAACCTTCATTGACTATGTTTCTAACGTACAGCGTGTATTTTGCAAATGGCTAAACGCTTCAAAGGTAGACAAAAGCTTTGAGAAACTCAAAAACTTGATGATAATAGATAAAATCATCTCCACTGTACCTTCTCCCTTTGCAAAGTTTCTGCAGCAAGCTGACGTTGAGTCATTAGAACAATTAGAAAAACGGGGGTCCGCATATTTTTCCTCAAATCGAGACATTGTTAAGTCATCGGTAGAAGAATCTGAAATTGTAGCATTTGCTAAAATTAAACCTCAGAAACCATTTCAAATGAGGGATAAACCTAACACACATCTGATGGCTGTAGAAATGTGGTTTCTGAGGAAAATGCAAAGAATACCATGGACAGCCAGAAAGACCAATGAACAAGTCCTTCAAGAAACAAATGAAGATCGTAAACTGATCAGAGACATTAGACGTAGACAGTCACAATTTTGTGGACATGTTATGAGAAGAAATGATTTGGAGAACTTGGTGACAACTGGTAAGATCGAGGGAAACAGACCAAGGGGAAGACCTAGAAACAAGTATCTGGATGGCTTGGCCTTGTGGCATGGTCGAGACAGAAACACGGAACTGATCCACGACTCTGGTGATCGAGTGAGATGGCAGAACATGACCGCCCACGCTTACCGGCATGGCACATGATGGATGGATGGATAAACCTAAAGCAAAGCCACCTCAATGCCCATATTGTCACTTGATGCATGACCAGTTTTCTATGTGTGACAAAAACCCAGGATATTCATTTCACTTAGAGATGATAATAAAGAAGCAAGAGAACAAAGGAAACACGTATAGACGTGCAGTTAAATGCTACTTTTGTCGGGCATTTGGTCACTATAGCTCCAGGTGTGTGTGACGTCAGAGATTGAGAGCCAGTAATGCTGTACTTTTCGATACTTCGTCTGAGAGTGAATGTGAACTTGAGAGTGAAAGTGAAAAAGTGTTACCATACAGCGATAATATTGTAGGTGCTATTGATGTTTTAAACTTTGATAGTTGTGTTATATGAAATCAATTTCATGAAGACGGAGTGCTAAAGTGCGGGCACGCAGTTCCGTTTTCCAGTGAAAACGCCAACGCAGCTATTGCCTCCAGAGGCAAATTATCGTTCCATGACGGAATGGTTAATAACAAGCCTTGTCAGTGTTTACTAGATAGCGGGAGTACCCTCATTGGCCTTAGGAAGGAATTGGCCAAGCCAGAAGATTATACGGGCGGCTTTGTAAAGTGCCGTACCTTCTCGGGTAACATAGAAAAATACCCATTAGCAAAAGCCCGTATAGACACTCCATTCCTGTCCGGCATATTTACGTGCGCCATCCTACACAACCCGTGTACAGATTTAATAATTGGTTGCCTACCAGAGTTAAAAACTTGTACGGCAAAAGAAATATTAGCCTGGAGAGAAACCCATAAGGCTAATGCGGTAACCAGGTCAGAAACACAGAAACAAAATCATGACCTGCAAGAAGAAATGCTACAACTAATAACACCAAGTGGTACAGTAAATAACACCACCAAGCAAAATTTCATAGAGGCGCAACGCGCCGATCCATCTATCTCACCCTATTTCAGATTTGTGGGCGAGATAACCAAAAATGACCAAAAACGCGTCATGGTATTTTAAACTACATAATGGTATTCTAACTAGAAATTATAATAGAGATAACCATGAAATTCAGCAAACGGTACTACCTGTCGAACATCGACAAACAGTCCTACGAATCGCACACGATTCGCCGTTTGCTGGACATCTAGGCTATGATAAAACCAGAGCCAGAATTTTAGCTCATTTTTACTGGCCAAAATTTTGTAAAGACATAAAAAACATTTGTCGTTCATGTACCATATGTCAGCAATTAGTACGAAAGGGTAAACATGTCACAGCTGAGGTCCAACCAACAACATTGACCTCTAGACCATTTGACTGTGTAGCAGTAGATATCGTTGGACCTTTGAACCATTTGTCCAACAAAGGAAACAGATTCATCCTAACTCTGGTGGATTTTTGTTCGAGATGGGTAGAGGCGGTAGCCCTGAAATATATAAGTTCCAAAGATATGGTTAACGTATTTTTACATCCGTTTTTCAGCTTTGGATTCCCCCGTACCTTCCTATCAGATCGGGGAACCCAATTCATATCAGCTGCTACGCAAGCTCTTAAAAAAATTATTAGGAATAAAGCAGTGTTTCACAAGCCCCTACCACGCGGCGGCCAACGATATTATAGAAAAAATAAACGGAGATATAAAACACATGTTGGCCAAGGTGACAGCAAAAAACCCATCAGATTGGGATACACTGTTACCAACAGTGCTGTTCGCCTACCGAGAAATTCCGCACTCAAGTACGGGTTTCTCACCATTCGAACTAGTATACGGGGCTAACCCACGAGGACCCCTAAGCATTTACCACCAGCTGGTAACCAACACCTCAGATACCTTAACACAGGTATCACCATATGAGGTAGTTACTGAAACACACGACAAAATTATGAGAGCGTGTACCATCGCAAAATCATCTTTGGAGCGAGAAGGACAGATCTACGGCCATTATGCCAACAAAGGTGCCAAGACCTTACACCTCGAACCAGACCAAAAAGTATTACTCCTGTTACCCGATAAAAGAAATTTACTTTTAACATCATGGCAGGGGCCATTCAGAGTGGTACGAAAGATATCAGATGTTGATTATGAAATATCGATGAAAAGCAAACTCAAGATATTCCATATCAACATGCTGAAACCTTATTTCTCAAGACAGAAACACCGGACAGAAGACGAACACAATGCAACTACACCAAGTCATCAGACAGGAGACAAACATAATGCAACCACAATAGACAGTAGTCAGACAGGAGATGAACACAATGCAACTACATCTTGCAATCAGACAGAAAACGTACTCAGCACTGCCACAATTTTGAATCAAACTTACGATGACGACATGGAAATACCAGTTCCAACAGTAAACATGACTGCAACAATTGACAGTATACACATATAACCAACACTTACAGACGAACAGAAACAACAGACAATAGCATTAGTAACAGAATACAGACAGATCTTCTCAGACATTCCAGGTAGGACAGATAGAATAGAGCACTCCATTCTTCTCTCGGACTATACTCCGGTAAAATGTAGACCGTATTCTATCCCTTTGAATTATCGGGAAATACTCGATAAAGAAATTCTTGATTTAGAAGCGAGGGGAATAATTCAAAAGTCTCAGTCGGAGTATTCATTTCCTATAGTCCTGGTAAAAAATAAGGACTCCACGATTCGCCTCTGCGTCGATTATAGGAAGCTAAATAGTATCACAAAAATAGACGCAGAACCTATTCCATCCTGTGAAGACCTACTCTTGAATATAGCAACATCTACCATCGTCTCAAAACTTGACCTAACTAAAGGTTATTGGCAAGTTCCTATGAATAAAGATTCTATCCATCTTACTGCATTTTCAACACCTTTAGGTCTTTATGAATGGCGATTTCTTCCTTTCAGCTTACGCAATGCGCCTGCTACTTTTGTCCGTCTAACTAGAGATCTTTTACATGGAGTAACAGACACTCAATCATATATAGACGACATATGTATACATACAACAGACTGGACAAAACACTTGCAAAAACTGAGACAAGTCTTCGAAAGGATAAAGGTATTTGGACTTACAGTGAAGCCAACCAAAGTGGAGCTGGGCTTGGAGAAAATCGACTTCCTAGGCCATACTATATCGAAAGGCCATTTAGAAACTGATAGCAAAATTGTGACAAATATTCTAAACCTCACTATGCCAGTTACTAAAAGGCAAGTGAGAAGTTTACTTGGTCTGGTAAACTACTATAATAAATGCATCCCCAATTTAGCGGAAATTACCAGTGTTTTTTCTAATCTATTGAAGTCAAATGTCAAAATAAATGTGAAAGATGCTACTCTAATTAATGCTATGTAAAAACTTAAGCATTGTTTTAGCAATGTCCCAATCCTTCGTTTGCCTAATCCCACCTTACAATATTTTCTTAGGACTGATGCCAGCACAGTATCCATAGCATGCGTCCTGGGCAAGAAATATGACGACGTCCTGCATCCTGTAATGTATGTAAGTCGTAAGATTACTCCAACTGAAGCCAAATATGGAGTCTCTGAATTGGAAGCGTTAGCGATAGTGTACTGTGTCCATAAACTGCACCGATTTTGGCAGGGACACATTTTGTCATCGAAACTGACAATTCCCCGCCCACTGTCATGGAGACAGGGGTCCACAAGAACAATAGGATATACAGATGGTCCCTTATCCTCCAAAATTACTCGTTTTCGGACAGGCACATCAGCGGCAAGTCTAATACAGTAGCTGACATGCTAAGTAGACCTACGAACTTTGAGGTACCTGAATTACCAAAAAAAGACGACGTAACTCCATCATCGTTTCTGACGTTGGTACCAGAGTGTGAACAGACAAATGTGCCATTATAAAGAGAACTGTCCACACGTATGACTGACTATTTACGTCGATTCAACATATTATAGTCGACACTATTGTTTATACATTATGAATACACTCCAGGAACATCGCGTGGAATATCGAACTATGATATTAACTTTAGATATTCGTAAAGGAAAGGACGCGACATCTTCAACATGCCTGGATTAGATTAATTAGTTAGTGTAAGGAATATAAATGTATCTATTAATATGTATATAAATATGATATGAATGTCAATGTATGTACTTGTCATGTATAATAGATATTTTTATTGCAGTTGCATGTAATACTATAGTTTGTAGATGTAGTTAGTTTGTAAAAACAGAACAACTTTACATTTTGTAGATTAATTACACCTTTCTCAATCCCCAATTAAATACACGTATAATTAGTCTTAAAATTAAGTACTTTAGCTTAATCACATCCTATCAGTATCCTGATAGTCTATCATCCCATAAATAAATTTAATAATAAGTAGAACAATCTATTTATTTAACACAGTTTAAGTTACAAATATAACATCCATAAACTTATTTTTTACAATCTAGAATTATAGTTAGATTAAGGGAACCAACACATTTCACCCCATTTCAGGTAATTATTCAAATTACCTTCCCTTAGTCAGTAAATCTCAGTACACAAATATATAGTTTAATTATAGATTAGTTAGTAGACTTAGAATAAGGGCAAACAACCCACTAAACTTGTAAATATTGTAAATATATATACTGTGCCAATATACCGCACTATTAATCGGCTTAAAAGTCGCCTACAACTGAGCCAAAACCATGATACATTTTCTTTTCATTATTTTCTTTTATTTATTTTTATTTTTATTTCCCAATAGTTAATTTTCTTGTGTCATTGTAGATTTACAATAACATTGTAATGACATAGCATAACTTTTTCACATGTGAAAACGAATGTGTGAGAGACAGACGAGAGCAAGATTAGAGTGAATGAATTAAAAACACGGGCGAGTGAACAGCGGGCGTATTTTTCCGCGCCCAAGAGTTTTTATAATTTCTTTGCGTCTTAAATGTAACACATGTGCTCCTGTGATTTCTGTGTGTAGTTGCCACTAATGCATTACAAGTATAGTCACATTTTTAAGTCTCCTAGGTCGGCAAGGCAGTCACAAATTATGCTAACGCACCGATTCGTGACGGCATAAACCAACCTACGATGCTTGAAAAACATCATTCAGTAAATTATAAACATACACCAATGTTTCTGATTTAAACATACATTAAATTTAACTAACCATGCAAACAACCAGATACACTTACAGATAAAAATGCAGACAGCAATTAAAGGGAAGGGGGGATAACTCATGAACAGGGGACATCACAGACTTACTAAAAACTCTGACTTTACATTGAAAGATTTAACCACAAACGGAAGTTAGAAAGGTGAACATCAGCACACACACAACATGTAATAGAGTTGGAGAAACATTACATGGGACCATACATTTATATTCATGTATTGTGCCGTAAAACATACAATCTGTGCGGGGTGTCGGTCAATCGACATTTTGAAAAGCAGGTCGTAATGACAATGGTTTTGGGTCGTTACAGCTCTCATATATGTAATGTGAATGAGTATTCAATCTGGCCAGCAGTACAGTTGTGCAACACTGACTACTAAGCCAGTGGATAAATACGACGACGTGACATCAGACGGTCAGAAGTTAGTGATTATACCCAGGACATGAGGACTTAACCCTACCAGCACTTGACAAAACTAGACCCAACTAATTTTTAAAGGTTACAAAAGATTGAGCCACACCAATGAGCTAAAGCTGGTGAAGCAATATGGAGGGGGACGAGAGCGTGTCAAGATGCTGGATAGACATCAATAGAAGTAGGATAGGTATAGATAGAATTAGGACAGGACGGAGGAAAGTAAAGGACAGAGACAGGACATAATAAGGACCTTTACAATAGAATAGAGAGAGAGAGACAGTATAGGGAGATAGAACTCCAAATTAGCGTTAGGCCCAGACCTAGACAGGACACACATGTGTCATAGCTAGGACATGACTAGGACATACCGGGATTAACTCCCGACATAGGACAGAGTATAGGAATCACGGGGACTACCCGTAAACAGACTGAACTCTAGTATAGCTGTAGGCTACGAGGACTGGACCACTAAACTACGTGACAAGTAACCCCGCACGCTGTGCGACTGACCGCACGAGATCGGGGTACGAGTAGCTGGACTGGGGCTGTGAAATCAGGCAGACCGGGACGGACAGTTAGAGCGACAGGACCTTCTGTGTTTACCCTCGCCAGTTGTGTAGTTTAGAGAGGGCATAGTTATACGTAGCTAACATTGAGAATGTATTTGAGTGTTGAATGTCCAGTGGTGTATGCTCGTAAGACGAGCCCTGTAATATATATAGATTAAAGTGCGATTCTTTTTCATCCATTCACACAAAGACGTGTTTGTAATTATGAGGTGTGAATGAAGGAACCAGTGTGCTTGTATGAATTCAGGTTGTTGACACCCACTGTGTCTGACATTTCATCTCTCTCATGCACTCTAATGCCCACGGTGTCTGCATTGTCTTGTGTCCATCTTTGTGTTGGTTGAGGCTTGCTTCTTCTACCAGGAACCCCGTCTTCCATAACTGTTCTATCCAATCCGCCATGTCATTTAACATGGCTAAAGTTTTGTGTTGTTAATTATCAATATTCGAGATATACTATTGTTTATGGGCCAATGTTCTTCGATGTTCAAATAGTATGTAATTTATTATTGTTTTTGTCTACTTCGCTTTAGATAATCTAAGAACCTTTCTTTATCTGTGAGCTGAAATGATGCATTTTTGTCTTCACTGATTATGAGATTACCCATGAAGAAATGTGCTGTAACATGTTTGCTTAAGATGTGCCGTATGTTCTAAATACTGTTTGATCTCTGCAAACCTGCATCTAACTTCTTGTCAATAGTCCCCATAATTATTGATTATTGAGCCAATATATTCAATTGTTGTGACATATTCAATGTTTCCATTGCTAATTGTGACTCTGGTTGGAATGCAGATTTATCCATGCATAGTATTTGTGTTTTTCTTAATTTAGGAAACAAAAACCGATACCACAATTTCCGTTTGAAGACATAATCAGCTCTCTTAATCACGTGGCACTACTTTAGAGCAGAGTTGTGTCGTCTACATATCCAAGTTCTGTCATTTGAATTTCATCAATTCAAATGGGTCACAACTGTCTGTGGTCGTATTATTTTTGTCATTTCACATTACCCATTTCTGCATATATGGTGAAGAAGTATAGAGAGAGAATGCAGTCATGTCTTTCTCCCCTTTACACTTCGAACCAGTTTAATGTTTCACTGGCTTCTGTGACAGCTGCTTATTGATGATTAAGTGCACCAAATGTGCTAAAAACCCCATATTACTTATGACGTTCCACACTATCTTTTGTTGAAAAGATTTATGAGAATCACTGATATTACCAAATGGAAGCACATACGCCAGCTGATTAGCTGCCTCAAATAATGACTCTCCGGTCTTTAGGAATCAAATAAATATCAACTTTCTGGCAAAGTCCGCTGGTGTAATACGGACCATGTCTTGCCCTAGGTACCGTTTAGTCATGGACATGTATTGGTTGGTCACGATCAAATCAGTAAAGATTATGTGTATATGTTCCTGACATATTCATATGATATTACTTTGATCTGTTTTTTTGCAATTTCTTCTTTTATTCCCAGCGACTAGTAATCACGCTTTTACCCCACAGAAGTTTATGGTAACTCGCAGGCATATTCTCTCCTCTCGTCTTCTTTACGGCCTTAGTGACGGTGGCGGCTTCAATATCGGGTGTCTTCTTGTTTTTGGCTTGGAAAGTGCCATTTACTCCTCCGTATCAGGTTTCTTGAACAGTTGGGTTACTTGTTCTCGATAAGGCTCCGCAGTTGCGAATGATCCAAGAATTTGTACATAATTCCTTTGTAACAAATTACGATCCGTGGTGTCATTAATAGTGTTCATTAATATAACATATGACGCTTGAATCCTCCTTGAAATCAGCTGTTACTGTGACTCATAGCGTACTGAAAGGGAAAGTCGAAAAGAAGTTGAAGAAACTATACACATAACAACAAATAAAAGACACGATCCTAAGATGGATAAATAGCAGTCGTTTAGTGTACAGTCAACAGTTGAGAGTTGTGTTAATCAATCACATACATCAGTTATTTGTGGATCAGACATTTGAATTATTAATTGATACTGCCTTCACTTAATATGTGTTACCCCAATTGTTTGTTTCTGTATTGCAGGAAATAAGCCGATGCAAGAGGCAAGGAGAGGCTTGCAACACGAATATTGAGTGCTGTAAAGAAAGCGGTTTCTATTGTAAAGGACAGACGGATCACTCTAAGGTTTGCGCATAACGCATTGAGGGATGCAACTGGTGGACTGCAGTTTAGCTGTTCAGACACACTGAATAAATCAACGAAACGAGGCGTGGAATAGGTAATTTTTATTAGAGTACCGTGACAAGTGACACAATGGAGGTTACAGTAAAGACTTCGTCGTGAAACAGTTTTTAAAAAAAAAACAACAGATTCTGGTATACCATTCAAATATGCTAAAGATATTTCGAATACGTTTCGAATAATGTACTTGACAAAAAATAAACTATTGCTCAAATACAGTGAGGACTTAGAATTAGGCAGTTTTAGCCAATTTTGTGCAAACAGAAAGGTGTCTATTTTGATATGAGAATATAGTATGACAACCAATACTTCACATTTGAACATTACCTGTGATAATGAATTTTAAAGTATTTCAGCCAAAGTAGTATATATTTACTCACTAAGCAATGGCAAACTACTGAACGTAACACTTGCTAGTACATCAACAGCAGTTGAAAATGCTGGTGTTGACTGCAACGTCCCGTAAGGGATACGCAACAAATTAATTATGTAATATATAACAGGTATGCATCTGAGAAAATTCGAAGAAATGCGCAAGGCAAAAATATGCAACATATTGTTTGCCGTATATGTGCTTAATGATACATTGCTGGTATGTAACCGCTATCTCAATATGCAAAGGATATTACGAGCATATCCATTGGGTGGCTTTCAATACGATTTATAAGCTTCAGACCATAAATTGTTAGGTTGATTGAAATACACCAGCGAAGCTGCTTGTGCACGTTCTAATTATGTAGCTGTATCAGTGAATGTTTGTTGCTAGCGTGCTGACGGACGCTTTTGCAGCCACATCCATTCTGCCATTTGCGACAGTTGTCTTGTAACACTGCAGTATTCCATATCTCGTTATAGTTGATTTACTCAGTGCATAAAGCAAAGACGGTTGCCAATAAAATCGTTACGATGGTTACTGAGTGTCCACGCTTTATTTGTTATTTTGGTTGTTGATGTTGTTGTGGTTATATACGCCGAAGACTTTGTAACTATTAGTGTAGCATGTCAGGAAATAGCCACGCAAGGGGTTGATGAATGTATAGAGGCTCTGACAAGCGCATTTCCTCTCATTTCCTCGATGATTCTTGAGCAGTATATTTTTCCTAGTGTCAGGTAAATTAACTACCGGTTTGGTACACCTGTCAAAGGTTCCTTACTACTTAGCTTGTTTATATCTGCTACTACCACCGTATCACCAAACTCACGGGCAGACTCCACGTTAATGTGTTCTGTAGTTATGAAAACAGTGTGTAGATAAGGGCGAATATAGCTCTCACGATGTTCTTTATAATAACTGAGTGAGATGGTCGTTTTCTAGGTTACACTGCTCCTTGTATGTCATTACACAGTGTTTGTTGAGCTAGCCTCCTGTCTCATAATACAACTCACCCCCGCAGTACACATCCACCAGTCATTAAAAAAGATTGAGTTGGCGCACATAATCCTTTAATGCAGAAAGAACACGGACAAACGGAACATAATTCTATATCCAGAAACAATATAATCCATATAATATATATATCCTCCTCACAACTTAACCAGCATACATCACTGCCTTCTCAAGGCCTTCTTAATCTCCAATTTACAAAACAGTTATCCAGCTACTATCCACAGCTGGACCTCACACAATACAACCCACTTTGGGTTCAGGCCTCCATTAACTCTCCAACCCCCACTGGGTTTTAGGCCTGCATTCAAAGTCTAGGAGAACAACACCGGACGGAGATCTCTATCTAACTCCGCTCCTCTCCATAGACTACCGAACCCTCGGAGTCCAAAACATCCACTGTCCAAAAGCGATCCGACCCGCAGTCGGTCTCAGCCCCAACTCCCCTTCCAGTCTTCTGACTTCGCACAAAACTAAACTGTCTCTCACCACATCCACCCTGGGGGTCTGCATCCACCCTCACCATTATTTCTCATGGCTGGTTGTTTTTCTCGTAGCCCGGCTACAAGTCACTCACCTCAATGTCAATGACCCAGGCATATGTCAATAGCTGGCTGTCATTTTAGATGCTAGCTAGATGTAATATTTACGTCGAAACTCCCGTGTCATTGAACCCAAAAAATGCTTAAACACAAGTAGAATTCGTCGTCACTAAACGTTGCCACGAAAGCAGATATTCAAGCTACGTCAGGGGCAATAACACAAAGTGCTGAATGGTAGTCGTTGTGGGTCACTCTACCCCAGTGTTTCCCAACCTTTTTTGTGCTATGCCCCACCCAAGCCTTTCTAAAATTCTTATGCCCCCTCCCCCCAACAAATACATTATTTTTAATATTCAAAAATTGAAATGTTCACTAAAGAAACTTGAATGATAGGTGTTAGGAAGGAATCACTAGGACATTATTGAGCAAACACAGTAAGTAAATTTTCAAAACATATAAAGGAGAACTACACTATACAAAACACTGATTAGACCAGTTGTGATGTATGGCTCTGAAACCTGGAGTACAACTAAAGGAGATGAAGCCTTGTTACAAACCTTTGAGAACAAAGTCTTAAGACGCATCTTTGGGCCCATTAGGGATACACACAGTGGAGAGTGGAAAAGAAGAAGCAACAAAGACATTTATGATCTGTTTAAGTCCCCGCTAATCACTGGTATCATGAAGGCTAATAGACTGCAATGGCTGGGGCATATAGAAAGAATAGAAGACAATAGGGAAACAAAACTCGCTTACACTCAAATAAATGACCGTAGACCCCGAGGTAGACCAAGAAGACGGTGGAGAGATAATATAGATACAGACCTACAAGCACTTGGAATCAGCGACTGGCAAGAGAAGGTCAACCGGTGAGACGAATGGAGACGGCTTGTATCTGCAGCAAAGAACCTCAATGGCTCGGAATGCTGAAGAAGAAGAAGATAATGGAGAACTGCAATTCAAGTACACAATAATTTTAATGAAAGATTTTTCTATATTATTTTAATTATTAGTAATTATTTATTATTTAAATTTAGTGAGATCCTTTCGCTTGATGATTGCTGCAAAGAGATTTTATGTCAGGTTCTAATTTAGTTAACTTCAGTATCAAGTCTCCCCGTTTTGTTATATCCAGCCGATTTCTTCCATTTTCGAATTGCCCCCCTTAACGATCGAATTGCCCCCCTGTGGGGCGTGGGCCCCACGTTGGGAAACACTGCTTTACCCTATCGACTATTCTATCCACTTGACGTTTTAAATGTCTTTTATTGATTGTTGTGTCCTTTGATCTACAGTTTAGCTTCACTTTATTGTGGTATATTTCTACTATAAATCAGGTAAGTAAGTAGTAAGTAAGTAAGTAAGTAAATCTTTATTTACCAAGGGTTAAGAATTGGGCACGCAGGCCCGTCTGACATTCTGCCCTTCCTCTCTATATCCTCTCATACTTTCTTTCATTCAACATCTCTTATGAAGCAATTCTTTGACAACAAAAGAACAATAAGCAGGTACGTTGTTTATGCTACCCACATTCTATGTTTTAGTCTTGTTAACTGTACTCTCCGGCTGTGTCGAAGGTGTTGCGGTTGCAATTCGTAATCCCGCATACCGCATTCGAAACGCAGCTGCGGGCGTTTTGTTACTTGTGTAGAATCATCATCATATTGCAAGTCCCTTGTAGAAAGCCGCTCTCATCTCAGCGCATCGAATTGCCTCTCGATATCTTGTCATGTCTCGTGCCGCATGCATCCTAATGGCGAAGCTGTCTGCAATATTCTGTGCCAATCATCATACTGTCGAACTCTGCGTCTTTTCCAAGAACCATGCCGTCCAAGGCTGTTCTTTTTCGTAGAATATAAAGACAAAGTGGTTCGATAGATCACGAATGTGTGACATTGGAGAAAACTAATTACATTTCAGCAAATTAAGTGGTGAGCAAAATAATACACTTAGAACAAATTTAAGAGTATAAGTAGAAAGAAATTACTCTGGATCGCACATGATGAAAGAACACGAGTAAGACCCAAACACACGGAGAAGAGAATGAGAGGGATACAAATAATAGGGGGACAACATGAAGGGAGCTGAAGGTGGTGACAGGGTAAGGGGTGTTTAGTGTTGGCTGAAAGCCTACGCTCCATGGGAGGCAGGCAAAATCAATTAATGAGGGCAGATACAAGCTGAGTACTTTATTAAAAGGCTGCGGTGAATTAGTGGCTAGACACTCGCCAACCGTACCGGTGTTCTTGGGTTCGAAACCGCATCAGGGAGGTTTCTAATTTACAAATAACAGATCTGAGTTCATGGGTCGACCCATCCTAAAATACAGTACGTCTGTAAAATCCCACTACACTTTGTATGTAGAACAGCTGTTTGATTTAGAGTATGCGTTTGCAAGATAGAAAACATACTCTCCAACACACAGCTGTTCTACATACACAGTGTAGTAAGACTTTAAAAACACCCTGTTAATAACAGAAAATGTCTTTAGATGTAAAGGCATCCGGTAGGATGTGTAGCATATCACCCACTTTGTGCCGTTTGCTCTATAAATATACGGGTCTAGCCCAGTATGCTCAATGCCACTAAGGCGTCTGAAATGAACTCTAAAAAACAAAAATATGTTATTGAAACATAAATTTAGTAGAAATGCCGATATCAAATCAATAATGTTCAGCACTGACAGTGAGCGTGTAATGTAACATTTATTGATGTTGTGTTAGCGTTTACATGGGCTAGTCTGGTAATTTAACCGGTCGTCTCTGGTAACGTGGCAGTTATACACGCAGGGGTGAGAGCTCACTTTACTGTCTTGAGAAAGCAATTATCTATTACGACTGTTTGGTTTGCAAAGGTTGACTTTATTGCATACGGATATCCCAGTTAGTGCTCCGGTCTCCTCCCACAGACCAGACAAAAGGAATCTCAGCCTGGTACACACATTCGGTAACACCGAATAACGGTAGCACATGAAAAGCCAGTGTCTGTATATCAAAATCACACTAACACATCTTTCGCAGGTAGATCTCGAATCTAAAAAGCTTTGCCTCGGTAGAGGCCCGTTCGTTCTGCTGGTTTAATGCGGACATTGTTTAATCGGGTTCTCCTAGTTATTCGTCTTTTCTGACAAGGCTAGATGTTCGATCCACTAACTTATGATTGGGGAAGGGGGCGAAGTGTGAAGTATACAAGCATCTTCTTGCTTTGTAAACATTGAAACAGTCAAAACTGTGAGACGAACCAGTACTTCATCACAAACAAACCGCATGGTTATTTTTACAGCTGCACTAGATCTGGTGGGATCGTCGATTTTCAGAATAGGGATATCGGCATTCACTTTGTGGTCGGTCGACAAGTGTGTTTGCTGCAAGATGTAAACCGCATGTCATTGTCCTCGTAAACTGCATTCCCAGTTACATCAAAGATGAGTGCAGACAGACAGGACATAAACAATATAAGACGAGTAGCACAAGATATGGATATACACTCCAATGACAGCGAGGGCCCCCTGGACCCAGACACATGTATTGCATCTATCGATCTGCCTAGCAGTCCACCATAATTTCATCCGGAAGTGATCTACAACACATTCAATTTATATGATTCTTTATTTCAATAAATACTTTACACAATAACACTTACACACGTTGCACAGTATATAAACACACCCATATACCCTAAGGAATTACCTGATGTCACGTGATTTATCGGGAACTCCAGAGATTTCTTTGTTTGTGGTGAGTTTACAATGAAGTATCGATAAACCTGATCTACTTGATTCAGTGGGCGTAAAGGGGGTTTGGGGTGGGGAGGGGGAGAGAGAGAAATGCCACAACCACTGGTCAGCTTACGCTATTCTCAACTTCCTTCTTCAAAATAGACGGAATTTATTATTACTTTATACATTAGAAAACTGACACGATAAAGCCCTAGAATGTGCCAAGGCCCAATCGGATGTGGTCTATGTTAATGGTGGCCAACTAGAATGAAATGAGACCTCATAGATCTAGCACTTACTACCCTATCCGCGATATTGGATACAAAATGGGCCATTTTGGGGGCTCTCGGAGTGTCCAACTGTCATGCTCGGTATTAATTTCAAAATCTACCGAGAGCAGGGAAACTACTACACGAAATGCCTTGAAGTATGAGGAAGCAATACTCTCATTGGATGCCCCAGACAGAAGGCATATGATGGAACCAGTAGACCCACTAATTACCCAAGGTGTACCTTGGTATTAGAAGTGGTGGTGAAATTAAAGAGCTGTGCAATTAAGCAATTACAAAGACTACGGCAGACACGCTAACACACAAGAGGGTCTGACGAAGTGTGAAATGGGTACATTTGAGAAAGCAGAGGAGTATAAGCGCTGGGCAGCACAGACCAAAAGAACTAAATTTAATAATTACATAAATAAATTGGGAGTTGATACAAAATATGGTATTTTTTTGGAAACTTCACAAACAAATGGGCAAAAAGACTAACCTACCACAATGTGAATAATATTTTGGGATAACAGCATGCCAATGACGACGGACAGGGAGAAAGAGGAAGCCTTCATGGAGTGGTCTCTATAACAATCAGATCAAAACGACAGAGACATCAAGCATACAGTTATAACGCATCTAGCAGGCTTCTCCTTAGAGACAACAGCTTTGGGGGTTGTCGTGCAGGTAAAAGATATAAACTATACATTTAAAAAGAGCAAATGACACTGCGCCATGACCTGACGGGGTTAATATCCGAAATAAGCCCATATGAAAGAAGGAGTCATGGAGATTTGAAATAGATACTACTTACTTTAACCACAGATGCAGGACAGAGTGGGTGCACATCAATTTGATTCCAATCTCTGTACCGACTGTACTCGAACTTGCTTGATATTACGTATGGAACGCGAGGCGTTGTGATACAATTTAAATGTAAACATTATTTTGAGAATAATAGGAGATCTTGACACATGCAAAGACCTCGTGGCAGCTATGCATCTTAAATTTACTATTTTCAATAATAAATTAATTATTGTATCTACATTTTCTTGTTTATTGAAATGTTTGCTTATTTCGCGCCCTCCCAAGTCATTCCCTGGCTCGTGATAGCGCCGACTACGCGCTGAGTTACCATGGTTTCCAAGGCAACACACACACACACACACACACACACACATCTTTCCCTACCTCAAAAGCGCCCGGCTGTCAACACAGGTCCGATGCTCCAGAAATATTTACTTCATTTTGCCAGTCATCCATTTGATAGACATGTAACAAGGATTTCTTATTTGACATTGATAGATAAGTGAACTTCACTTAGTCTGTATTACCTCAAGTCTATCTTTCATTCATTCATTCATTCATTCATTCATTCAGTAGCATGTCCTTTGCAGAACCACGCTCCCAAAACACTCTCCCGTAAAACTTCTTAACCATAAGCAAGATGTCCGGCGAGCGATACACCCATCTGGAGATCACCCGCTACATTCTACACCCATCTTCTTTGTGGCCTTCCTCTTCCTCTCTTCCCGGGCATATACCCCTCCATTACTGTTCTCTCCAAACGTTCACGACTTTTCAAGTGACCAAAATATTTCAATTTTCTTTGTTTTATCGTCTTTAGTAGCCAACCTTCTTCAGTATTCAGATCTTGTCGTATGGATGCATTTGTTCTTTTCTGTATCCAAGATATTCTTAGAACCCGTCTATAAAATTTATATTCAAATTCATCTATGTGTTGTTCAGCTCGTTTAGTAAGCGTCCAGATCTCACAGGCGTATGTCATTTAACTGTCATTTACTGCCAATATAATACCTTGCGGTATATGGCAGAGGGGTCTCATGGTGCAATGGAAAAGATGCATGCTGTTAAAATTTTAATTTGTGTAAGTCTATCTGTCCCATGCCATAATTTATTCGGTTATTTTAGTTTTTGAAGAGGAACGGGTGTCTTTTAATGTCATTTATTGTGTCACCATTGTTGGTAATCAATGACCCAAGATATTCGAAATCGTCCACCACTTCCAATATTTCCTCATTAATATATATGTCTTTTTCCGTTATCATAGAACGTCAAGACACTTTCAGAATGAATTTTTCATTCCACAAGAAAGGAATTTAAAAAATAAAAAAAAAAATAAAGAGAGAAAGAGAAGTATCAAATAATAGTTTCACCGCGCTGCACCGCGTTATAAACAAGATGACGCAATTTTACGCCAGTAGACCTGCCATCGCCGAAAACTAGATCTGCTTTCTAGAAACTGTGGGAAATCTCAGTTAGTGAGAATAGAGAGATGTGACATTCCGGCTTGATAAAATGTCGAGAACCACGGATTATCGCATACTCTGGGAACGAACGAATGAACGAACGAACGAAAATCTTTATTTTCAAAGGGTTAAGAATTGGGCACGCAGGCCCGTCTGACATTCTAAGGTGGTCAGCCAGACACCTGTTAATTGATCCACATCGGTCGAAATAGATTACAGTCCTGACACCTCTTTCCAACACGGAGATAAAGCGAGTTCAAATATAGACAGAAAAGGACAGCAAGGATGCAACAGCAGATTGAAATGTAGGTATGGCCTGACGGCAATCGCATACCGAACAGCGGTCGTAGCGTGTTTGAGACGCATTGCGTAACGCCAGTTAAAATTGATTGACATAATGAAAGTAGTGGGGAGGTGAGAGGGGGGGGGGGGGGGAGGGGGTTAAATAATTCTTGACTTACTATTTCCAGTAACCAGACAAAGGAAAAAAAGGGGAGGAGAGTAGACGAAGATGAGAGACAGTATTTAAACTACGGCAATGCTGACGTATCCCAATGGATAGTCAAGGATCATATTTGGTTGCCATCTCTTTATCTAGCTCATGTATGGCTTCACGAAAGCCGCTTGTGTGCGGCGGAGGCCACACCACGGGCAACAATCTTGGCTGACTGACTAACTACATGCGTGAAGTATGGGTAATATCCTACTAATGGAATGTCCATCCCTAGTACACAAACGACTGTTACGGTGAGTGAGGCGGTGGAATGTACACATATCAACGCATTCGTAAGCGAAACAACAGTGTGTGGCACACGTGAGGCGTGTTCAGGACGTAATAGTGGATATGGCTGTCCATCGTGGAAGAGATTACTACCTCACCACGTAGTATACCACAGAAAGTAACAACAAAAAAACAGCGATATGGATAATTCTTGGCCCCCTGGAGATGAGCCGGTTGTAAATATGTTCAGTGAATACGGAAGTGAATAATGATGGATGCATCTCAAATTCTTTTGAAAGGGGGCATTCTGACAATACCTACCTGAACAATAGAAGGAGAAGTCTGAGAATTGGTACGTGGAATGTAAGCACTCTGGATCAAGCAGGACAATTTGACAAACTGATTTCAGAAGCAAGGGACATGAACTTAGATATTTTAGGTGTAGCAAAAACATGATGGACAGATACTAGTTACATAACGAGAGATGATTGCGTATTCATTAACTCGGGAAGAGATCATCACTAGAGAGGAGTAGAAATTTTAGTACAAACAAGGTAGAGAAAAATGTTAGTGGATCATACAGATAGAATGATACTACTGAAAATTAAGGCAAGACTTTCGGCATAGTAATTCTTCAGACGTATTCTCCAACAACTGATTATAGTGGTGAACAGCTAGAAGAACATTATGAAGACGTACAACAAACATTGAAAGTTGTAAAATCATCAGAGGTCCTAATTGACATGGGAAACATGAACGCAAAAGTTTGAAACACTAAATATAAGCAGATATTAAGGCAACATGGTATGGGAAACAGAAACGACAGAGGAGACAGGCTGATACAGTGTTGAAAGAAAACAATCATATTATTCGTAAAACATTTTCCCAACATATTCCTAGGAACAAACTTCTGAACTTAAACTTGACAAGACATCAACAAAAGCAGTAAAATGCTGGTGTTGAGAGAGATGTCCTGTAAAAAGGATATGGAACAAAATCATAGGAAACAGCTCTGGAGATAGAAGGAGACACCAAATTGACTACAATATGATTAGAAACAGATTTTAAAACAATGTTTCAAATGTCAACACATACTCTGGTGCTGATATCAACTCTGACCACAATCTTGCAATTAAAATTATAAATACAACTTAAAATCACAGGAATAAGGACGTCGGAGACACCTCAAATAGATGTTGTTGTTTGTCCATCAAGAATTATCATGACCATTCATTCCATCCAGTGGGGTTGAAGGTGTGGAGCCGTGGGTTCTAAGATGGCTGATAATGCCTATTTTGGCTCGAAATGTTCTTTGACAATGTGGACAAAGAATGCTTGACGTCTCTGGAGGAGGATTTCCTGCAGTGGTTTTTCTGTCCTGCCTTTTTCTTCACAGCTCTTGCAGTCCTGGTTGCCTCACATATGACTGCACCTTTGCGCAATGATGCACGCCACGAATTTCGGTCGCTGGCTGCAGCCTCCCAGGTGTCATGATGAATTCCAAAAGCATTCAGTGAACTTTTCAGTGTCTTTAAAACGTTTCCTCTGGCCACCTTGGGAGCGTTTACCACAACGCAGTTCGCTGTAAAAAAATCGTTTAGGGAGCCTGTGATCTGGCATGCGAGTCAAGTGACCAGCCCAGCGAATCTGATTCTTCATCAGTAGAGTGTGGATACTGGGCATGGATGCTCTTTCTACGACTTCAGTGTCTGGAATCTTGTCTTGCCATTTAATCTTCAGTAGCTTCCTTAGGCAGACTGTGTGGAAGTGGTTTAATTTCCTAGCGTGTCGCTGATAAACAGTCCAGGTTTCACAAGCATATATCAGTGTGGATAATACAACTGCTTTGTAGACTTTTAGCTTTGTTTGCAGGCTTATTCCAGTTCTGTCCCATACATTCTTGTACAGTCTGCCAAAGGCCGCACTGGCCTTGGAGATTCTTGCATTCACTTCGTCATCGATTGTGGCAGCTTGTGACACGGTGCTGCCAAGATAGGTAAATTTGTCCACAACACTTAGTCTATGATCATTCACTTTGATATTTGGCACAGTGTGATTATTCCCTGGAGCTGGCTGGTACATAACTACAGTCTTCTCCAAGTTGATATTGAGCCCAAAGTTGGCACAGGCATGTGAGAAAGCTGAAACATTATGTTGCATGTCCTCCTCTGAGTTGGCGTATAGAGCGCAATCATCAGCAAACAGGAGCTCTCTGACGGTGCCGCTGTTAATTTTGGTTTTAGCTTTCAGCCTTCTGAGATTGAATAACTTTCCATCCATACGGTAGTTGATGTCTATTCCAATGTTGTCGTTCTCGAAGGCATTCATCAACATGGCTGAAAACATGAGGCTGAACAGTGTTGGTGCCAGGACACATCCTTGCTTCACTCCATTGGTGACAGGAAAGGGTTCAGACAGCTCACCATTTTCCTGTACTCTTGCCTGCATGCCGTCATGAAATAGCCGCAATATTTGGACAAACTTTCGTGGACAGCCATATTTTGCCATAATCTTCCACAGTCCTTCTCTGCTGACTGTATCAAAAGCCTTGGTAAGGTCAATGAAAGTGGAGAACATTTCGCAGTTCTGTTCCTGACATTTCTCTTGCAGCTGCCTTGCAGCGAAAATCATGTAAACAGTTCCTCGTTCTTTTCGTTCTATTCTTTTCCTCAAATAGATATATTAGCATTGAAGTAGCCAGACATAAGTCAACTATACCTGGTTGAAGTAATTAAAAAAATATGATAGACTAATTGTAGAAAGTATGGAACACTATAGACGTGAACATCCTGAGGTTAAAATTAATACAAAATAGGATAGTATACAAACGAATATACAGAATGTGCCTGTGCCAATTTTGGGCTCAATATCAACTTGGAGAAGACTGTAGTTATGTACCAGCCAGCTCCAGGGAATAATCACACCATGCAGAATACCAAGGTGAACGGTCATAGACTAAGTGTTGTGGACAAATTCACCTATCATGGCAAAACTGTGTCACAATCTGCCACAATTGACGACGAAGTGAGTGCAAGAATCTCCAAGGCCAGCGCTGCCTTTGATAGGCTGTGCAAGAATGTGACTGATTGATTACTTTAAGAACCGACATCACAGCATTCGGGGTATTCCCATAAGCGCTCCGTCCCCATACTCAGCAGCCAGCGAAGAGTTCCAACACTAATAGTTCCAGTAGAAATCTGATTATATGTCCGTCTGGCCTTTCCTCTGAGCGTCGAGCGTCGGCCAGATCCCCTCGTCACACCTCGCTGCCTCATTCTTACCAGACTATGGTGATCCATATGCTCCTTCGAGGTGTACACATACTCCCACAAGGCCGCAACCACGTCTGCCTTGTCATGCATCAATACTCCACCAAGTTTTGCCGAGCCAGCCAATCTGTCCGCCTGTTCATTCCCCAGCACACCGGCATGCCCCGGAGAAAAGATCCAGGTGATGCTTGCTACCCGTGACCTCCGAAGCGAAGCAAGCCACTCTGCCTGTCCTCACCCTCCTCAGCATGCTTTCTGAGTCAGTTACAATCACGATGTGTGTATGTATCGTGTTCTCCATCCAGCGGAAAGCTGCACTGACCGCCTCCACATCCATTCTTAAGCTAGATGTTGTGGCATCATACGCCAGGCTCTCCTGCATCAAACGTCGACCATTAGATTTTTCTAAGAATCCCCAGCCACTTCTCCTACCTCTCAACACCGAACCATCCGTGTAGATAATCACATCACCCGGGCGAGCATTATCCTGAATTAGTTGAGGATTTCCACTTCCGTGGCCCCTGCTGGCCACTCCCTGCACTCCCGGCTCAATGTGATTATAACTCTGCACAAGTCTGACTGCTCCGCTGGCACTCTGACCCACTCCTCTCCTCGCCTAATGTTCTCCAAGGGGCACACCTGTCTGATCGTATCCTCCGCTTGAGCCATCCATGATTTCCCTCTTATCAGTCTCTGACCCTTAACTTCGTCCAGCGCCTCATGCAACGGGTGATCTGTGTCTGCAGCTACTCTGAGGTATGCCTTCGCCTGCATCACCTTGTGCCTACCAGCAACAGTCGGCAGACCAAGGATGTAACGCATACACACTACTGGGGTGTCTCTGGTGCATCCCAGAATGACCCGCATAGCTTCGTTCTGTATGTGCTCTAATTTCATCAGCTGACTCTTTGAGACAGTGAGCAGTCCTAGTCCATAATCAGTTACAGAGAGGATCAAGTGCTGATATAGTGTGAAGAGCATTCTCTGCTCTGTGTCCATTGCAGCCATAGTTTTAAGTGCATTGAGTCCCTTTTGAGATCTAGTCACAACCGTCTCCACATGGTCCTTGAAGGACATACTTCTGTCGAATGTGATTCCCAGATACAAGAATGTATGGGACAGAAATGGAATAAGCCTGCAAATGAAGATGAAAGTCTATAAAGCAGGTGTATTATCCACACTGCTATATGATTGTGAAACGGACTTTTTATCAGCGAAATTCTAGGAAATTAAACCACTTCCACACAGTCTGCCTTAGGAAGCTATTGAAGACTAAATGGCAAGGCAAGATCTCAGACACTGAAGTTCTAGAAAGAGCCTCCATGCCCAGTATCCACACTCTACTAATGAAAAATCAGATTCGCTGGGCTGGTCACTTAACTTGTATGCCAGATCACAGGCTCCCTAAACAAATCTTTTACGGCGAGCTGCGTTGTGGTAAACGCTCCCAAGGCGGCCAGAGGAAACGCTTTAAAGACACTGAAAATCTCACTTAAAGCTTTTGGAATTCATGTTGACACCTGGGGGACTGCTGCTAAAGACCGTAATTCGTGGCGTACATCATTACATAAGGGTGCAGTCACTTGTGAAGCAACCAGATCTCAAGAGCTGTGAAGAAAAGGCTGGACAGAAAAACCACGGCAGGAGATCCTCCTCCTGGAACGTCAAGCATTCTTTGTCCACATTGTCAAAGAACATTTCGAGCGAAAATAGACCTTATCAGCCATCTTAGAACTCACGGCTCCATACTTTCAACCCCACTGTATGAAATTAATGGTCATCATCATTATTGATGACAAAAAACAACATACAGAATGCAAATACCACCTTGCAAGAGAAGGTAATTAAGAAAAAGCACTTTTTATAACCGATGAAATATTGAGCAAATTGACTCAAAGAAAGAAAGCAAAGAACACTCCAGAGTATAAATTACTATATAGAGATATTCGCCATATGTGCGGAGTTGCCGAAGAAGAGTGGTTGCAGAAAACAAAATGAAAATAAATTCAGGATCTAGAAATAAAACACAACTAGAAAAATATTGCAACGAAATATATAAATATATATAAATATATATAAATATATATATATATATATATATATATATATATATATATATATATATATATATATATATATATATATATATATATATACAAATGGAAAATATACAACGATTTACAAAGAATAAAAATAATATAACAGGAAACGATTGCATCAGATGGAAAAATGGATACATTATCATTAATAATACCGACATAATGAAAAGGAAAGACTGAATACACAGCAGATGTATTCTGGGACAGCAGGGGCAATAAACTAACATTATATAATAATGAAGATGAACCAAACATAATGAATGCTGAAGTAGAGAAAGCTATTAAATAGATGAAAGAAAGAAAGGTTGCAGGCCCTGACAAGATAACAACAGAAATGATAAAATCCTTACGCAGATTTGGCATTGATACTATCACATAATTATGTTATGATATATATATATATATATATATATAATATATATATATATATATATATATATATATATATATATATATATATATATATATATATATATATAAAACAAAGTGTATGTATATATGTATGTAAATATGTATGTCCTTTATTTGTTCGCGAACGGCCCATCCGATTGAGATGAAATTTTCTACACGCCTTCCTTTCATTCCAGAGCTGTCAACTGTCATAGTTTTTTTTTCTTCTTCCTCCTCCTCCCTCCTCCCCCTCCCAAAATACGTACGTAAATATATGATGATGATGATGAAAGAATCCCCGAACCAAAACGCTAGGGAAAGGGAAGAAAATGACGTGACTACACAGAATCGTCACACGGCAATCATCATCATCAAGTGCCGTGCCGGCTGGTGTAGGCGTTCATGGCTCTCCGTAGATCTCAGTCTTTGGTTTTTTGGATCAACTCTGCTGCTGATATTCCTCCATGCCACGGCAATATCAATAACAATTCATCTTTTTATGTGTAAGGAAGTTATCTACAGTCGTGTAGAAGGGAAGAACTAGACGAGTATGAATTCGGAATGGCGAACTCTCTCTCCTCTCTTCTCCTCCCTCCTCCTCCCTCCACCCTCCTCCTCTTCCTCCTCCCTCTCATCCCTCTCCCTCCTCCCTCCTCCTTCTCCCTCTTCCTCTCCCCACCTCCTCCATCCTACTTCCTCCTACTCCCTCCGCCTCCTCCCTCATCTTCCCTCCTTCTCCCTCTCCCTCCTCATCCCTCCTCCTCCTCCTGCCTCCCTCCTTCTCCCTCATCATCCTCCCTGTCACAAAATGAAACCGTGTGTTTATCCGGTTGATTATTACAGAGGATTTTCGGATTAAGCGGACGATCGACCAGCGACATCTATTTGTACTAACAGAGTAAACACAGCTGTACAGGTTACATCGTGTCAGCCCATATACACATTTGGTGGTGAGTGAGAATGAGTGGATACACCGAGTTGGCAGTTCATTAACAGTTGGAATCACATATATTGTCACCACGGAACAGAAGAGTGACAAGTTTGTCAACATTTGAATGCAGATGGAAGCCGTGAGATCACAGGGGCAGATGTAAAACGGAAGTACCTAGTACGGAAAACAGTGCATCTGTCAATTCTTGGTTTCCGGAACATCAAGATGATTGGCAGCTTGGTATCGAAACTCTTTGTTGGGAGTTTACAGAAACTAGCTGGCTTGTTTTGAGAATCTAGGCAATTACTGACAACTTTGACAGGATTTAAGCCAGGAAAATAGTTCTTGACAGGGGATGATTTGCCACTGTGCCACCTGTGTGGGGGAGTAAAGGATAACGTCACGTGGACAACTTTGGTAGTTTGCCATATAAACTCGAGTTGAGATCAACTAGGGTGGACTTGAATAATGCTCTAGACAGAGTGCAGGGCACTGCAGTGCCAGTGGAAATAATATCTACCGTGTGTTAATTAGTGACTTAATTTTACACGTGCCTATATGGCAGATGTAGATATGATTTATAGGACTGCAGTAGTGCCATTTAAGGTATAACTTATTATAATATATTCGTTATAATTACTATAGACTGTGGCCTTGTTAAACTATAGTGTGATGATTAGCACTGTTAGTGGAAACTAGCTAGAGTAGTGAAGTGATACTTGGCTCTGTTAGCTAGAATAGATTAGTGAAGTGTTGATAAGCTTTACTAGTTGAGTAATGAAGGATAATTGGGATCTTCCCGTAGGTGTCCCTGGTGGGCGGGGTTCCGCATTCTGTTTGCTGATATTTTTTCTTTGTCATAGCCTGATTCGACTCTAGGTGGGTAGCTAATCTGCTCTATGACTAAGTCTAGTTAGCTAAAGATCATTAAGCAAGGTGATAGGCTTACACTCAGCCGAAGGGATCAGTGACTAGTACTATCACCAGATGTGTTGTTTCTATCCTAGGTTCCCTACCAGATCCAAGGAAACTCTACAAGTTTTGGGAAAGAATTAAAAAACCCATTCTGAAGAACACCAGTTCAAGAGTCAATAAAGTTGCATACAGAAACGTAACTTACGCTAGAAGGAAATTGATTCATCAAAGAGAGTGATGCATACTGATGCACCACACAGCATCAGACAGTAGTAACGAACCGAGAACCGGCTAAGAGTACCTAGTGTTAGTACAGTAACAATTAACATTAGTAATTAGCACTTATGGACTGAATGGTTCGATGTGCAACGAGGATGATCTGTCGACTAACTAACTAACTAACTAACTGCGTACACACTGCAAAAGACTTGTGCAGTTTGTTTAGGAACATTAGGAACGGACATTGTGTAGAGTGCAACCGGTCCATGATTAACTGTTAATACTACCGGTGTCTATTTCGGATGTTCATGAAATTGGATTACCAGAGGTCTACAGAGGCAAAGCATTATCCGGCAAGATGGTTCCGGCAACGGGTGAGACGTACTTGTTCTGACGTAACGTGCTGTGGTCTATCTTTGCTGTGATCAGCTGACTGAGTTGATGTCTGAGAGACAGAGTCTACACACTTTATAGAACACGTCACACATTTTCTTCGCATACACGTCTCATACACGTTACACTTTTATTTTAATAAATTAATCTTTATTAATTTCTAGAAGCAAGAGTTGTTGAGTATGTTGCGTTGGGGAAGTATGAGAAGGGGGCATAGTACGACAGTGTGAGAGTGATAGGAAAAGGTGTCCATAGGCTGATGGAGTGTGTTGGACGGAAGCTGGTGGATTCTCCAGAATATTGAGGGGGAAAAAAAATAATATTATAATGTGGGTGTCGGATCTCCTCACTCCAGGGACGACACTTTAAAGGAGGACACGACATTATTGGGGGCTCGTAAACGTGATATTTGGACAGTGGGATCTCTCGTAAACGGGATCTTTGGACAGCGGGATCTATCGTAAACGTGATCTTTGGACAGCGAGATCTCTCGTAAACGGGATCTTGGACAGCGGGATCTCCCGTAAACGGAATCCTTGGACAGCGAGATCTCCTGCAAGCAGGAACGTTTGACAGTGGGATCTTCTGACAACGGGGTCTTTTGACACGGGATCCTTAGTTATAGGAGGGAGATATCAGTTTGGAGAATCCAGCTAGAGTGAATGTGGATAGGGGTTAGGACTAATATCTTACCTGTTCACACTTCACACGTCTGCATAGGTCTGTGGTCCTGATTCTACTCTTGTCACTGAGTGAATGTACTGTGTGTGGTAATATCTAGATTTATAGTACTTGTTCATATATCGGTATAGTAATTTGCAGTTATATTGTACTAGACCTGCTAGCTTACCTCTCTGTATAATGGCCACCCCTAAACTTAGCACGTTAGAATTAAAGGCAAGGGGGGAAGAAATGGGATTGGCTGGGTCTTCTCTAACGGATTACATACAGGAAGTGGAGAGAGAGTATCGTCAAGCGGAACGGGAAGAGCGAAAGGCCGAGCTGGAATTGAGAAGGATGGAGTTGGAACAAGCAGCTAAGAAATTGGAAGCTGAGCAAGCAGCTAGGAAATTGGAAGCTGAGCAAGCAGCTAGGAAATTTGAAGCTGAGCAAGCAGCTAGGAAATTAGAAGCTGAACAGGAAGCACAGAAAAGGGAGCACGAGTACCGGATGAGGGAACTCGAGTTGAAGAGTCAATCTAATGGAGAAACTGAGGGAGCAGTTGGAGGTTCCTCCATCCCAGGATCAACACCAGTAGGTGGACATGGGTACCATGCTATGAAGTTTCCTTTAGCGGTCTACGAGGAGGACAAAGAGAAGATTGACCAATACCTTCAACGCTTCGAGGCTATGTCAGTTGCTATGGGTCTGGAGCGTAACAAATGGAATCTTAAGCTATCCCAGGGATTACGCGGGACGGGATACGAGGTTTATACTCGCCTGCCACCAGGACATGAGAACAATTATGATGAGTTAAAGACGGCTCTGCTGAAACGATTCGAGGTTACGTCACATACCTACCGGAAAAAATTTCGAGCAGCGAAACGAGAACCGGGAGAGTTGTTTGCCGCCTACAGTTTGCGTCTTAAATCTTATCTCCATAAGTGGATGGATTTGGCTGGGTTCGCACATGACTATGAGAGTCTGGAAGAGCTCATGGTGGTCGACCAGCTGAAGAAGCAAATGTCTAAACCTCTCAGGACGTTCCTGGGAGAACAAGGAGCGGAACGTATTGACCTCGTGAATAAATTAGCAGAACGGTTCGTCGAGGTACATGGGGAGGCAGGGGAGAACCTTTCCACCAACACCAAAAGTCAAGAGAAACATGACAAGAAGAAAGCCAAAAACTCAGGAACCAAAAAGTGGGAACCTTATGTGCAAAAATCAGAGGATAGTTCAGAGAAGAAGAAGGAGGGAAGCAAGAGCACTTCAAGCTCTACACCTAAACGACCGTGGTCGGAGAAGTGGTGTTCAATTTGTAAGTCACCCTCTCACAATACGAGGGACTGCAAATCGAAGGCTAAGAACCCTCACTTTGCAGCATGTCAAGTGACTTCCAAGGAGGTTGTCACGGAAAATGCCAAGGTCAACAAGGAAGCTCGCCACCAGGAGAGCTCACTCAAGTCCGACAATAGAAAATCTAGGACAGGGAAATGGTGCAACCAATGTCAGTCGAATACGCACAATGCTATTGACTGCAGGGAAAGTCAGGAGACACTCAATTCGTCGTGTGCTCAGGGAAACCTAAGGTGGAGCCCACCGAACAGGTCGAGGCCGAGGAAGAGACTCCAGACCAGGAAAAACCACCTGTAGTGGAATTGGTAGAGGTTAACGGTCGTCAAGTGGAGTGTTTATACGACACAGGACTGGACGGGGAGGCCGTGATTTCTGCGGATCTGGTACATCCAGAACAATTCACAGGTGAAACATTGGATATACAGCCTGCACAGAAGAGTGCTGTAACCATGAAGTTGCCCATTGCTAATGTGGAGATTCGGTCAAGGTACGTCACCGGCACCATCAAGGCCGCTGTATTGACCGATCCCATTTTTCCAGTCATCCTAGGTTGCCGGTATGTCTTTCTGGGAATGCCCAGGGAGCCAATTCATATGGGAGCAATGCAGACTCGCTCTCAGACGAAAACGGAAGAGGCAGACGCAATTGTGACTAACCCAATGCCGGGGGAGCTACGAACTGCCCAGAGTGAGGATGATACTTTACGTCCTTGCTACAAAAAGCTGCAGAAAAGTGCTGATCCACCAGGACGGGGGCAGTACTACATGAAGAATAGGATACTCTACAGGAGAGCAGGAAGGGGAGACAACCTATACGGTCAGTTGGTCGTCCCGAAAGCTCATCGGTCCCAGATTCTTCATATGGGGCATACCATCTCCTTTAGTGGACACATGGGTATTGCCGCCACCATGCAGCGGATTTCCTGCCACTACTATTGGCCGGGAATGACAGATGATGTGCGTCGGTATGTGAAGTCATGCCCTGAGTGCCAGAGGGTGGCACCGAAACACTGGACAGCACCGGTGATGTTGGGTGAGATGCCCATCATGAACTCTCCTTTCGAGAGGGTAGCCATCGATATCGTGGGTCCACTTCCCAGGACTAGGAAGAGGAACATGTATATACTCACAATGGTGGATTGCTGTACAATGTGGGGTGAGGCGATACCGTTGACCACGATTGACTCGAAAAGAGTGGCGGACGCACTGATGGAGGCCTTTACCAGATTAGGCTTTCCGGATCAAATTCTGACGGACAATGGATCTCAGTTTTGTGGAAAACTCATGGAGGAGGTATTTAGGGTGTTTCACTCTAACCACATACATACCAGCCCTTACCACCCTCAAGCC
>JACEFZ010014085.1:65000-80937 GCA_014155875.1 Cepaea nemoralis | reverse complement strand
AAAGGGCAAATTTTATTCCAACTGACCGGTGTAGGGGTTGAAACCAGCTATCTCGGCATCAGTACCTCGGAAGTTTAATAGCAAGCGCATTTATCCATTCTGCCATGCTGACCTCCAAATCATGTTTGATAAACAACATCTGGAGAGGAGCGCGACAGAGAAACGGGACAGGTTGGCGGAAAGACACGATGTTTGCCGATCCCATAAACAACATCTGGAGAAGAGCGCCACAGAGAAATGGGACAGGTTGGCGGAAAGACACGATGTTTGCCGATCCCATAAACAACATCTGGAGAAGAGCGCCACAGAGAAATGGGACAGGTTGGCGGAAAGACACGATGTTTGCCGATCCCATAAACAACATCCGGAGAGGAGCGCGACACAGAAACGGGACAGGTTGGCGGAAAGATACGATGTTTGCCGATCCTATAAACAATATCTGGAGAAGAGCGCCACAGAGAAACGGGACAGGTTGGCGGAAAGACACGATGTTTGCCGATCCCATAAACAACATCCGGAGAGGAGCGCGACACAGAAACGGGACAGGTTGGCGGAAAGATACGATGTTTGCCGATCCTATAAACAATATCTGGAGAAGAGCGCCACAGAGAAACGGGACAGATTGGCGGAAAGACACGATGTTTGCCGATCCCATAAACAACATCTGGAGAAGAGCGCCACAGAGAAATGGGACAGGTTGGCGGAAAGACACGATGTTTGCCGATCCTATAAACAATATCTGGAGAAGAGCGCCACAGAGAAATGGGACAGGTTGGCGGAAAGACACGATGTTTGCCGATCCTATAAACAACATCCGGAGAGGAGCGCGACACAGAAACGGGACAGGTTGGCGGAAAGATACGATGTTTGCCGATCCTATAAACAATATCTGGAGAAGAGCGCCACAGAGAAACGGGACAGGTTGGCGGAAAGACACGATGTTTGCCGATCCTATAAACAACATCCGGAGAGGAGCGCGACACAGAAACGGGACAGGTTGGCGGAAAGACACGATGTTTGCCGATCCATCCTGTGGAAGTGGCCCAGGATTCAGGATACAATGATGGGGTGATAGACTGGCACACAAAAAGAAATGTTGCATGATCAACCCCAACCCAAGATTAATTTTCTAGGCAAGTTTGCGTTCAGCAGTTTGCCATTGCTTTCTGTCAGCGTTGAAGTTCAACTGTTCGTGTAGGGGAGAATCCCCTACCCTTCCATCATCGCACCAGAAGTTCAATCGCATTAAGCCCCACGGGCACTGCAATTGTCGCATAGCAACGCAAAATGTATAATTAAGGTCAATATTTTATCCTACTGGTAAAAACTCCGTCGCGGAGAAAGCACCAAGGAGCCTCTGATCATCAGAAGCTTCCCCCCACGCCGAATGTTTCAGCCCCTTTAGCTCCTTTATACTCTCAAGGAGCGGGCCCGTCAGGGTCATGACTCCTGTGCGTCTTTCTCCTGTTGTGTGTATCCATCTTGGAGAAGTTTATTAATCGTACATATCCCACACCGACATCGCTAAGTGTGCCTGCCCAGAAGCCATCCCACCCTCGCGGTGCGAACACTGAGCATACGGTGCATCTATCAGCGTTATCACTGCCCGTAACTGACCGCGGGAAAGCCAGCTTCCTCCCCCGGCAGTTGGCCTCAGTCTTCAGGCCCGCCTCGGCGGCTAGACCCAGTAGACGTAGATGCTGCCACGTTTCCTTCTTCGTACTACGTTCACTCCTTATGGATGCGCCTTCCTGCCAGCTTTTACTCTTGGCTAATTCATTGAATACGATCAGCCACTACCTTGAGAACAGAACTGCCAGGACAAAAGTACAAGGACAAACCAGCAAAATGATGCTGTTGGAGCAAGGTGTCCCCCAAGGAGGAGTTCTTTCACCAACATTATTCCTAGCATATATAAACGACATCATGGAAAATTTTCCAGCCAGAGTACACACATCATCCTTTGCAGATGACCTAGCCATATGGACATCTGAAGAATATATTAGTACAGCTAACAGCAGAATACAGCAAGCCCTATTAGCGCTAGAGGACTGGTCAAAATCATGGCTAGTGAAGATAAGTGAGGAGAAAACAACGTGCACAGTGTTCTCCCTCTCAACTAAAACTCAGCAACCTAAGCTGGTATTGAATGGAAAAATATTGCGCCATGAAGAAAATCCAAACTATCTAGGAGTCACCTTTGATCGTCGCCTGACATGGAAGACACAGGTTGAGAAAAATCGAACAAGAGCAAGGCAAAGAATGGCAATCATGAAAAAGCTTGCTGGTACAACGTGGGGAGCAGATGAGAAAGTTCTCAAGAAGTTATATACTGGACGTGTGAGGCCAGTACTGGAATATGGCATTGCAGCTTGGGCAACAGCAGCTAAGTCAAACTTTAACAAAATAAGTAGAGTCCAAAATCAAGGAATGCGAATCATAACTGGAAGCCTGAAGACAACGCCTATTAATGAATTAGAAAAGATCACTTGTTTACAACCAATGCAGGATAGAAGAGATAGCAGAGCCCAGCAACAAGCTGAAAAATTTAGAAGATTGACAGACCACCCTATGTATAAAAGGTTTAGTGGTTTTGGAAAGGGAAGACTGAAGCGTAGCAACTTTGTAGAAACTGCAAAACGAAAGATTAGGGCAGATCCCATACTTAACATATCAACTGTCAAACCCATTTACACTGCAGACAAGTTCCCAGCTTGGAGACAGCAGCAACTGCCTGAGATGATAGAAAACATTCCTGGTATTGAGAAAAAGAACACTCAGCATGAAACCGAAAGAAGAGAAATAACCCTAGACTACATAAAAGAACATTACCCAAGCAGCAATTGGACCCATGCATATACAGATGGATCTGCCAAAAATTCAGTAGAGAATGGAGGAGGAGGAATTCTCCTAAATTTAAAAAATGGAGTGAAAAAAACACATTCAGTGGCAACTGGAAAGTTCTCAAGTAACTTCAAAGCGGAGGTAGAGGCTCTGAAAACTGCAGCAGAAATGCTCTTGATGGAGGAAAATAAAGAGACGCAAATAGCCATCTTTACAGATGCAAAGTCAGCTGTCTCAATACTGAAGAGCAATAACAGCACAGAAATAGCTGACCTAAGAGCAGCACTCCATGGTCTATGCCAGAAATCCAAAAAAGTTGTAATACAGTGGATCCCATCACATTGCAGTATACCTGGAAATGAAGAGGCTGACAGACTGGCAAAAGAGGGTGGACAATTACCACAGCCTGACATAGACATAACCTATAATGAGGCAAAGAGGTTGATAAAAGGCACTTATAGAACCAAATGGGAATCAGAGCATCCAGGCCACCAGAAGGATGATGCATATTACAAACTCGACCGAAGAGAACAAGTAGCAATCTTCAGACTCCGCACAGGACACAACAGGTTGAAATACCACTTGTTCAACAAACTAAAGATAGGAGATACAGATGAATGTAATTGTGGAACTGGTAAAATGACAGCTAAACATTTGCTGCAAGAGTGCCCAATATATGCAGAACAGAGAAAGATATTTTGGCCCACACCTGCTTCATTCGAGGACAAGCTCTATGGAGATATCAACAAGCTCAAGTCGACTGCAGCTTACTTTAACTGTATTCAGGTTGACATTTAAATGTACATGAAGAAGTATTTAGACTGCCACACTTCATACCACAGGCATGTCGGTTACACAAGCCTCCCAGAGGCATGAAATGGAATATTGCTTGGATAGCAAATCCATTACGTGGAAAGTCAGAATCGAAAGCTCACTACTGTGTGGGCTTCAAAAAAGGTGGAAAAAGTGTCCTAGTGGCACAAAATGGAATATTGCTTGGATAGCAAATCCATTACGTGGAAAGTCCGAATCGAAAGCTCACTGTGTGGATGTCATCTGCAAACTGCATTCTTCTGGCTTCTGGAAGAACAGCCTATGGTGAACGGAAGGCCCAATATACGGAAGTGAGGCTAAGCAGCCATGTGCAGGACGTGACGATTCCTTGGGTGAGCCCAGTACCAGAGCGGTGTGTGATGGCTCTGCAATTATGGAAGCCTCCTTGGATGGCGGGGAATGCCCATGGTCTGCCCCTGCCTTCCCTTGAGGGCCGACCAGGATGCCTTTGGCTGTTCTATATGGGCCAGCTGGGATGGGAGATAACACCACAACAGTGAGAGTCTAACGTCCTAAGAAACCCCCGGGAAGGTTAACCCGGTCAACAAATGCCCGCAGAAGTCGGATGTGTCGGCCTAACGGCGCAAGAACGCAGCTCTGCTGTAAACAGGCACAACGCAATCACGTCCGAAAAAAAACTCCGGATGAACGAAGAAGAAGAAGAAGAAGAATACTTGGTTTGTTTGTTTGTTTGTTTGTTTGTTTGTTTGTTTGTTTGTTTTCTGTCAAACACATCCATTTATTGTATTAGCTAACAAAGTGTCTACGATTTAATACAACAATCAAGCCAGACACCTCTATAAGTTCAGTCAAGCTTTTTGAATTCATTGTCATCAGAGCATTGCCTGAAGCAACGTCTACAGATGTGAAGGACATATTTCCTGATTTGACCATGGGAGTTATTGTAGACTGGACAGGATCCAGATCCACATTTGCCAGGGTGAGAGTGCCACGTTGATGTAACACTCATCTTGCTCGGTGTCGATGGAAGAGAGAAAGAACAATGATTTCTGGCGGTCGTACTACGTCTTGGACCCTCCTTGCCTTTGTCATATGTGCATGCATGAGATAGCCTTTTCATGAACAGAAAACTTATAATTTTGAAATTGTTTCCTCATCGCGTTTGCAAGTCTTCACGAGCTTCGTTTCCTGCTACTTAACTAGGTTATTCAGTTCGTTTTTCTACTTTGTGACTGTTTTGTGGTTGGTTGGAGTTTGATAATAAATGTTTCTACGTGATTGGATATCCTTCTCTAAAAATAACCCTTCTTTATTGCCTCACACTTCATTCATGATAGGTTACCATGTAACTATCCCTTGCTTCTCTTACTAGTCTTGGCAACACACGAACGAATATTTGCCACTCTTTTACCTATTAATTAAGAGTGAAAATTGTCTCCCTTTCAATTGTTGTGTCCCTTATTTCATCTTTCAAGTTCTGCTACCATCATCGTTTGCTATATGTCTATGTCAGAAGATAGTGTATAGCATCCATTGAAGTGCGTAAATGTCCGCTTTATAGTCCAGTGCCACTTAAGCCAACATCTTCCGACTTCGACGGTTGAGGTTTCTTTTCTGGATTCCTCCTCCCATAAGTAGAATACGTCCCCAGGCTTGGGTCTATGCTTGCCCACAAGTCTCTCGCGTTTTTTTGTGTGTGTTTTTTTTGGGGTGTGTCCTAGCCTTTGTTCTTACAAGAACTTCCGCAAGGCAGTGGTGGTCTGGCATTCGGTGTGTCCTGCACATACATAAATTTCGTTCCAGATTTGATGAGCTCCATCAGCCCATTTTGTTTGCTCCCTTATTTTACCCTATTAAGCATATATTTTTGTCAGAAAGAGTGAGCGATGTTCACGATGATCACAAGACATCTAAGAGATTGATTTCATGTGTTTCCAGTGGCATCCCGAACTGGTTCACTACTGTCCTCAGGCTCCTATCATCCTGGTAGGGACCAAACTGGACTGCAGGCAGGACGCGGGCAGGCAAGGGTTCTCCAAACAGGTACGGTGAGATTCTTGGTAAATGTTACATTAAGTCCTTGTTACTTTATGACTGGAAATCATCGGCAATGGGAAAACCTAAGATATTCCACTCTGTTAGTCTTCTTCTTCTTCTTCTTCTTCTTCTTCTTCTTCTTCTTCTTCTTCTTCTTCTTCTTCTTCTTCTTCTTCTTCTTCTTCTTCTTCTTCTTCTTCTTCTTCTGCTGCTGCTGCTGCTGCTACTACTACTACTACTATTACTACTACTACTACTACTACTACTACTACTACTACTACTACTACTACTACTACTACTACTACTACTACTACTACTACTATTGCTACTACTATTGCTACTACTACTACTACTACTACTACTACTACTACTACTACTACTACTACTACTACTATTACTACTACTACTACTACTACTACTACTACTACTACTACTACTACTACTAGTAATACTACAACTACTACAACTACTACTACTATTACTTCACTACTACAACAACAACAACTACTACTACTACTACTAATACAAGTGCTACCACTACTGCTATTTTTACTATTACTACTTCTCTTACTACCAGTACTACTGCTACAACTGTTGCTGCTATTTACCCTTCTTCTTCAACTGCTACTATTACTATTACTGCTGCTGCTGCTGCTGCTGCTACTACTACTACTACTACGACTACTACTACTACTACTACTACTACTACTACTACTACTACTACTACTACTACCACTACTACTACTACTACTACTACTACTACTACTACTACTACTACTACTACTACTACTACTACTACTACTTATTATTATTATTATTATTATTATTAATATTATTATTATTATTATTATTATTATTCTATTGTTGTTCTTGTTTCTGTTATGTTTATGTTGTTTCTCTTATTTCTGTTGTTGTTGTTTTATTTTTATTTGGTGTTCTCGCTTCCGTTTCCCTTGTTGTTGTGTCTGTTATTATTTCTGTTGTTGTTTCTGTTATTGTTTCTGTTGCTGTTAGTATTGTTATTTCTGTTGTTAGTACTGTTATTTGTGTTGCTTTTGTTGTTTATGCTGTAGCTATATTTTCTTGTGACATTTCTGTTGTTCTTGTTGTCTCCACTTACGTTTATGTTGTTTGTGTTGTTGGTTCTGTTATTGCTTCTTTTGTGTTGTTGCTTCTATTTTTCTTGATGTCGTGTCTGTTGTTTTTGTCTGTTGTTATTTCTTTTGTTGTTTCTGTTGTTATTTGTATTGTTGTTGTTTTCTTTTTTTTTTCTAATATTGTGTCTGCTGCTTCTGTTGTTGGCTCTTTTGGTGTTGTTGCTTTTGTTGTTATTCTTGTTACTGTTGTTAATTCTTTTGTTGTCGTTGGTATTTATTGTGGTGTTTAAAATCCCATCGATTCAAGTTGCTCACTTGTGTTTGAATTGAAGAACTTGCAACGATGAGTTGGCTCAGTCCCGATAAACAAAACAGCGCAAGCTTTCCTAACAAACCGTCTGTGCTGATCGTCGTCTACCATCATGGTTTGAAGTTACTCAGACTTGCATGCAGTCTCACAGCGTTGGCAGGCTTCATGGCAAGGAAAACCCTTGTTGCTCCTCCCTTCCTAGGGGTTAGCCAGCCTATTAGTCGGTACACGCTACAGGATTGACTGAGGAGGGGATCCGAGCAATTATGGATTGAATGGTTCGATGTGCAATGGGGATGATCTGGCGACTAATTAACTAACTAACCTTCGTTAGCCAGACTAGTGTCTGCCCAAGATGCCCCACGGGGAGGGGTGGGGCGGACTTCTTCAGGGTAAACAATCACATCTAAGTCTGGTGATCAGCATGGCCGAATGGGTAAGAGTGCTCGCTCTTAAGCTCCGGTATGCTGTATGTCGAGGTAGCAGGTTCAACCCCTACACTGGTCACTTGGGCTAATTTGTTGACCTCTCGTCTTTGACTTGGGGACGTAAATTACAAGTACCTAAGAAGTGAGAGTGGGTTCGCCTGATACCGAGGGGCACTGATAATATGGAAATAGAATTCACAGGCAAAAATGAATGCAGCGCACTAGAAGTAGAAGCAAGTATGTGGATTACGTTTGAGTTTAAAGCCAGTAAATGAAAGCCATACAGGACTCTATATCACTAGAAGTAGAAGCAAGTATGTGGATTACGTTTGAGTTAAAGCCAGTAAATGAAACCCAAACAGAGCCAGTAAATGAAACCCAAACAGAGCCAGTAAATGAAACCCAAACAGAGCCAGTAAATGAAAGCCAAACAGAGACATACAGGACTCTATATCACTAGAAGTAGAAGCAAGTATGTGGATTACGTTTGAGTTTAAAGCCAGTAAATGAAACCCAAACAGAGACATACAGGACTCTATATCACTAGAAGTAGAAGCAAGTATGTGGATTACGTTTGAGTTTAAAGCCAGTAAATGAAACCCAAACAGAGACATACAGGACTCTATATCCCAGGGTTACAGGTTACTTATATTTGATTGGTCCATGACATTCTTTCATTTCAGCAGATGGTTTCAAGGTCAGAGGGACTGAGAATAGCCAAAGCCATTAAAGCAGCCAGGTACGTGGAGTGCTCGGCCTTGACGCGTGAAGGTCTGGACGACGTCTTCCAAGAGGCTGTCCTGTCAACCCTACACAAACAGTCCTCCGGCCACTCTAGAGTTCATTGTGCTGTTTTATAGTTCTGTGTCAAGTTTGCGAGTTTATGTTTATTTGGTATTAATTTTTCTTGAGAATCACACAGATGTTTTATGTATATAAGAGAGGCGGTTGTATTGTTTTATGAACTAAAGGCTTCACATACATGTGTGTATATAATAGTATTACTATAGGGCTGTCTAACAGATTCAGTACCAAACTAAACGTAGGTTTGGACAAAACAAAAATGGACTGCGGAAAATAGGAAGTATAGGTGGGTGATAGTTATGACTTTAAAGTCTGTAATATGGTAGCAGACATGGTGGGTTATATATACAATTAAATGGGTTACATAAGAACACTACTGTATGTAAGCTCATGGCAGTTATGGGAAGTCACTTGAGACGATTAGGCATCCCATGGTAATTAATTACTTAAGTGTTTTCAGTATACAAAGTATAGGATGTATTCTTAATGACTGTGGACTTTTTGAAAATATTGCCTTTACAAGTTTTGTTATCCACAGTGAATTGAGTCGTGGTTCCAGTCTCCGTGGCGAAGTGGTCAAGCCATCTGCCTCGTGCTCCGAAGGTTGTGGGTTCGATTCCGGGCTACGTCTTTCGGTTCATGAGTGCATATTTCTCGAAGACTCCTGGGGGTCGTCGCTGAAGCTACGGAGTTAGTGCTTTGTGCGACGCTTTCGGCAGACCGTCCTGCGGAAAGAAACCGAGCCGTATAAGATAAAACCCGGGGCAATGAAGTCGATCCTCTCCACTTTAAAGATTTATTTTTTTCAAGCTCAATTTAAACGATAGTTTAGAATATCCCTGCTATATGCAGATGGTTTAGTAATTGATCGTAGCCACAATGGTGTTAACTACTGAAGAAAGAGTATTTTTGGTGCAAATATGTTTCTTAACGGCAGCATTTATGCAAATCGCATAATCTCTCGCGGAATTTGACCTGTACGCTCTCCGGATCCTATTCCTCTGGTTTACTACTACGAATACAATCCCCAAACAATCATTGAACTTCAGGCTTCATCGTCAGCAACGTTAATAACATTAAACTGCCAAAATGCGCAAGGACTTTGACAACATGAAAATCCGTATCTACACTTGCCAACTAAACCATGGTGGATATTTCCAGCACCATTTATGAGCAGAGCTGTAATGTGAACACTACCGAAAATAAGACACACTATAGCAGTATATGTTGCATGAACTTCACTGGCGGTGAATACAAAACTTGGAGCGGCAATATTTTCAAAAAGTCCACAGTTATTTAAAAATACATCCTATATCACACTTTTTTGTGTATATAAGAGAGATGTTTAACTGTTTTCTGTACACCACAATCACACACATGTGTGTATATAATAGAAATGTTTTCACTGTTTTCTGTACCAAAAATATCACACATGTGTGTATATATATATAGAGCTGTTTTCACTGTTTTATGTACACAAATAATATCAAAAATATGTGTGTATATAACACAGATGTTTAATAATTTTATATTCGAAAAGTATCACACATCATCATCATCAAGTGCCCTGCAAGCTGGCGTAGGCGTTCATGGCTCTCCACAGATCTCGGTCCTTGGTTTTCTGGATCAACTCTGCTGCTGATATTCCTCCATGCCATCGTCTCAATCCATCCAGCATCATTTCTCTTGGTCTGCCTCTGCCTCTCTTCCCCTCGATCTTTTCAGTTGTCGCGATGTTCTCTAATGCTTCTCTTCTCATCACATGACCGAAGAAAGATGTTTGTCTCTTTTCTAATTTCGTCTTAATTTGTTCATTTACATTCCAAGATTCACTGCCATACAGCAAAACTGGTTCTACATAGCATTTCAGCACTCTCTTTCTTACATTCAGTGATAGTGACTTATTGCATAAGATATTTTTCATTTTATGAAATGCGGCCTTTGATTGCCCTATTCTGCTCTTAACCTCTGCTGTACATCTTCCATCTCACGTTATAAATGCCCCTAGGTATTTAAAATTATCCACTTGGTTAAGAATTTTTCCTTCTATTTCTATGTCACATTTTGGTGTCACCATTTTCTTTGATATCACCATTGTTACTGTTTTCTTGATATTCAAGAAAATATGTCTCTTGTAGTCGTGCTTTAGTAAAGCTCACAATCTACTTCTCGTTTATTTGGGTGATTCATTCATTGTCTTGATATTCAAGGCGAGTCCTTTCCTTGCACTCTCTGTTACTACAGTGTCCAACAATTGTTGGAAGTCTGTTGAATTATCTGCCACCAATACTGTGTCATCTACATAGCGTATATTATTTATATTATAACTTCCAACTAGTATTCCTGGCATCTCTTTGATCTCTCTCATTATTACTTCGCTATATAGGGAGAAGAGATCTGGTGACAAGACACACCCCTATCGTACTCCTAGCTTTATCTGTTCGTAACTACCCTTTTTATTTCCCATTTTAATTGCTGCTATTTGGTTCCAGTAAATATTCCTTATTATATATCACACGCCGGTCTCTCTGGCAGAGGGGTTACACCACTTTCTCCGTAATCCCGTTTATCACGCAGAGTCTCGTAGCGGGCGAGAACTGGAAGCGGTTCTACCCCCGCTGGTGACTTGCGGGATAACTGAGCCGGCCGCTCAGAAAGCAATGGCAAACTACTGAGCGTAATCTTGCCAAGAAATCAACAGACAGCTGAAAAATGCTGCTGTTGACAGCGATTTCCTGTAAAAGAATATGCGAATTTAAAAAAAAATATATATGTATATATCACACATAAGTATGTATGTATATAAGAGAGATGTTTTCATTGTTTACTTGATGGCAGAATACCGAAGGACGTGTTTTTGGTGAATTACAGATGGGTAAGAGATCTCAGGGTCGGCCTCTACTACGATACAAAGATGTGTGTAAGCGGGACATGATTGATACAGGCATTGATAATGCACAGTGGGAGTAAGTCGCCGCTGACCTTGTTGCTTGGAGGGCAAATATCAGAAATGGTATAAAGACAAAGGAGTAAATGATTGCAGATAAGTCACACACCGTGCGTACGAGACATAAGATGGTGCATGGTGGTGGAAATGACCATGTGTTCATATTCATCCATTGTGGACGAACATTTACAGCTCGAGTTGGCCTGATCAGTCACATTCGCAGCCGCCATGGGTTGTAGTTATTATGCCTTTTTTATAGCACAATGTAACAAACTATCGCCTGTCAAGACGGCAAGGTGCCAGAATGAAAAAAAAAACAAATAATTCATTGTTTTCTATCCCCAAAAAATATAACAAATTGTTTATTAACTCTTAAAATGTGGGAGATCAGATTACTGAGCAAAGAATCTAAGGATGTGTGTCTGAAGCCATCATTCTAGGCTCAGAACTTTACTTCTTCATCAGTCCCGTACCCTCTTTGAAGCATAGATTGGACTAATGTAGGTTAGCGGATCTACTGGCTCATTGAATATATTGATAAATAGCAAAGCTCTTAAACAAGTTAAGTAATTCAGTGACGAAGGATTATATTTCGCCAAACGTGACTTCCCATTTGAAATGAAGGACTATATATCACCATACTGGAGCTATTGTGTTATTTATTTCGTTTCGCGGAATCTTCCGCATTTTTTTAATGCTCAGTGAATGAAAAGTTACAGTATACTTCTTCATTTGATTGTGCGTTATATTTGGTCCAACCCTATTTTTTTCTTTGTTGTTTGGCTCTGAATCGGTTAAAGAATTCCAATATGTTGGAAATGTGATCACAGAAGATGGCAGAATAGACAGAGAAATCAAAATAAGATATCAAAAAGTTATTGCGCTTATATATCAACTATCATTCATACTGAAACATCCAAATATACCTATGTCTGCAAACCGACAGATAATAAATAGCATATTCACACCAAATCTATGTTTCCAATGTCAAACTTGTACATTATTAAAATCACACTTGCGCAATATCAACTCCTGTGTGATGAGATGCTTGCGGAGAGCTTCCAACTTAACTATCCGAGACCGAATATGACAGTGGGATCAACAACTTCTGCGACATATATTGGAAAGCAGAAGATCAAATGGTTCGGCCATCTCGTTAGAATGCAACACCATCAACTGCCAGCACTGGCGCTACATCAAATATGATCTGATATGAGAGCAATAGGATGCTTGAGAAGAAAATGAATATATCACATCAAAGACATTGTACATTGACGTTAAATGACACTATCCAGTGCCACTCATAGGGCGTTGGAACGTCAACTATTCCTCCCCACCACCCTTGACGGCAAGAGTGTAAGTTGATGATTAGGATAAAGATGTAAAACTTTTAATCTACAGTTAATTTCGCTTGCAACATTTCCTTTTTAAAATTGTTTAATAAAATTTCAGAATTTCTACATGTAAATCGTCGGTTGATTTTGTTAATAGTAATGTTCTTGTAGATTTGTATCCATTGACCTGATCTCCTAAGTCGACGCAGACTAGAATACGTACAAGGAAATGTCTTGGGAAGTAAAAGCAGCCAATGTTTTAATGGCTTCGCCAACAAAGTGTGAATGTTCTGTAATAATAAAGGTTAAACTCAATTTCTTAATACACCAATTAGGGCATTTGGTGTTTAGTACTTGACTTTAACCTCTTTCCCCTTATGTGATATATCACACCACACTACAACCTTCTATCGGTGATTGTGGTAAGCAGGAACGTTGGTGTAATTGTTAGGAGAGTACGCTGACAATAGCATAAGCGCGGTCGGACACTGGTTCGATGCCTATACTCGCCGTTCACTACGGGAGGGAAAGACTGGCCATCTATTCTTTCGTGCACTTAAGAAAATGTGATGATCCTAATACAGCACACAGACACTCACGACAGGCTCGCGCTACGGGACACGGCCGTCTTCAGCCAGATGTCTTCATTTTTTGGCCACATTATGAAAATAGAAATACTGGAACATGTAGTGACAATGACAACTAGAAATATTTGTGGAGAGAGAGAGAGAGAGAGAGAGAGAGAGAGAGAGAGAGAGAGAGAGAGAGAAACAGAGACAGACAGACAGACAGACAGACAGACAGACAGACAGACAGACAGAGGGAGAGAGATAGAGAGAGAGAGAGAGAAAACGAACGAAAGAACGAACTTTATTTTAAAAGGGTAACAAATTGGGCACGCAGGCCCGTCTTACATTCGGCCCTTTCGATCACTCATCTTTCATTCATCAAATGTGCATGTTACATTTACATAAGGGAAAAGAAAACATTGTCAAATTGATTTTGTAAGCATAAACAATGCATATTACGCATGGTACATTCACATGGGGAAAAAAAATCATTGTCAATTGAAAGTTGTAAACATAAACAGTGCATATTGCAATGTTGTGAGACACATCCCCCATCCACCCTCACACCCCGCAGCCACCCACACATCCATCAGCCAACCAAACATCCCCCACCCACCACACCCACCACCTACCCACACATACATCCATGCAGTCACACAGACTCAGGCAAACATGCATGCCGCAACCCACCCACCGATCCTCCACCCACATAATTTCCCCTCCCACACATACATCCCTCACCCATCCTATAATCGACACGCACACACCCACCCACATATTCTTCACCACCCACCCACACATCCGCAACCACCCAGCAAAACACACATCACAAAACCACACACACATACCCACGTCAATCCACACATCCCGCACCTATCCACACATACATCCCGCACCCTCACAATTTTCCCCACCCACCCACACACACACACATCAGCCAACCTACACCCACTCACCCACCCAATATCCGCCACCTCTCAACTACACACCCCCACCTATACACACATCCCCACCTGCCCACACACATCCCCCACCCATAAACACCCAAAAACACACACCTCCCACCCACACACACCCCACCACCCACATATACCCCACGCACACAATCCGCCGCTCACACACATTTTCCCACACACACACACATCCCTCAACCATACACTCATCTCTCACACACATCCACCCACTCACGTACTCATCCATCAACCACTCACACCCACACATCACCCACCCACCCATCAACACATGCATCTCTCATATACCCTCCCACCCACACACACCCCAACCACCCAGTCAAACACACATCCCCCATCCTCACATACATCCGTCATCCACCTACACATCCCACACCTCCCCCACCTCTCACACATCTCCCCTCCCACACAAAACTCCACCCATAAACCCAACCCCCCCCCCCACACACACACATCTCCCACATGCATTCCTCATACACATCCCCGCCCACACATCTCTCATCCACACACACACATCTCCCCACCCACACATCTCCCCACCCACCCACACATCCCCCACCTACAAACATCCTCACATCACCCACACATACTTCTTGAGAGAGAGAGAGAGAGAGAGAGAGAGAGAGAGAGAGAGAGAGAGAGAGAGAGAGAGAGAGAGAGAGAGAGAGAGAGAGAGAGAGAGAGGCTAGAGAAAATTCTCGACAGTCTTGTGTCATGAAAGGAAAGGAGGTCAACATGCGAACTCATCCACGCCGTTGGAGATCGCAAGATGTAGAGAAGCATGATCGCACACGACAGTCGGAGAAGCACTTGATATGATGATATAAATAGTGTGTGTGTGTGTGTGTGTGTGTGTGTGTGTGTGTGTGTGTGTGTGTGTGTGTGTGTGTGTGTGTGTGAACATATAGCAGAGGTGTTTTATGACTTAATTTGGGTATATAGCGGTACCTTTTCTTTGGCTCGTTGACTTGTCTGTTAAGTCAGTGTAATATCTGTTTTGTTTGACTAGCATCTGGTTTCTACTCGTCTTCGGTGCAAACAGTATCTAACTATGGCTCTCCAGCCCACTCTGTCATCTGATATCTTACATAAGGCGGTGTGAGATTTGTGAGAAATGAGATTCCTGGGAAGAATATTTAACGTATCAAGAAGAGAGCGGAGCCAGGAGAGCTTTCAATCAGATGGCAGTTGGAACGATTAGCAATATGACTCTTCTATGGTTGTTGAACGAGGGTACGGAGCGCGTGTGGGAATGTCGTGAGTGCAATGATGTTGGTTCTTAGCTCAACTCAGCTCAAGAAGAGAAAAAATCAGTAATGATTAAATAAGGACTAAAGTAGAGGGTGGGAATGGGGAATGGGGGGGGGGGGGGGGGTGGAGAGAGGCCGCTCTAACCACTGACAAGATATCACAACAAGCAATGGTGTACAGACCAAACAGACACAGAAGAAGGGACTGACCATGTAAACGATGGATAGAGGGAATAACAGAGTCCATGGGACTCTCCATGTACGAAGCTCATAAACGGGAACTCTCCTGCTGTTTATGCTTCACCTCGACACCGCAAGCTACAAGAGAAACTAGATGAAATGAGATGGTGTTTTTCTTTGTTATCTAATTATCTGTCACCCAGAAGTTTAATCTTTCCTCGTGCATCTTTCTCTGCCTTCGTCTGCCTCCCTTGCCAATATCTGGCCATTTAAGGATACTCCCATCTGAAGTCAATAGATGATTTATATTGTGACTGTACAGTGGAAATCTGTTTGTCCGCGCGCTATGAACACAATCGTGATCCATTCAT
>JACEFZ010014085.1:32500-60000 GCA_014155875.1 Cepaea nemoralis | reverse complement strand
TGATCTGTCTCTTCACAATGTCTCTTCTGAACTGCTTCTTTCTATATTTCATATAATCTGTCTCTTCTCTGTGTCTCTTCTGATATGCCGCTTTCATGTATCCTATGATCTATCCCTTTCCTATGTTTCCCGTGATCGTTCTCTTTTCTGTATCCTATGTTCTTTCCCTTGTCTGTATCCTACGATCCTACTCTTTTCTGTATCCTATGTTCTTCCTTTTGTCTGTATCCTATGTTCTTCCTCTAGTCTGTATCCTATGTTCTTCCTCTTGTCTGTATCCTATGTTCTTCCTATAGTCTGTATCCTATGTTCTTCCTCTAGTCTGTATCCTATGTTCTTCCTGTAGTCTGTATCCTATGTTCTTCCTCTAGTCTGTATCCTATGTTCTTCCTCTAGTCTGTATCCTATGTTCTTCCCTAATCTGTATCCTATGTTCTTCCTCTTGTCTGTATCATGTGATCCTACTATAGTCTGTATCCTATGTTCTTCCTCTAGTCTGTATCCTATGATTTTCCTCATGTCTGTATCCTATGTTCTTCCCTAATCTGTATCCTACGTTCTTCCTCTAGTCTGTATCCTATGTTCTTCCTCTAGTCTGTATCCTATGTTCTTCCTCTTGTCTGTATCCTATGTTCTTCCTATAGTCTGTATCATGTGATCCTACTATAGTCTGTATCCTATGTTCTTCCTCTAGTCTGTATCATGTGATCCTACTATAGTCTGTATCCTATGTTCTTCCTCTTGTCTGTATCATGTGATCCTACTATAGTCTGTATCCTATGTTCTTCCTCTAGTCTGTATCCTATGTTCTTCCTCTAGTCTGTATCCTATGTTCTTCCTCTTGTCTGTATCCTATGTTCTTCCTCTAGTCTGTATCCTATGTTCTTCCTCTAGTCTGTATCCTATGTTCTTCCTCTAGTCTGTATCCTATGTTCTTCCTCTAGTCTGTATCCTATGTTCTTCCTCTAGTCTGTATCCTATGTTCTTCCTCTAGTCTGTATCCTATGTTCTTCCTCTAGTCTGTATCCTATGTTCTTCCTCTAGTCTGTATCCTATGTTCTTCCTCTAGTCTGTATCCTATGTTCTTCCTCTAGTCTGTATCCTATGTTCTTCCTCTAGTCTGTATCCTATGTTCTTCCTCTAGTCTGTATCCTATGTTCTTCCTCTAGTCTGTATCATGTGATCCTACTCTGTTCTGTATCCCATGATATGTCAGTTCTCTATGTCTCTTCTGATCTGTTTCTTCTCTGTTTATCTCCCAATTGTCAACTAATGCGTGTGAATGTATTTCTCCTCCTCCCTTCACCTTAAAGTTGCTTCTTGCACCTTTAACTGTTATCTTTTATCTGTTGAGTTATTATCCTTGCACTCGGACAATTCCATAGGTGCTCAGATTCTTCCCCAACATATGCATCATCGTCTTTCGGCTAATTGTGTCGGTTCTGTATTGGTTGACGAATCCCCTGGTTCTCCCTATGTGCCTCTCGTGTCTGGCCTTGCCAATTCCTATTCCTGAGTCTCTTTTTAACTACTCAATCCAGATGTTAAATTACACCACTTGCCATCTTCATATAAAACGGAGGCTGCCATTATCCTCAACCATTTCCGTCCCTACACATGGTGACAGTTTAACATCCTCTTCCTAGTCCATCTGTTGATAGAATTCTCATTGTCGACTCTCCACTTCCTCCAAGTACGGCGTTTAATTTTCCCGAACGTGCATTTCATCGGGATATGTTGTATTTATATGTGTGCGCAGTTTAGAATATTTGTTTTTGTGTTGAAGATTTAATGTATTATTTGTCATTTCGTTTCACAGGAATAGTCCGCATTTTGAGTTTCTCTGTGATAGCTGTTCCACCGAGTATTTATAGAATTTATATAGAACCACGAAAACGAAAACAATTTTAAAAAAAAAAAACATTTTTAAAACAATTTTTAAAAAAAACATGAAGATCAGAAAAGCATGTATCACCGTCCATAGGTAAATGAACTGGGAGACAATGTGTGATGAATTCCATTATCTTTGCAAGATTTATGCAAGTAAATTAAGAACGCCAAAGCGATAGCGACCAAGAGTGGACGGTGGCCATGAGAAGAGAGTCTCTCCACCAAGATCAGCTATCGAGCCGGACACAAGATACCAGAGAAGACCAAGAACATTCGAAGACAGACCAAGACGGGGAAATAGATGGAACTTCAGGAGGGACAACAACCGGTAAAATACTCCCTGAAGGAAACAACACCATGAGATTGGTCGGGAACACAAGTACACCAGGCATTGTAAGTGTGCGACCCTGACCACAGACGTGTGAAGGAAACAACACCATGAGATTGGTCGGGAACACAAGTACACCAGGCATTGTAAGTGTGCGACCCTGACCACAGACGTGTGAAGGAAACAACACCATGAGATTGGTCGGGAACACAAGTACACCAGGCATTGTAAGTGTGCGACCCTGACCACAGATGTGTGAAGGAAACAACACCATGAGATTGGTCGGGAACACAAGTACACCAGGCATTGTAAGTGTGCGACCCTGACCACAGACGTGTGAAGGAAACAACACCATGAGATTGGTCGGGAACACAAGTACACCAGGCATTGTAAGTGTGCGACCCTGACCACAGACGTGTGAAGGAAACAACACCATGAGATTGGTCGGGAACACAAGTACACCAGGCATTGTAAGTGTGCGGCCCTGACCACAGACGTGTGAAGGAAACAACACCATGAGATTGGTCGGGAACACAAGTACACTAGGCATTGTAAGTGTGCGACCCTGACCACAGACGTGTGAAGGAAACAACACCATGAGATTGGTCGGGAACACAAGTACACTAGGCATTGTAAGTGTGCGACCCTGACCACAGACGTGTGAAGGAAACAACACCATGAGATTGGTCGGGAACACAAGTACACCAGGCATTGTAAGTGTGCGGCCCTGACCACAGATGTGTGAAGGAAACAACACCATGAGATTGGTCGGGAACACAAGTACACCAGGCATTGTAAGTGTGCGACCCTGACCACAGACGTGTGAAGGAAACAACACCATGAGATTGGTCGGGAACACAAGTACACCAGGCATTGTAAGTGTGCGGCCCTGACCACAGACGTGTGAAGGAAACAACACCATGAGATTGGTCGGGAACACAAGTACACCAGGCTTTGTAAGTGTGCGACCCTGACCACAGACGTGTGAAGGAAACAACACCATGAGATTGGTCGGGAACACAAGTACACCAGGCATTGTAAGTGTGCGACCCTGACCACAGACGTGTGAAGGAAACAACACCATGAGATTGGTCGGGAACACAAGTACACCAGGCATTGTAAGTGTGCGACCCTGACCACAGACGTGTGAAAAGCCACCAAAGTTGAAACTCACTAACAGACAGACAACACTGACTCCAGGAAGCGAACTCGCAGCCTTATCTAGGCAAAAAGAAGCGCGAGATACATCATAAGTGCCCCAATTATAACCGACCGAAAACACCACGGTTGAACGGGGCCGAAACATATGTTCTCAAAACTTGGATTGGATTGGATGTTTCTAGGCTGTGATATGCACTGTGTATATGCAGCTTGCCTAATATGGATAGACCACTCAGCACTCGATTGGGGAAGAGGTAAATATCACATGGGTAGCCTGTACTTCCCAGAAAATTGTCCGGTACAAAGTCAGTATAACTATATAAGTCCCCACGTCGATGGGGACACGAAGACAAGGACACTGAGCGGACAGCTAGGCATGATAGCTACTACGCGAGAGTAGATTCGACTAGATAGACAGGAGACCATGTCTCAACATTGGAGAGCAATGAGTGAACAACACCTGACTCACAGATGTCGCCCAGATAGAAGATAACAGTGTAATTGTCTTAGCACGGACACACATGTGAAAATGCTCCACACAGTCAGGCGGCACATGTGTTACCGGGGCAACAAATAAGGAAGTAAAGAACAGCAGTGCTGACGATGTCCTGTCGTAAAAGGCGGTTACAGCGCGTTGGTCTAAAACTGGCGATCTCACACAGTAGAGAATATATCAGCCAACACCCAACCACACATGAACTGGCCTACAGAGGGGTTGGCGTGCGTGGTTGTGCGGGTGTACAACTCACAGGCAAAATAAGACAAAGGAGATGAAGGAGGTGATGGAGGAGAAGAAGAATAGTAGGAAGGAGAAGGAGGAGGTGAAGGAAGAAGAAGAAGAAGAGTAGGAAGGAGAAGGTTAAGGAGGAAGAAGAAGAAGAAGAAGAAGGAGAAGAAGAAGAAGAAGAAGAAGAAGAAGAAGAAGAAGAAGAAGAAGAAGAAGAAGAAGAAGAAGAAGAAGAAGAAGAAGAAGAAGAAGAAGAAGAAGAAGAAGAAGAAGAAGAAGAAGAAGAAGAAGAAGAAGAAGCCGTATTAGCGGTGACAGTAGTAATCGCTGTAGTTGTTGTGCTGAGAGCATAATGATGCTACCTATAAATAAAACAACTAATAAGCATGTAGCATTCTATCTACAACAACCTAACACTGACAAGAATCGGTCTCCTCCTGTGTGACTGTTTTCTATGTGTTTTTCAGTGGCGAACAACAACTTGTGCATCAACATCAAGTGTGTTGTTGTAGGCGATGGGTAAGTACTAACAATGATTCCCCTCTGGAGATAGCAATTAGACAGTTAGATATATAATGTTAGAATTGTTACATTATGCTTCAAACAAGACATAATAGTTACGGCCCATGACAGGGACCAGAGATGGAGTTATATATACCCGTTCTACAGCACAAACCTGGGCTGATTTGTAGAGACCTTGTGTTGCCAATACAGAATGATCCAGAAGAAAGGACAACCAATACATCTGGAACAAGACAAGCTTTAGAAGCTGCCGGATCATCACAACAATGTTCTAACTGTCCGCCTGTCGGAGCTGCGATCCTAGACCAGTTGCCAACCAAAACTTACGACCTAGTCTGTCCCTGCCATGACAGAATTTTGTCTTTAGGTTGCAATTCCTCGCACTAGAGTATGCTGTTAGCACAATGTAGGGTGTCAGGTTTGGTGATCAGATGGAGTTATAACTGAATAATCCACCACATATTACCACACAGATTACCTGTAGAGACTTGTAGACATACGGGATTTGAATATAAGACATACTGTACTTAATCAGGACATGTATAGTCTCGAGTACGGGGGCCACTGTTTGTGGAGTTTCATAAGATTTTTATAATGTTTCAGCCACTTAAAGTGGTGCACGGGTGTGCTAGGAGTGGAGGAGTATAGATGCACGACACCACATGCCATGCCCTTGGTAGGCTTCCCGTGTGGGATACCGGCCCTACACACATGTGACGTGACAAGCTGTTGACGCTAATTCCCAGAAATAAACGTGTTTCCTGCTCCCCATTCGACTTGAAAGAAAACAACATATCAAAGTTGGCTCACAACACAACTGCCGTAACACAGCGAACATGCCTGCCCTAGATATCCTTCCCTGGATGATGCCATAATGAGTTCCCCCCCCCCCCCACACCTTCGTCCTTCGTGTGTTTATGAATAAATCAATATGATTGTTTTTGAGTTATTAAACCCACGCGTTTTATCCAAGTGCCATGTGCGAGTATATGATGACATTCCCATGGACGATAAGTGTCATTTGTCAACTGGACGACAGACTATATTGGCATAGACTATACTTGGGTTGATACCGATGATCTTATACCTCATGGACGAGATCATCACCTAGATGAGACTGGTGGGGGTACAGAGCGTTCGTCTTGCCACATATACATCTTATCCATATTGTCACAGCGCTACAAGTATTTGGAGTTTCGCTGTGGTGTAAATGTTATATCTTTCTGACTGTGCGATCGCACTTCTGTGCCAATGCGTTTCTGTCTGGCAATGCCGCGATCTTTTCACTGTAGCCATCTCTATTATTATATTAGGTTATGGTTAAACTCTTCCACTCTTCACAGTCCATAACGATTAACTATTTAGAACACAACTCGACATTTCCTCAAGAACAAAACACTGGCTATGTTTTCATTCTTATATTGACTCTAATTATTATACAGTTCACATTATCACTTCTACAACACACCAATCAATCTTACACAATACCTAGTGTCTACAATAACTACAAATTCTAACTAATAATATAGCGGCACATTGTGTGGCCATCGCTACTTGAAACGAGAGCCAGGTCCACACCTGACTGCTCGCTTGGAGGAGACGCTATCCCCTCGCTTGCGACTCGCTTGCTCTTTTCCTGCTAAAGCGTGAATCACTTAATTGAGTCCATCTTCATGCTGAATTGCGTGAAGCTTAGAACTCTATACACTCCGTACTGTATGACCCGATTTAGGATCATGGCACCAAGTGGATAATTTTAAATACCTATGAGTATTATAACTGCTGAAACTGCTGCTGAATTTATAAAGGCAGGTGGCCATGCATTACATCTAAAGCTATACGAACTAATAATAAAAATCTGGAGGACAGAAGAGTTACCCCATGACTGGAAAGAGTCATTATTGATACCTATCTTTAAGAAAGGAGACAAGTTCCAATGTGGAAATTATAGAGGAATATCACTACTGTCCACAAGCTATAAGATACTATCCGCAGTATTACTAAATAGACTAAAACCATATTCAGAAGACATATTAGGTGACTACCAGGCGGGTTTTAGACAAAACAGATCAACAATAGATCAGATATTTATCTTACAACAAATAGCCGAGAAAAATTGGGAATATAAAAGAGATCTCCATAACATTTTTGTGGATTTTAAAAAGGCTTATGATAGTGTCCATAGGAATAGTCTATGGAATGCTATGCAGGAATTTGGAATACCAAGGAAGTTAATCAACATGACCAGACTATGCATGGAAGATACTTATAATATAGTAACATATAAAGGCAGGAAATCAGACCCTTTCCAAATAACATCTGGCTTGAAACAGGGTGATGCACTATCGCCGCTACTCTTCAATCTGGCTCTAGAGAAAGTTGTAAGGAAGGTAAAGGAGGAATGTGATATTGGAGGAACATCCAAGCTGCTTGGTTATGCAGATGATATAGATAATATAGGGCAAAGTGAACAAAAGACATTGGAAATATTGCCTCACTTAAAGGAAAAAGCCCAACAGATGGGGCTGGTTATCAACCAAGATAGGACAGAATATATGGTAATTTCAAGAGACGGAATGGCTAAAAATTCTGGCCACATACAAATAGATAATATGACCATTAAAAGAACGGAAACATACAAATACCTGGGTACAATCTTTAACTGCTCCAACATCATAAGGGAAGAAATACAAACTAGAATCAACTCTGGAAATAAATCAAATCAAATCAAATCAAATCAACTTTATTAGGGTCACAAATTGGGCGCGCAGGCCCGTCTTACATTCGGCCCTTCCAATCACTCGTCTTTCGTTCATCAAGAGCATTATACATTTACATAGGAAGAAAAATAAACATTGTGAAATGAATGTTGTAAACATAAACAAGGTTAATTACCATGTTATGAGGCCCATCTCCCACCTATCCATACATCACCCCACCCACACAACACCCCCACCTACCCACACACACGCGCACCAAGGGACACATACACACCCCCACCTACCCACACACACGCACACCAAGGGACACATACATACCCCACCAACCGACCCATCCCCCTCCCGCACATCCCCCACCCACACACACTGCCCTCACCTGATCCCCCAACCAAAACACACTCGCCACCCACAAACATTCCCCCACCAACCCACACATCCCACGCCCATCCACATACACATCCTAACCCACACATCCTCTCCCCACCCACACCTCAAACCACCCATCCCCCAGCCACATCTCCATCGACAACATATTCCCCACCCATGCACACAATCCCCCACCAACCCACACATCGCACATCCACTCACACATCCCCAAACCATACACACACATCCCCACCAACTGACATGTCCCTACCCCCCCCCCACACACACACACATCTCCCTAACCACCCATACATCCCCAATCCACTCACACACACCCCACCACCCACACATACAACTTCCACCCACCCACACATGCCATAACCTAATCCCCCACCACACAATCCCCCACCCGCACATCACATACACCCCCTACCACGCACTATTCCCAACCCACGCACCACACACACACATATCCCTCACCAACACATCCCCACTTACACACCACACACATATCCCCCACCCAGATACCACACAATATTCCCACCCACACCCACACAGATACCCTTACCCATCCACCCCACATACCCCCACTCACACACCACAAAAATCCCCCACCCACACACACCTCACCCACACAATATCCCCAACCAACACACCACACACCTCTCCCCACCCACACACGCATTCCCTACCCGTCCACCAACACACACTCACTCACGCATACATCCTCCACTACGCACCCACACACCCCCACCCACCCACCCCCAACCAAACATCTCTCGATCACAATACCCCTACCCACACACATCCTCCACCCACTCACACATCCCACCCCGACACATACAACTCCCTCACCCACCTACACATCCCTAAGCCACTCACACACCCCCACCCACACATTCCCCATCCACACACACACATCTCCCACCCACACACCCCACATACTTCCCCCAACCACCACAATCCCCTACTCACCCACACATATACCCCACCCATACGCACATTCCCCGCACCCATCACACACATCCCCCACACCACACACTATCCTCCACCCATACCACCACAAACATACCCTCCACCCACACATCATTCACACATCCCCCACCAACACACCGCACACATATCTCAAACCCACACACCATACACTTCTCCCCACCCGCCCTTGCATCCCCAATCCACCCAACACAATCCCCTACCCACACAACCCCGCCTCCCACACATACTTCCTCAAACCATCCACACATCTCCACCCACATAAACACACATCCCCCGCATCCGTCCCATACACATATCCTCCACCCATACACACATCCCCCACACCCATTCCAACACCCCTACTTTCACCCCCACACATCCATCCACACATCCCACCAACACCCACAAATACCACTACCCACCAAAACCCACACACCCCAACCCATCCAAACGCATACCCCCACCCACACACCCCCACCCACACATATCCCCACACTCACACACATCCTCCACATACACTCACACTTCCTCACATCTAGACACATACAAAATGTCTCACGTTAGTATTGAAACTAGTATGAACAAACTCCCACACTTTACTCACACACATACACTGACACTTGTCATGAGCAGTCTCATAAAAATGTTAAACATGGAGAAAAATGTGTACATAAAATGTATGTGACGTAAAAATAGTGATGCTCTCTCTCTCTCTCTCTCTCTCTCTCTCTCTCTCTCTCTCTCTCTCTCTCTCTCTCTCTCTCTCTCTCACACACACACACACACACACATTCACTCTCACGCTCACACATTCACTCTTCCGCTCATTCATTCACTCTCACGCATCACTCTCCGCTCATTCACTCTCACGCTCACTCATTCACTCTCCCGCTCACTCATTCACTCTCCCGCTCACTCATTCACTCTCCCGCTCACTCATTCACTCTCCCGCTCACTCATTTACTCTCACGCTCACTCGTTCTGTCTCTCATTCACACTCACTGACTCTCTCACTCAAACTACAGTAATGAACATGAGTTTATATTATGCATGATAAAATCAAATGGTATTTAACTGATAATATGACAGATGAGAATACACAAACATATGGATTCGCGTGTTACATAACATGCGTGTTACACGACATGCATCTGCTCAGCTCTCTCTTCTCTCTCTCTCTCTCTCTCTCTCTCTCTCTCTCTCTCTCTCTCTCTCTGTATTCTTTCATATACACACACTCACACGCATGCGCGCGCTCACACACACACACTAACACATCAACTCTCCCACTGTCTCACTCTCTAACACACAATCCTTCACACACACACACACACTCACTCTCTCAATCACACTCTCTCACACATACACATACACATGAACGCATGCACGCACGCACACACTCCCTCACTCACTCTCACACATACACGTACGAATGCATGCACTGACACATTCCCCCACCATTTCTCGCTCAATCACTCTCTCCACACACACGCATGCACGTGCGCACACACTCTCTCCCTCTCTCTGACACCCACTTTCTCTCTCTCTCTCTCTCTCTCTCTCTCTCTCTCTCTCTCTCTCTCTCTCTCTCTCTCTCTCTCTCTCTCTCTCTCTCGCTCCCACACGCACACACATATATAGTGAACAATTATAGTTAAACAATTATAATGAACAATTATACTGAACAATTATACCAGTAAATGAATTATGGTGGCATATAGTCGGTATGGATTAAGTATTGAAAGAGTTTTCGGTTAAATGTGTAGGGACTCATTGGAGTTTTCAGATCTGGAGGCAGATCATTCCATAAGTGAGCACCAGAATAGGCGAAACATGTTTTGTATAGGTCCAATCTAGGCTTTGAGACATGTAACAAATTTAGGCGCTTGCTGTTCATTGCATTAGATTGAATCAGCGGCAGAAGATACTCTGGGGTATTTTGAGATATAATTTTATTCACTAATTTGGCTTTGTTGAAAAGGAAGCGCTTTTGTAGTGGTAGAAGTCTTAGATGACTGTACAAATTATTACTTTCAACGTGCTTTATGCCAGAAACCAGACGAATAGCGCGGTTTTGTAGAGAACATAGTCGTTTTAAATTAGATTTAGGGCAACCATCCCAAACTGTGGAACAGTAATCGAGATGTGATTGGATATAGCATGTATAGAATATTTTTCGTGTGCTTTCGTCCAGGAAGTGCTGAATTTTAGCAAGTTGGTAAACTTTTTGTGCTATTTTCTTGGTAAGAGCGTGAACATGAGAGCTCCAGTTCAAATGGCTGTCTATTAAAAGCCCTAGTGTTTTATGTTCAGTCACATTAACTATAGGTAACGTGCCCATGCGGAGTTCGAGCGGTGATCCAGTTATGGCTAGTGTCTGTAGTTTTTGTCTGGTCGTTATTAGCATGGATTTGGTTTTGTCGATGTTAATTTGCATGCGGTTTTCATTGCTCCATCTAGTAAGATTATCAAGTTCCTTTTGTAAAGAATTCTCTAATTCACTACGGTTTTCTTGACTAGTATATATAGTACAGTCGTCTGCAAATAGATCACAAGTTGTATTGATATATAAAGGAAGATCATTAATATAAACTGCAAAAAGCAGCGGACCTAGTATTGAGCCCTGAGGCACACCAATATTAAGCTGTGTGGGTCTTGATAGACAGTTGTTGAAGGACACGACTTGTTGCCTGTCGGATAGAAATGACGTAATTATGTTCACCATGTTGGTGCTTGTCTTCATTTGCTTTAGTTTTCTAATTAAAATATCGTGATCTACCATATCAAAAGCTTTTTTAAAGTCTACAAACACCGCTCCACAAATTCTACCGTTGTTGATGTTTAAGTGCCAGTTATCGGTCATTTTTGTTAGAGCACTATGGCAAGAATATTTAGGTCGAAACCCAGATTGACTGTTAATTATTAGATCATTGTTAATTAAATGGTGTAACGTTATTTTATGAATGTGTTTTTCTAGTGGTTTTGATAGCGACGATAGTAAGGAAATAGGTCTATAATTACCCAAAACGCTATTATCGATTGAGCCATTTTTAATTAGCGGAAACACTTTAGCAATTTTAAATGCAGATGGAAAGTAGTTTTTGGCCAGGCACTGGTTATATATGAACGTTAAGGACTCGCTAATGACTGGTGCAGCACAACGAAGAATTCTATTACTGATACCATCTAGGCCGTGTGAGGTTGTTGATTTGAGGTTTAAGAGATATTTATAAACGTCTGCAACAGACATTAAAGGAATCTCAGCGGGAATATTTCTGGTGCACTTCTCCTCACAGAATGATGCCAGTGAACTTAAATTACACGATGAGTCTGGTATTGAAGACTTTAGATTCTCTATTTCTGATTGAAAGAACCAACTGAATTCATCGCATGTTATAGAATTTGGTATTGCTGATTCTGTAGGGCGTTTCTTATTGGTTAGCAAGTTAATAGCCTTCCATATATTTGTACTGTTTGAATTATCTACAATCAAATTTTTAAAATGATCTTTTTTTATCCTACGAATTTCATATTTAACTTTATTCCTTAGTCTGCGGTAATTGATGAAGTCTTTATTTTTGTGTGCTGTATCTCGCTCTCTCATGATTTCCAGCACTTCTCTAGTGACCCATGGGGATTTATGTTGATTTTTGACTCGAACTTCTTTGATTGGCACGTGTTTATCGAACACATTGTAGACTGTCTTCGTCCAGAAAGCTAATGCATCGTCCGGGTCAGGAAGTTGGTAAACGTGATCAAGGGCTGCTTTTCTTAAGTCTTGCAAAAATAAATCTTGGTTGAATGCTTTAAATTTCCTAAATTTGATACTTACATGTTTATGTTTAAGAGGTTTGAACCCAATTCTTGACCATGTACAACATACCGGGTAGTGGTCACTAACTGTACTAACAGGAACAGAACATTCAATAATATTATCTGGACAAGTAACATATATATGATCAATTATAGTTGAGGATGTGTCAGTAACCCTTGTGGGACGGTTTATTAGTTGTTTGAAATTGTAAGAAAGAATGATATCGTCCCATGTCTGGTTGGATTTACTAATATCTATGTTGAAGTCACCTAGTATCATAACTTCTCTACCTGCTGTAAACACTCTATCCATCATTGTAGTGAAGCAGTCATACCAACTGTACCCGGCACAAGGATTCCTATATAGGTATCCAATGAGAAACGGTTGTTGGCTGGCTGGCTTCACCTCTAACCAAACACATTCTATCTCTACTGTCTCGAGATCACTTCTACGGGACCAGTTGAGGGAATTGGAAATGTATACAGCAATACCTGTCTCTAATTTTTGATTTGCATCTTTCCGAATTACTTTAAACCCCTTAAGTGAGATTTCGGAGTCGGTTATTTTGTCGTTAAGACGACTTTCTGTGATTCCAAACACATGGAACTGTTTGGACAGTATTACCGAGAGCTCAGGTAATTTGTTGAGCAGATGAAAGATGTTGAGATGGCCTATATATAGACCATTTTTGTTGAGCCACTGATCGTGATTGGCGAACATTACAAACTAAAAGGAAGATGTCGCTTGTGGTATACAAATTGCAGGGATTTTGAAACTTTATTTAGAAATAGTTAAGGCTGTTAGAGGGGGCAGGAAAATGTCTTTGCTGGAGTGATATCATGAATGCTTGGTGCAGGGCTGCAGGATTGTATCGCATTAGCTGCTGAAGTTGACGGTTCCACTCATAGGGTTGTAGATTACCGTCCAGCGAGGGATTGCTATGAGTGTCACTGGAAGTGCCTACATTGGAAGCAGGCATCGACGGTACAGCACCATTGTTTAACGGTGTCCCCTTTGACATCATAGAGGGAGACTGTTTTACGGGCAAGGTAGGAAACAAAGTATCATATTTAGCAACATTTGGATTGGAGCTTGGGTTGCTATTCACAACATTGTGTTCCTGGGGTACAGGCAAGGGTGGTGTGGGAAGAGAAGGAGTGTTTTCTGAACACAGTGAGATGGCTGTTGCCGGAGGTGAAGTTCGGTTTACTCCTGTAACTGGTGCTGGTTGTTGTGCACGTTCGGGATATTTTATGTTCTTCGCTAGGAAGCTACTTCCTAGCTTGGAACAATGTATTTGATCCCTGTATAGTTTTTTCTTAGGAGCTCCGGACGGTGACGTAAAGTAAGGGGTGTTATTTATGAAATTCATGCTATTATTTTTACAGAATTTATATAACGTTAGATTAGCAGCATCGGCAGTACGACGGTGGAACCCGTAACATGGTGGAATGATAGATGAAATAAACAAAGATGATTTCGGAAATCTATTTCGCAACAGCACCTCCAGTGTAGCTAGTTGTGAGGTGCTGATGATTTTATTATCCATTATGTCATTAACACCAATATGGACTGTTGCTCTCCTAATTCGGTCGTTCACTTGGAATCGTCGCAGTGTAGCGGTCAGCCTGTCAATGTCAGCGCCTGGTACAGGGTAGATTGAAGTTGATTCGCTGTCAGAAGATGACATGCGATCACTATAGATTCCCTTCAGCAGGGAGTCTCCAATGACGACATGTGTTGCACTATGATCTATGGTTATTTCACGCTGCTGGCGTGTCCGCTTGGACTGTTGTTGCCACTGGTCACTGTCGTCTTTCTTGTGTTTTTGTTTATTATATCTTGCTTGCGTTGGTTGTTGATATCCAGTAGTGGTAACGACTGAGCTCTGTGATTCCAAGTCTGCTGCTGGAGAGTCTACACTTAAGGCCTGGAACCTGTTGCTGATATGCACATCGATGGGGTAGATAGATGGTGTGCGTTCTACGGGTTTAGTGGTGGTTTTGTTGCTTGTAGAAACTATCTGTATGTCATTATGCGACGAACATTCACTGGTAACACACGCATCTACAACACCATGGATACTTTCTGTTTGTGCACTTTTATGAAATGACTGTGCACGCTTTAGTTTCAAGTCATGTATGGATGTTTTAAAAGTCTCCTTCTCTACTTTAAGAATTCGGATTTCCTCTCGAAGAAGAATGTTTTCTTTTTTAAACTCCGCAATAATATTAGTGGTGTTGCTGGTAATAAAATCTTTTAACCTCGTCTCCAAAGCCTGAATACTATCAATTAGATCACGACAACAATCATTGTGGCTCTGTGTTTCGGCCGAAGAAAGCGTCTTTGAAGGTGATGTGTTAGTTTGATAAGATTGAGCTGGTGAATTGTGTTGTTTGTCCAGCTGGACATCAGTGTCTGATTGTTCACTAGACAACGTGATGGATGTTGGCGATGAAGATGATCGATTCAGTCGCTGAGCTGGCGTGCTAACTAACTTTTGTCCCGTCTTGTTTTTGTTTACATTTTCACATCGCTTTGACACAGTTGATGATCGTAAGTTGGAGGACATGTTGGCAATATAGGCAGCTCGACAAGGCAAGGAGTAAATAAAACTGCAGGCCTTTCTGTAGATCGTGCGTGGCGCTTATCTCTTGCTAGTCACACATAGTTAAGTCTCACGTTGTCGTGAATCGATAATTGGTAAAAATTCAAAAATGGATGCTCTTACCCTCACGTGTCACAATGAAATCTTCATTTCACTAAATAAACAGTCACATAAACTTGACAGTTGAGAGTGTGTAAATTCAGCACAATAATGGAGTAAATAAAAGCGCCGGCCCTTCTGTAGGGCGTGCGTGGTGATTATCACTTGTTAGCCCCGCATGGCTAATTCTGACGTTGACGTGGATCGATAATTGGTAACATTCAAAAATGGCTGCTCTTACCATCACATATCACAAAGAATCCCTCATTTCACTAAATAAACGGTCACATAAACTTGAAGTGTTGAGTAGTATGTAAATCCACTCTTAGAACGAACACAATGATATACACAACATCGCGATTGAATTAAGTAAACTTGTTAAAATATTCAAAAATCGAGAGAGCATGTGAAGACACGTCCGCTCGTTACCGGAAACCGGAAGGAAGAGGTGATCCAGAAATATCTGTGATCCATGTGATCCAGAAATAAGATATACTATGCACTACAACATCTACTAAAATCAAGTGCGCTATCTCGTAACACCAAAATCACAATATACAAAACACTGATCAGACCAGTTGTGCTGTATGGCTCTGAAACCTGGAGTACAACGAAAGGAGACGAAGCCTTGTTACAAACCTTTGAGAACAAAATTTTAAGACGCATCTTTGGACCCATTAGGGATACACAAAGTGGAGAGTGGAAAAGAAGAAGTAACAAAGACATTTATGATCTGTTTAAGTCCCCGCTAATCACTGGTATCATGAAGGCTAATAGACTACAATGGCTGGGGCATATAGAAAGAATGGAAGATAATAGGGAAACAAAACTCGCTTACACTCAAGAAATGAATGACCGTAGACCCCGAGGTAGACCAAGAAGGCGGTGGAGAGATAATACATATACAGACCTACAAGCACTTGGAATCAACGACTGGCAAGAGAAGGTCCACCAGAGAGACGAATGGAGACGGATTGTATCTGCAGCAAAGAACCTCAATGGCTCGGAACGCTGAAGAAGAAGAAGAAGAAGAAGAAGAAGAAGAAGAAGAAGAAGAAGAAGAAGAAGAAGAAGAAGAAGAAGAAGAAGAAGAAGAAGAGGAAGAAGAAGAAGAAGATGGGTATTATAACATCAGATAGAAGATGCACAACAGAGATAAAGAACAGAATATGGCAAGCAAATCCTACATTTCAGAAACTGAAGGTATCTTATGCAATAAGTCACTATCATTTAATAAAAGAAAGAGAGTGCTGAAATACTATATTGAACATGTTTTCCTGTATGGCAGTGAACCTTGAAGTGTAAATGAACAAATTAGGAAGAACTTGGAAGTAACAGAGATGTGGTTCCTGAGACGAATGTTTCAAATTGCTTGGACTGCTAGAGTAACTACCAACCATTGCCTGAAAGAGGCTAATGAAACTAGAACAGTATATATAATATTGAGAATGAGACAAACAGCTTTCTTTGGTCATCGTAGAATATCGTGATAACTGGAAAGATGAAGGAGAAGAAATGCATGGGCAGACCAAAAAAAAATTATGCTAGGTGGATCGAAACGGGGCCATGAAGGAATATCATCAGTAGTGTTGATCTAGAACAACAAAGATCGAGATCTGTGGAGAGACATAGACGCCAACGCCAGCTGGCAAGGCACTTGTTGATGATGATAATGAAACTCCACACCCACTTTTCAGTCACTCCCAAGGGCGAGGAGGGGTTCGACCTTTTCTCATGACAGGTCCATAGAAAATGGGATGTCATCATTATCATCATGTTCCATACCGATAATCGTGTGTGGTCATGTTTCGACATCTTACAATCATCAGCAGAGTCGTGGGTCAGCTCTGTATTCTTGTCTCTAAAATACAATGTGGCTAATCAATCAATCAATCATGTGCCATGCCGGAAAGCGTGGGCGGTCATGACTCGCTATTTCACTCGATCACCAGCGTCGTGGAATGTGGCTAAGCCATCCAGATATTTACTTCATTGCCTTCTTCTTGTTGTGTTCCCCTAAATCTTGCCAGTTGTCACCAAGTTCTGTAACGTATTTCTTCTCATAACGTGTCCCGAAAATTATGACTGTCTACGTCTAATTTCTCTAATCATTTTACGGTTTTCATCTGCTTCTTGTATGTAAATTGATAGGTTGATTGAATGGCTAGATGGTTGGTTGGTTGGTTGTGAATCCAACGAAAATCTAAGCTTTACGGCGTATCTCCGATGTTTTGACTGTCATGTGGACTGATCCACGACAAGGGCCGACATCTCTAGAAGTCAAGCTATTGGCCAGACATCCTTCCCACCCGACACCTATAGAAGTCAAACACTTGATCTGACATTTTTCCCACAGGACCCAGAGCTGTCCTTGAATGCGTTCATTTTTTATTGTCTTTCATTATCTTCAAAGTGTTGACTAAATGAGTGTGTTCATTATTGAAATTGTCTTCCTTTATCTTTAAAGTGTTGATCAATAAAATTGTGTTCATGCCTGTGATTACCTTTCCTTACCATCACACTGTTCACCAAATAAGTGTGTTCATGTGTGTGCTTATCTGCCCTTTCCATCACAATGTTCACTACAAAAGTGTGTTCCTTATTGAAATTGTCACCTCTTTATCATGAAAATGTTGATCAAAAGATTAAGTTCATGTTTGTGATTATCTTCCCTTACCTTCACTAAATGAGTGTGTTCATGTTTGTGATTATCTTCCCTTACCTTCACACTGTTCACTATATGAGTGTGTCATGTTTGTGATTATCTTTCCTTACCATCAAAGTGTTGACTAAACCAAAATTGAACATGCTTGCAATTTTCTTCTCTTGCCTTTAAAGTAGTTGGCTAAATGAGCTTGTTCATATTTGAGATGGACTTCCCTTACTTTCAGATTGTTAACTAAATGAGTGTGTTCATGCTTTCTCCTCAGGGCAGTAGGAAAGACGTGTTTGCTGTCCAGCTACGTGGAAAATGTGTTTCCCATGGATTATATGCCATGTTACATGTAAGTTTTCTTCTTTTTTAATGAAAATAATGTATTCCTTGATGAACTTATGCACAGAAGTTACAAACAATACGTTGCACAATTTACTGCCTGGCATAATTCGTTTAATCTCGTCTGGTGCTAACTGTTGAATTGTATATTATTTGAAATGAATATGTTGATGAGCCATATTTCGGCTGAAACACGTAACACATATAGTCTCTGCTACTGTAGGAATGTAGAGTATTGTCATCCCCACGGTTATGGTAGTCACTGTGAAATCTTTCTGTTGACATAACCCTAGTTTAAAGCGCCTAATTGCTACGTCCTCAATGTATTTGAGCAATGCATTCTTGTTCCTGAATATAGTATACAAAGCGCCATTTCTTTGTTCGCTCTGTAACCGAGTTTCTTGTTTTCAACTGTTGAAATAACTGACTCTGGATAAATTAATCTCTCTAATTGGTTCAGAGTTGTCCCATTTGTTGTTACTGCCCACTCTGGTTGCTGCCTTCATCTTGGTTGTGACGATAACTTATGTTGATATGGTGTCGCCTAATCATAACTAGGTGTAGCTATTGTTGATTATATCGACTTTTCAAGTAATTGACATTTATCTGGAACACATATTCGATGTTATTCTCGCTGTTTTCATCAGATTCAACTTTGTTCCCGTTGTTTTAACCATATTCGAAGTTATTCTCGTTATTTTTACTAGATTCGAATAAGATTCAATGTTATTCTTACTGTTTCCATCATATCGGATGTTATTCTCAGGTGTTTTCATCATATTCCATGTTATTCTCGCTTCTTTTTTTTTCGTCAGATTCGATGTTATTCTCATTGTTTTCATCAGATTCGATGTCCATCTGACAGTTTTCATCATATTCCATGTTATTCTCACTGGTTTAATCAGATTCGACAACACAACCGTTGACCTGACGGTAGATAATGTTGATGTGACCATGGGTCTCTGGGACACGGCAGGACAGGAAGATTATGATCGGCTGCGACCCCTGGCATATCCCGGCGCTGTAAGTAGACTAGGGAAACTTTGGCCTACCGTAGATTATGGGTAACTAGAGTGGCACAGAGATTCATCCACTGTCTTAATGATTGATTGATTTACTGGCTTGCTAATGGTTGACTGATGTACTCTGAATTATTGATTATTTGATGAATTAAATGATTGATTCATTGGTTAATGAAATGGTTATTTAGACGGTCAGTCAATCAGTCAATGAATTAGTCAGTTAGTTAGCTAGTTAGTTAGTCAGTCAGTCATTTAGTCAGTCAGTCAGTCAGTCAGTCAGTCAGTCCGTCAGTCAGTCAGTCAGTCAGTCAGTCAGTTAGTCAGTTAGTTAGTTAGTTTCTTAGTTAGTTAGTTAGTTAGTTAGTCAGTTAGTTACTTAGTTAGTTAGTTTGCCAGTCAATCAGTCAGTCATCAGTCAGTCAGTCAGTCAGTCATTTAGTTAGTTAGTTAGTTAGTTAGTTAATTTCTTAGTTAGTGAGTTAATTAGTTAGTTAGTTAGTTAGTTAGTTAGTTAGTTAGTTAGTTAGTTAGTTAGTCAATCAGTCAGTCAGTCAGTTAGTTAGTTAGTTAGTTAGTCAGTCAGTCAGTCAGTCAGTCAGTTAGTTAGTTAGTTAGTTAGTTAGTTAGTTATTTAGTTAGTTAGTTAGTTAGTTAGTTAGTTAGTTAGTTATTTAGTTACTTAGTTAGTCAGTCAGTCAGTCAGTCAGTCAGTCAGTCAGTCAGTCAGTCAGTTAGTTAGTTAGTTAGTTAGTTAGTTAGTTAGTTAGTTAGGTAGTTAGTTAATTAATTAGTCAGTCAGTCAATCAGTCAGTCAGTTAGTTAGTTAGTTAGTTAGTTAGTTAGTTAGTTAGTTAGTCAGTCAGTCAGTCAGTCAGTCAGTCAGTTAGTTAGTTAGTTAGTTAGTTATTTAGTTAGTTAGTTAGTTAGTTAGTTAGTTAGTTAGTTATTTAGTTAGTTAGTTAGTTAGTCAGTCAGTCAGTCAGTCAGTTAGTTAGTTAGTTAGTTAGTTAGTTAGTTAGTTAGTTAGTTAGGTAGTTAGTTAATTAATTAGTCAGTCAGTCAATCAGTCAGTCAGTTAGTTAGTTAGTTAGTTAGTTAGTTAGTTAGTTAGTTAGTTAGTCAGTCAGTCAGTCAGTCAGTTAGTTAGTTAGTTAGTCAGTCAGTCAGTCAGTCAGTCAGTCAGTCAGTTAGTTAGTTAGTTAGTTAGTTAGTTAGTTAGTCAATCAGTCAGTCAGTCAGTCAGTCAGTTAGTTAGCTAGTTAGTTAGTTAGTTAGTTAGTTAGTTAGTTAGTTAGTTAGTTAGTCAGTCAGTTAGTTAGTTAGTTGGTTAGTGGGTTGCTTGGTTGGTTGGTTGGTTGGTTGGTTGGCTGGTTGGTTGGTTGGTTGGTTGGTATGTTAGTTAGTTAGTTAGTTTCAGTAACAGTTATATTAAGCAAATACCCTGGTTATCGTCACCTCTGCCCCAGACAGTTGTTTATCAATCTCATGGCAGAGACAGATATGAACTGTTTAACCACCCAGACATCCACTGCTTTGATGTAATCGTTGCTCGTTGAGTAAAGATTCTTTGAATAACGTGCCATGTAATTATGAATCAACTAATAAACACATGTTAGCTTGATTTGGCCGTGCTCCCTGGCCTAGGTGTTAACGTCTTTCTCCGTAATCCCGTATATTCTCGTGAGTAACGTAACCTTTGCGAGAATCGGTAGTGGTTCTCGCCGCGTTGGTAACTTACGGGTATGTGAGTCTTTCGCTCAGAAAGCAATGGCAAACTACTGAAGGTAATCTTGCCTAGTACAGCAGCTGAAAAATGCTGATGTTGACTGCAACGTCCTGTAAGAGATACGCAAAAAAAGCTTGATTTGTGGAGAATGCTTGATTTCGATTTTGCTTGTTTAAGGGGAATTAATCAGTATAAACGTAAACGTTTTACGTTAACAAGGCTACTTCCCCCTGCTCAATAAATGATGCGTTTTAATGTTGCTGTCTTATTTTCTCAACAATCAACAAGTATTTCTACTCTGGTTCATTCCTAATTTTTCACCACACAGGACGTGTTTCTACTCTGTTTCACTCTAATTTCCCATCACACAGGACGTGTTTCTACTCTGTTTCACTCTAATTTCCCATCACACAGGACGTGTTTCTACTCTGTTTCACTCTAATTTCCCATCACACAGGACGTGTTTCTACTCTGTTTCACTCTAATTTCCCATCACACAGGACGTGTTTCTACTCTGTTTCACTCTAATTTCCCATCACACAGGACGTGTTTCTACTCTGTTTCACTCTAATTTCCCATCACACAGGACGTGTTTCTACTCTGTTTCACTCTAATTTCCCATCACACAGGACGTGTTTCTACTCTGTTTCACTCTAATTTCCCATCACACAGGACGTGTTTCTACTCTGTTTCACTCTAATTTCCCATCACACAGGACGTGTTTCTACTCTGTTTCACTCTAATTTCCCATCACACAGGACGTGTTTCTACTCTGTTTCACTCTAATTTCCCATCACACAGGACGTGTTTCTACTCTGTTTCACTCTAATTTCCCATCACACAGGACGTGTTTCTACTCTGTTTCACTCTAATTTCCCATCACACAGGACGTGTTTCTACTCTGTTTCACTCTAATTTCCCATCACACAGGACGTGTTTCTACTCTGTTTCACTCTAATTTCCCATCACACAGGACGTGTTTCTACTCTGTTTCACTCTAATTTCCCATCACACAGGACGTGTTTCTACTCTGTTTCACTCTAATTTCCCATCACACAGGACGTGTTTCTACTCTGTTTCACTCTAATTTCCCATCACACAGGACGTGTTTCTACTCTGTTTCACTCTAATTTCCCATCACACAGGACGTGTTTCTACTCTGTTTCACTCTAATTTCCCATCACACAGGACGTGTTTCTACTCTGTTTCACTCTAATTTCCCATCACACAGACGTGTTTCTACTCTGTTTCACTCTAATTTCCCATCACACAGGACGTGTTTCTACTCTGTTTCACTCTAATTTCCCATCACACAGGACGTGTTTCTACTCTGTTTCACTCTAATTTCCCATCACACAGGACGTGTTTCTACTCTGTTTCACTCTAATTTCCCATCACACAGGACGTGTTTCTACTCTGTTTCACTCTAATTTCCCATCACACAGGACGTGTTTCTACTCTGTTTCACTCTAATTTCCCATCACACAGGACGTGTTTCTACTCTGTTTCACTCTAATTTCCCATCACACAGGACGTGTTTCTACTCTGTTTCACTCTAATTTCCCATCACACAGGACGTGTTTCTACTCTGTTTCACTCTAATTTCCCATCACACAGGACGTGTTTCTACTCTGTTTCACTCTAATTTCCCATCACACAGGACGTGTTTCTACTCTGTTTCACTCTAATTTCCCATCACACAGGACGTGTTTCTACTCTGTTTCACTCTAATTTCCCACCACACAGGAAGTGTTTCTACTCTGTTTCACTCTAATTTCCCACCACACAGGAAGTGTTTCTACTCTGTTTCACTCTAATTTCCCATCACACAGGACGTGTTTCTACTCTGTTTTGCCCTCAACCACAAAGCCAGTGCTGAGAATATCAAATCAAAGGTAAGACCTTTACATGTACATTTAATACGAATACCGGACCACTGGTCACTAACACTGGTAAAAGGCCACATTTGGGACGAAACGCTCATATGTGAGACTTAAAGAGCTTTGCTATTCCGGCAGCTTCTGCGGCGTATCTTGCTCCTGATGTATTGGTGTTACTTTTCCTCTGAAGTAACCTTGTTGCCTTATGCAGTAATGTGTTGCTGCTGGTTTTCTAGTGACTGCCTCTTCCATCGGCGATGAACTGTATTTTTCGTGGCGGACTTTTGTGTTGGCATTCTGGCAGCTGGCATTATGCACAGGGTACCTGTACGGGCTGTTGATAGATCGAAACTCCTGTCTGTTATACTTTTCATATGGGGCAGTGAGGAGCATTTTGTGAGATATTCACCGGCACAGGAACGGAGCAGAATGGGGTGACCCATTGCCGTGAAGTTAGTACAGCGACTAACTAAAATAAACAGGCCAAGAGAGAGACAATACTGCATTGGCAACACATGGTGTCTACAACCCAGCCTAGGCTTTTTGCTATGGGGAAGTTATGTTGCCTTTTTTAAAATCAAAATGCAACAGACTATCGTCTGTCAAGGCGACAAGGTGCCGGTACCGTGTAGACTTATAAACTAGTTTGAGATGCAACCATAATATTTTTTTAAAGGACTCAATTTTCCTATCAAACCTGTTCAACATATTTAAAGAAAATAAGATGAGAAACGTCAACAATTATGAGGCCAGAGATAATTTTGATCAATTAATAATTAGTAAATTGTCCATTCCAGACCCCGGCTATGCAGATGGCACAGTCCTCCTGTCAATCAGTGCTATGGTATTTACAAGAGTTAATCATGTCTGTTAACAGACACAGTGACGCTCACGATCGTTTCTGAACTGTAAGAAAAAACAAACATTCAAATAATATCTACGGACAAAACCTCCCCACAAAACAAGGCACCAACTATGTGCATGTGTATGTGCAAGTATACATGTGTTAACAACATCATGGTATTTCTGGTTTTGGACTCAAGCGTAGTCCATATGCGTGTTGCCACTTCTAGTACATTGGACTGGTTTTTGCTCGTGGATTAGTATTCCCTATTACAAGTATCTCTCACCATAGACGAACCTACTCCGACATCTGGGGTGCTTGTAATTTACGTCACCAATTCAAGGCCAAGAAGTCAATAGTTTATTCAAACTGACCGGTGTAGGGGTTGAACCAGCTACCTCGGCATCAGTACATCGGAAGTGTAATAGCAAGCGCACATATCCATTCGGCCATGCTGACATGCAAATCATGTTTGATAAACAACATCTGGAGAGGAGCGAGACAGAGAAACGGGACAGGTTGGCGGAAAGACACGATGTTTGCCGATCCTATAAACAATATCTGGAGAGGAGCGAGACAGAGAAACGGGACAGGTTGGCGGAAAGACACGATGTTTGCCGATCCTATAAACAACATCTGGAGAGGAGCGAGACAGAGAAACGGGACAGGTTGGCGGAAAGACACGATGTTTGCCGATCCATCCTGTGGAAGTGGCCCTGGATTGAGGATAAAGTGGTGGGGTGATAGACTGGCACACAAGGCGTAGGGTCAAACCCGTGATTTGGTCAGGAGTTATCGTGATGGCCTCAGAAATGTTGCACGATCAGTTCCAACCCCATTTTGATTTGTTTAGGTAAGGTTACGTTCAGTATTTTCCCATTGCTTTCTGTACAGGTTGTCATCGTTGAAGTCCAAATGTTCGTGCAGGGGACAGTCCCTTACCCTGCCATCATCGCACCAGAAGTTCAAGCGCATTAAGCCTCCATGGGTACTGCAATGATTGCATAGCAACGCAAAATGTCTAATTAAGGTCAATATTGGTGGAGCGGCTGGTCGAGTGGCTAGAATGACGGACTCTCCTTCGAGAGATCCGAGTTCGAATCCTCGGTAAGCTGTGAAGATTGTTTTCTGTCGGGGGCAAAAAGAAAACCCTAACCTGCACAGTTCGCGGCGACTGCACTAGCCATGCGGCCTTAATTCCTCAGGCTCAAGACCCCCCTGTCCTACACTGCAAGGTTACTATAGGCAATAAATGACAGCTTTGACAGTTAAAACCTCCGTCGCGGAGAAAATCAAATCAAATCAAATCAAATCAACTTTATTAGGGTCACAAATTGGGCGCGCAGGCCCGTCTTACATTCGGCCCTTCCAATCACTCGTCTTTCGTTCATCAAGAGCATTATACATTTACATAGGAAGAAAAATAAACATTGTGAAATGAATGTTGTAAACATAAACAAGGCTAAACATGGAGAAAAATGTGTACATGAAAAGTATGTGACGTAAAAGTAGTGATGCCAGCGCGCCTCACACACACACCACACACACACACACACACACACACACACACACACACTCTCTCTCTCTCTCATTCACTCTCACTCTCACTCATTCCCTCTCACTCATTCACTCACACACACACTCTCATTCATTCACTCTCCCGCTCACTCATTCACTCTCCCGCTCACTCATTCACTCTCACGCTCACTCATTCACTCTCACGCTCACTCATTCTGTCTCTTCCGCTCACTCATTCACTCTCCCGCTCACTCATTCACTCTCCCGCTCACTCATTCACTCTCCCGCTCACTCATTCACTCTCCCGCTCAATCATTCACTCTCACGCTCACTCATTCACTCTCACGCTCACTCATTCACTCTCACGCTCACTCATTCACTCTCACTCATTCACTCACACACACTCTCACTCATTCACTCTCCCGCTCACTCATTCGCTCTCACGCTCACTCATTCACTCTCCCGCTCACTCATTCACTCTCCCGCTCAATCATTCACTCTACCGCTCACTCATTCACTCTCACGCTCACTCATTCACTCTCACGCTCACTCATTCACTCTCCCGCTCACTCATTCACTCTCCCGCTCACTCATTCACTCTCCCGCTCACTCATTCACTCTCCCGCTCAATCATTCACTCTCACGCTCACTCATTCACTCTCACGCTCACTCATTCACTCTCACGCTCACTCATTCACTCTCACTCTTTCACTCACACACACTCTCACTCATTCACTCTCCCGCTCACTCATTCGCTCTCACGCTCACTCATTCACTCTCCCGCTCACCCATTCACCCTCACGCTCACTCATTCACTCTTACGCTCACTCATTCATTCTCCAGCTCACTCATTCACTCTCACTCATTCACTCTCACGCTCAATCATTCACTCTCCCGCTCACTCATTCACTCTCACGCTCACTCATTCACTCTCACTCATTCACTCTCACGCTCACTCATTCACTCTCACGCTCACTCATCCTGTCTCTTATTCACACTCACTCACTCTCTCACTCAAACTACAGTAATGAACATAAGTTTAGATTATACATGATAAAATCAAATGGTCACGTTTTGCACGTGAGAAAGCACGAAGGAGCCTCTGATCATCAGAAGGGCCTTCCCCCTCGCCTAATTTTTCAGCCCCTTTACCCCCTTTACACTCTCAGGAGGCGGGCCCGTCCAGGTCATGATTCCTGGGGGTCTTTCTCCTGTTGTGTGTATCCACCTTGGAGACGTTTGTTAATCGTACATATCCCACACCGACATCGCTAAGTGTGCCTGCCCAGAAGCCATCCCACCCTCGCGGGGCTAACACTGAGCATACGGTGCATCTATCAGCGTTATCACTGCCCGTAACTGACCGCGGGAAAGCCAGCTTCCTCCCCCCCCCCCCCGGCAGTTGGCCTCCGTCTTCACCTTCACCTCGGCTGCTAGCCGTGACCCAGTAGACGTCGTTGCTGCCATGTTGCCTTCTTCGTACTCCGTTGACTCCTTATGAATGTGCCTTCCTGCTCGCTCCCAGCGGAAGCCAGCTCTTCCACTTGGCTAATTCGTTGAAGACTTGGTTTGTTTGTTTGCTTGTTTGTTTTCAGTCAAACACACCCATTTATTGAATTAGCGAACAAAGTGTGTAAGATTTTAGTACAACAATCACGCTAGTCACCTCTGAAGGCTCAGTCAAATTTGTTGAAATCAATGTCGCCAGAGTATTGCCTGAAGCAACGTCTACAGATGTGAACAACATATTTCCTGATTAGACCATGGAAATGATATCAAACTGGACAAGATCGAGATCCAGGTTCACATTTGCGAGGGTGAGAATGCCACGTTGCTGTAACACCCATCTTACACGGTGTCGGCTGAAGAGAGAAAGAACGATGATCCGGGCGGTGTATTGCGTCTTGGGCCATCCTTGCCCTTGTCATATGTTCATGCATGAGATAGCCTTTCATGAAATAAAATTTAATTATATTATTATTTTGAAGATGTCTCCGCATCGCGTTTGCAAATCTTCACGAGCTTCATTTCCTACTACTTGACTGGGTTATTCATTTCGTTTGTCTAATTTGTGACTGTTTCTTGGTTGGTTGGAGTTTGATATTAAATGTTTCTACGTGATTGGATATCTTGCCCTAAAAACAACCCTTCTTTATTGCCTCGCACGTCATGCATGATAGGTTATCCATGTAACTATCCCTTGCTTCTCTTACGGGCCGTGGCAACACACTGACGAATATTTGCCACTCTTTTACTTGTTCATTAAGAGTGAAAATGGTCTCCCCTTCAATTGTTGTGTCCCTTA
>JACEFZ010014085.1:0-27500 GCA_014155875.1 Cepaea nemoralis | reverse complement strand
ATGTCGGTCCTGCAGGAAACGAAACTCACGTCAACTTTTCAATGAAACGCTAATATCGCAGTTTCACATTCACATATAAATACAATGGTACATGTACTTAATCCTTCATTTAGAAGCACAGTTACAGTATTTATAATGAGTTTATAAAAGTACCTAGGCACCAGAGAGCAACTTGTGGGCTTAAAAAGCCTTCCTAACCAGGAGATGACTTGTTCCGTGAAAGTCTACAAGGCAAGTGCGTAACTATCACTCTGCAAAGCCACGCTGCAACCTCTGGGCCGGGGACTCAATCAGTCGCTGAGCTGGTTTTACAACAAAGCTAGTTTCAAATCGGATGTCACTTAGGCTACCTATAGTTGCAGCTTGTACCTTTCCTGATAAGGAGTGGTAAATTAATAATAAAATTCCAGGAAATCTTGGAGGACATGACAAATATGTCACACTTCTGTTGCTCTGACTGTTCTGATTTCTGTTATTTATGTTTTTTTTTTCTCTGTTGTTGCTTCTGTTGTTGTTAATATTGTTGTTTCTGTTGTTTGAATAACGAAGAAACAAACCATATATAGTACGATTTATTGCTTCGCACATTTCGCGGCATCTCGTCAGGTACTTACTGCAGGTACTTACACACAACATAGAGTAAAATAATTAGAATCATCGTTCAAGCTGAAATATACACATGTTCACACAGCAATATCAGTTGTTTGCCATGGTAATTTCAGTATATTTCAGCTTGAACGATGATTCTAATTATTTTACTCTACGTTGTGTGACATCTGCAATAAGTACCTGACGAGATGCAGCGAAATGTGCCAGGCAATAAATCGTACTAATATATGGTTTGTGTCTTCGTTATTCAAATTCACTACGAGAAAACATTGTTTTGAGTTTCTGTTGTTGTTAGTACTTTTATTTGTGTTGCTTTTGTTGTTTCTGTTTTTTTTCCCCCCTCCTTTTGTTATTTCTGTTGTTCTTGTTGTTTCCATGTGCGTTTCTGTTGTTTCTGTTGCCCCACGAGGAGGAGTAGGACAGGCTTCCTCGGTGTAAACAATCACATCTAAGTCTGAAGATCAGCATGCTCGAATGTATAAGAGCGCTTGCTCCTAAACTCCCGTGTGTTGATGTCGACGTAGCTGTTCAACCCCTACACCGGTCAGTTGGACTAAACTGTTGACTTCTCATCTATGACATTTGGACGTAAATTACCAGTACATCTGAAGGCGGAGTGGGTTCGCTAGGTGGCGAGGGATACTGGTAATAGGGAAAGGTAATCCACACGCAAAAATCAGTCCTGTGCACCAGAAGTTGTAGCACGTGCATGGATTACGTCTGAATTCAAAGCGAGCAAATGCAACAAGAAAGAAAAATAAACAAATAAGATTCTACATCCCTGAGTTAAAGGTTACTTAGATTTGATTGGCCCATGACATTCTTTCACTTCAGCAGATGGTTTCAAGGTCAGAGGGACTGAGAATAGCCAAAGCCATTAAAGCAGCCAGGTACGTGGAGTGCTCGGCCTTGACGAGGGAAGGTCTGGATGACGTCTTCCAAGAGGCTGTCCTGTCAACCCTACACAAACAGTCCTCCGGCCACTCTAGAGTTCATTGTGCTGTTTTATAGTTCTGTGTCAAGTCTGCGAGTTTATGTTTATTTTGTATTAATTTCTCCTGAGGATCACAAAGATGTTTTATGTATATAAGAGAGGCGGTTGTACTGTTTTATGTACAAAACGCTTCACATATATGTATGTATATAATAGTATTAGTATAGAGCTGTCTAACAGATTCAGTGCCAAACTAAAAGTACACACATATGTGTGTATACAACAGATATGTTTTCACTGTTTACTGTACACAAAATATCACACAAATTTGTGTATATAGCACAGATATGTAAGTGCTTTCTGTACAACACGTATCACACTGTCTGTATATAAGAGAGATGTTTTCATTGTTTTATATACTCAAAACATATAAAAACTTGTTTACTAACTCTTAAAATGTGGGAGATCAGATTAAAGAGCAAAGGATCTGATAATTTGTGTCTGAAAACATCTTTTAGGGCTCAGAACTGTACTTCTTCATCAGTCCCGTACCCTGTTTGAAGCATAGATTGGACTAATGCACTGAATATATTGATAACTAGCATAGCTCTTAAACAAGTTAACTAATTCAATGACGAATTATTGTATTTCGCCAAATGTGACTTCCCATTTGAAATGAAGGACTATATATCTCCATACTGGAGCTATCGTATTATTTATTTCGTTTCACGAAATCTTCCGCATTTTAATGCTCAGTGAATGGAAAGTTACAATATAATACTTCTTCATTTGATTGTGCGCTATCTTTGGTCCGAACCTATTGTTATTTCTTGTTTGTTTGGCATTGAATCGGTTAAAGAATTCCAATATGTTGGGAATGTGGTCGTAGTAGATGGCAGAATAGACTGAGAAATCACAATAAGATGTTAAAAAATGAGTGCACTTATATATCAGCTATCACCCATTCTGAAACATCCAAATATACCTATGTCTGCAAACCGACAAATAATAAATAGCTTATTCACACCAATCCTATGCTTCCAATGTCAAAATTGGACATTATTAAAATCACACTTGCGCACTTGTGATGAGATTAATGCAAAGAGCTTCCATCTTAACAATCCGAGACCGAATATGACAGTGGGATCAACAACTTCTGCCACATATAATGAAAAGAAGAAGATCAAATGGTTCGGCCATCTCGTTAGAATGTAACACCATCAACTACCAGCACTGACGCTATATCAAAGAAGATCTGATACGAGATCAATAGGATGCTTGAGAAGAAAATGGATATACCACATCAAAGACATTGTACATTGACATTAAATGAGACAATCCAGTGCCACTCATAGGGCGTTGGAACGTCAACTATTCCTCCTCACCACCCTTGACGGCAAGAATGTAAGCTGATGATTAGGATAAATATGTACAACTTTTAATCTACAGTTAATTTTGCTTGTAACATTTCCTTTTTAAAATTGTTTAATAAAATTTCAGAATTTCTACATGTAAATCTGGGGTTGATTCGGTCAAATGTCATGTTCTTGAAGATTTGTGTCCATTGACCTGATTTCCTAAGTCGACCCAGACTAGAATACGTACAAGTAAATGCCTTGGGAAGTAAAATTAGCCAATGTTTCAATGACATCGCCAGCAAAGTTTTAATTGCTCTGTAATAATATCGGTTAAGCTCAATTTTCTTATTACACCAATTTGGATATATGGTGCTCAGGGCTTAACTTTAACCCCATCCCTCTATGTGATATATAGGGTATATTTTTAATTAATGTGCAGTGTTTGAATATATTGCCGGTCCATGATTTGTATTCACCTTCTGAAAAGTTCATGCAACATAATAGGTAAAAATAAAACTTAGACCGGCAATATTGTCAAACACTACACAGTCATTAAAAATACACCCTGTACCTCACCACACTACAACCACCTTCTGTAAATGACTGAGGTAAGCAGGAACGTTGGTGTAATTGTTAGGAGAGTATGCTGACAATGGCATAAGCGCGGTCGGACACTGGTTCGGTGCCTATACTCGCCGTTCGCTACGGGAGGGAAAGAGTGGCAATCTATTCTTTAGTGCAATCAAAATAATGTGATGATCGTAATACAGCACATACTCACGGCAGGTTGGCACTAAGGGACACGGATTTTTATACAAACAGCAGAAAGAGGCTGTCTTCACAAAGAGGTCTTCATTGTTTGGCACATTGTGAAAAGATCAATACTGGAACATGTTGTGACAATGACAACTTGAAATAATTCTGGAGAGAGAGAGAGAGAGAGAGAGAGAGAGAGAGAGAGAGAGAGAGAGAGAGAGAGAGAGAGAGAGAGAGAGAGAGAGAGAGAGAGAGAGAGAGAGAGAGAGAGAGAGAGAGAGAGAGAGAGAAAGAAGAAAGAAAGAAAGAAAGAAAGAAAGAAAGAAAGAAAGAAAGAAAGAAAGAAAGAAAGAAAGAAAGAAAGAAAGAAAGAAAGAAAGGCGAGAAAAAATCCTCGACAGTCTTGTGTCACGAAAGGAAAAGATGTCAACATGTGAACTGATCCATGCCGTTGGAGATTGCAAGATGTAGAGAAGCATGATCGCACTCGCCAGTCGGCAAGGCACTTGATATGACCATATACAGTGTGTGCGCGCGCGCGCGCGCGTGTGTGTGTGTGTGAAAACAAAACAGAACATATAGGAGAGGTGTTTTTATGACTTAATTTGGGCATGTGGCGGTACCTTTTCTTTGGCCTGATGACTTGTCTGTTATGTCAATGTAATATATGTTTTGTTTGATTAGCATCTGGTTTCTACTCTTCTTCGGGCGCAAACAGTATCTAACTATGGCTCTCCAGCTCACTCTGTCATCTGCTTTCTTACATAAGTTGGTGTGTATTATACAACAGCGGAAATGAGATTCCTGAGAAGAATACTTAACGTATCAAGAAGAGAACTTTCAATCAAACGGCAGTTGGAACAATTAGCAGTATGTCTCTTCGCTGGCTATTGAACGACGGGACGGAGCGCGTGTGGGAATGTCCTGAGTGCAACAATGTCGGTTGTTAGCTCAACTCAACTCAAGAAGAGAGAAAATCAGAAATGATTAAATAAGGACTAAAGTAGGGGTGGGAGTGGGGGGGGGGGGGGCGCTCGCTAACCACAGACAACACATCACAACCAGTAGGGAGTAACAGAGCCCATGGACATCTTCATATATGAACCCATAAATGGGCACTCTCCCGCTGTTTATGCTTCACCTCGACACCACAATGTACAAAAGGAACAAGATGAGATGATGGACGGGCACTCTCACGTATTATGCATCACCTCGACACTGCAAGGTACAAGATGAACCAGATGAGATGATGGACGGGCACTCTCCCGTATTATGCATCACCTCGACACTGCAAGGTACAAGATGAACCAGATGAGATGATGGACGGGCACTCTCCCGCTGTGTATGCTTCACCTCGACACCGTAAGGTGCAACAGGATGAGATGAGATGGTGTTGTATTTTTTATCTAATCATCTGTCGTCCAGGAGTTTAAGCTTTTCACGTGCATCTTTCTCTGTCTTCGTCTGCTTCTCTTGCCAATACATGGCCATATAAGGATACGCCCATCTGAAGTTAACAGCTGAATTATATTTTGAATGAAACAGTGGGTTTTTTTTTGGGTCCGCTCGCTATAAGTTCAAGCGTGATGCATTCATGTGTTACTGCTTCTGTTGCACCGGACTGGTTTTTGCGTTAGGATTAGCATTTCCTATTACCATTGTCCCTAGCCATCAGGTGAAACCACTCCAACTTCTGAAGTAATTGTAATTTACGTCCCCAACTCAAGGACGAGAAGCTAACATGTTAATCTAAGTGACCGGATTTTTGCGTGTTGATTAATTTTCCCTATGACCAGTATCCCTCGTCTTCAGGTGAACCCACTCCAACTTCTGAGGTAATTGTAATTTACGTCCCAAAGTCAAGGAAATAAACATATTAGTCCAACTGTCCGGTGTAGCGATTGAATCCTCTATCTCGGCATCAGCACTCAGGAAGTTTAAGAGCGAGCGCTCTATTTCCTTCAGCCAGGCTGACCTGCACCGTGGGGATAACAAATGTTCCACATACAAACAGTATCAGAGGCTATGTTTGCTGTGTATGTAAATCAAAATATAGATTGCGAGTATTATTGATTGGAGACACTGACCTTCACTCGGTCATGCTTCCATAGTAACTCCATGAGTATGCTCAGGAAGATAGAGATGGGTTGGACCCGAAGACAGTGGTTGATGTCTGTTGGATGCGAAGACTGTGGTTGATGTCTCTGGGGCTGTCACGATTGGCAGAGATTAGTTTCAGTTGTTGCCAGGGCATGCGGGTGTACAAAGAAATGATCAGGCTGACTGGTTTGCAAGTAAGGCTACTGTGGAGGGCAGACTAGCCATGGACCAGGCTGATAAACTGAATGCTCGACGAGAAATAAGCCTTTTGAGAGAATCAAGCGATGACTGTGAATCTAGAACCTTGGTCAGACTGCGAGAACAGCAAGTTAAAAGAGGTGTGCCCAAAAAAGAACGCTACGCAGGAAGCCAAAGAAGATTAATAGACCAACACAGAACTAATGTCGTTAGTCGCTACACGCTGTGGGATTTACTTAAGAGGTGATCCGAGCACTTAGTTAGTTAGTTGCTACTACTAACTAACTAACTACTTATGGACTGCATGGGTGGATGTGCAATGAGGATGATTTGTCGACTAACTAATGAACATATGATTCATCTATTCACCTCATTTGATATGTAAATCTGAAGTAAGCACCTGAAGAGATGCAGCTAATCAATCCAGGCAATAAATTGTGCAACGCATTGTTTGTGTCTTCCGTGATCTAAGAGAATAGTGTGAAGTCTACACTGGCTGTGAGAAACGCTACGCCATTAAAAATACATTAGAAATAAATTAGCATGTGTTGATAGACACTCATAGAAGTATATTTTAAAAGCTGCGACCAGAGGACACACAAGACAATTTATTTTTTCTTTTGCATATCCTATTTACAGGACATCGCTGCTCTTGTTAATGTCTTGGCAAGTTTACGTTCAGTAGTTTGCCATTGCTTTCTGAACGACTGGCTCCCATACCAACACGTTAAGCCCCAGCGCGACGCGAACTGCTGCTAAATCAGTCGCAGCTGTGTTTCGAACGCAGGTAAGCAGCTCACGAATACGTTCGCAACTCTTTAGCCACGGAGCGGCCAAAACAATATAAACATTGAAAATTATTGGCAATTAAATACAGAGGTTTTAGAAAAATCGGGGCACGAAAAGCAAACAAAAACAGAGGTTCTAGACAAATAGGGAATGAAAAACAATATTGAAAGAAAATAAAAAAAAAGAGGCAAGTGAAATATTTCTGCCATGCTAGAAGACATGCAAAGTTAGTTGTATATCCTTTACATGACGTCGAAGTCTGCCCCACCATTTTTGCTGTTCGTTATGGAGGTCTGCCATATCGCCCGCAGCTGTTTATAGCGCGGTATGCGGGATTACGAATTTCGTCCGTAACGTCTTCGCCAGGGAGCAGGCTAAAAATCATAAAAAAGACACTCTTACAAGAGGGTAAGGTTCAAGGCAAGCGAGCAAGTGGTAGACAATGATACAAGGGGAAAGATGACATCAAGAGATGGACAAACAACAATCTGACATAATGTACAATCAAGGCGAGAGACAGACAGTGTTAGAGATCCATTGCAGGAAGCCTTTCATTGTGGAAACTGCACTTGATTAATTATTAGGCACACCGAATTCGAACCGGCTGCCTCTAAACGACGACAGTGAATCCCTTAAGGTCAAGTGGTTGGCAGCTGGTCTAGGATCAAGTATGCTTCGATGTATGTCAATTACACATCGATATATAGGTGCCATAATTAGCTGGGTTGATTACTCGCCAGAACTCTACAATTATTGACTACAAACAGTATTCGCATCTAGTATTTTATAACACTATCATCATCATGAAGTGTCGTGCCGACTGGCGTAGGCGTTCATGACTCTCCACATATCTCGGTCTTTGGTTTTCTGGATCAACTCTGCCGTTGATATTATTCCATGCCACCGTCGCAATCCATCCAGCACCATTTCTCGTGATTTGCCTCTGCCTCTCTTCCCCTCGATCTTTCCAGTTGTCGCGATGTTCTCCGGCGCCTCTCTTCTCATCGCATGACAAAAACAACTGTTTGTCTCTTTCTTATTGTTGAATATAATGTTCTATTTTCGCCAGCCTCTTTAAGGCATTCGTCGTTAGTTACTTTGGCAGTCCAAGGAATTCGCAACATTCGTCTAAGGAACCACATTTCTGTTGCTTTCAATTTCTTCCTAATTTGTTCATTTATATTCCAAGATTCACAGCCATACAGCAAAACAGGTTCTATATAGCTCTTCGGCACTCTCTTTCTTACATTCAATGATAGTGACTTATTGCATAAGATATTCTTCATTTTCTGAAATGCAACCTTTGTTTGTCCTATTCTGCTCTTGATCTCTGTTGTGCATCTTCCGTCTGACGCTATAAATGTCCCTAGATATTTAAAACTATCCACTTGGTGAAGAATTTTGCTTTCTATCTCTATTTCACATTTGGATGTCATCTATTTCTTTGATATCACCATTGTTACTGTTTTATTGATATTCAAGGAGAGTCCTTTCTTTGCACTCTCTATTACTACACTGTCCAACCATTGTTATAGATCTGTTGTAATATCCGCTATCAATACTGTGTCATCTGCATAGCGTATATTATTTATATTATAACCTCCGAATATTATTTATGGCTTTTCTTTGATCTCTCTCATTATTACTTCGCTATAAAGGGAGAAGAGATCCGGTGACAAAACACATCCCTGTCTTACTCCCAACTTTATGTGTTCATAATTTCCTTCTTTATTTCCCATTTTAATTGCTGGTTCCGGTAAATATTTTTTTTATTATTCTGAAATCTTTCCCATCAGTGTTAATATCTTCCAACATTTTAATCAGTTCATCATGTTTTACTGTATCAAATGACTTAGTACAATCTTTCTCTTTCTTTGTCTCTACTGATCTTTCTAATAGTGTTCGTAATGTGTACATTGCACTGTTTGTACCTTTTCCTTCCACACATCCATACTGTTGTTCACCAATTTCAGTTTTTATTTTCTTCCTTATTCTTCTCATTATAATTCTGAGTAGAAGCTTAGTGACATGATTTATGAGGTTAATCGTACGAAAATCTTCTCATTCAATTGCTCCTGGTTTATAACACTATAGGGTTCATAAATGTATATTAATCTGGAATGGGTTTTACAATAAAACAACACACGATAAAGTTATGTCGGGGCTATTATATGAGGAACGTTTACATAAGTGTTGATCAATAACTGCTAACTAATTTATAATCTGTGTGTGCGGATGACCCAGCCGTTTACAGGACTATTATAATTAGGGTAAGTAAACGAGCTTTTTCTACTCGGTCGGGCGGGCTGGGCAATATAGTGCTAACTCCACATGTTGGTAAAACTTTCTGAACTTGATGAGGAATGGGGTAAATACTACGATGGCCGCCTTATCTTTCCACAACACTTCCGGATACCGAGTATAGACTGGATCGACCTGGGAGCCTGGGTCAATTTTAAGATAAAATCCCCTGCCTCAAGGAGGATTCGAACACGTCACCGCCAGCCGGGCAGGCAAGCGTACTTGTCTCTGGTCTTTTGCGACACCCATAATGTTGGGTATTAGAGTGTTATTTGTACAGGGTGTTTGTAAAGTCTATCTACACTTTGTATGTAGAACAAATTTGAAAAATGAAGTACATGATGTCATCAAAATGTGTGCTCTATAGTCCATCGTGAAGCAATATGCAGCGAATGTCTGCCATCTGCTGGAGTAATTCTTTGCACTCCAATCAGAATGGTGTTATCAACGGAAGATATAATTTTTTTTAAAGATCAACTTTGTTATATACATACAAAGCGTAGTGAGGCTTTACAACCACTCTGTACATAAACAGTGTATAAGTAGATAAAGGCATAAATGTGCATGTAAACTTGTCCGACATATACCTACGAGTTAAAAGTTAGTTGCATGTCCTTTACGGACGTAGAAGTCAACCCCAGTATTTTTATTCTGTTCGTGATTCCTGGTCAAGTTTACGTTTAGTAGTTTGCCATTGCTTTCTGAACGACCGGCATCCATACCATTTCATAAAAAACCAACACAGTTGTGTTTCGAACGCGGTATGCGGAATTACGAACTGCGTCCGTAACCCCTTCTCTACGGAGACATATGTATATTCTTACATACCTACAAAGCGTACAGTTTACCTTGCGCTCCGAACATTGTTGGATCGTTTTCCGACGTCGTCATTCGGTTCACGAGTGCGGTGTTTTCACCGATGACTGGAGGTTGTCGCTGGAGCCACGGAGTTCGTGCTATGTGCTAGACTATCGACTGGTCGCTCTATGCGAAGACATGAGCCATATCGGATAAACCCGATGCAATGAAGACAAATCTCTTGTCTTTAAACCAATTTCCCTACGCAGGAGCACATGCACACATGTCCACACAAACACGCACACACGTGTGTGTATGTACACACACACACACACACACACACACACACACACACACATCATTATTATTATTATGTGCCCCGTCAACTGGTGTAGTTTTTCATGCCTCTCCACAGATTTAGGTTATTTGCTCTTTGGATCAACTCTGCTGATTTTATTCCTCCATGCCAACGTCTCAGCCTATCGAGCTTCATTTCTCTTGGTCTCGCTTCTTTTCCCACTGATTTTCCAGTTGTCACGATGTTGTACAATGCCCTCTTCTCATTAAATAACCAAAGAATGTTATTTCTCTCTTTCTTATAGTTGTCAATTGTTCTAGTTTCGTTAACCTCTTCCAGACACTGGCGCGCATTCTTCATCATGTCCTCTGGTGGACACACCTGTTAAATAATGTCTTCGGCCTGATTTATCCCAGATTTTCCTCTGTTAAACCTATATCGCTTTTTTCTTCGAATCTCACTTTGCAGTGGAAGTTGTGTATCTTTGTTGACTCGGAGATAAACGCGTACATGGAACACCTTTGTTCTGTTCTCCATGGTTGGAAAATCAAAAAGATGGCGTATCGCCTTGCAAGCTGTATCTTTGGTTCCCACAAGTCTGATGTTCTGTAGGATCTACCCCTGTACATGGGGCTATGAAACATATACTGGCCCACTCAATGAACATTAAATTCCAAGTTGCATTAAACTCAAGTGAAACACCAGTTCAAGACTTTTACCACTTTATGGACAGACCAGAACAAATCATTATTCTGCGCCCCAGAACTGGACACAATATATTACCCAACCATACGTATAAGATTGCAGAATCAGCCATGTGCACATGTGGATTGGTGCCACAGACAGCAGATCACTTACTCCAAGACTGCCCAAAATACACCATACCTACAGACCTTCCGGCCTAGAGACACAACAGTGAAAGGTAAACTTTATATTTAGTGAACGTATTGACCTAAAAAAGACTGTTAACTTCATACAATAGACAACATTTCAGATATAGACACATTTCAAGCGAGCGAAAGAAGAAGAGGAGAATTTATTTTGAAGTCTTGATCTAAAAGAACCCGCCTTCGAGGGGAGAGCTGGCGATTCATGTCAAACATGACAAGTAAAGTAAAACATGAAAAGTAAAGTAAACAATTAAAAGTAAAGTAATACATGAAAAGCAAAGTAAAAGATGAAAAGTAAAGTAAACCAAAGAAGTAAAGTAAAAGTTTAAAAGTAAAGTGACACATGAAAAGTAAAGTAAAACACGAAAAGCAAAATAAAACATGACATTTAAAGTAAAACATGAAAAGTAAAATAAATCATGAAAACTAAAGTAAAACATGATAAGTAAAGTAAAACATGAAAAGTAAAGTAAAACATGAAAAGTAAAGTAAAACATGATTGATTGTTTGATTGATTGGTTGGTTGATTGATTGATTGATTGATTGATTTAGGAATCGACATCACATCACAGCATTCGGAGCATTCCCATAAGCGCTCCGTCCCCATCCTCAGCAGCCAGCGAAGAGTTCCAACACCAATAGTACCAGTAGCAATCTGGTTATATGTCCGTCTTGCCTTTCCTCTGAGCGTTGAGCGTCGGCCAGATCCTCTCGTCACTCCTCGCAGTCTCACTCCCACCAGACCACGGTAATCCATCCGCTCCTCCGAGGTGCACACGCTCTCCCACAAGGCCGCAACCACGTCTGCCCCGTCATGTATCATCAATACTCCACCAAGTTCTGCAGAGCCAGCCAATCTGTCCGCCTGTTCATTTCCCAGCACACCGGCATGCTCCGGAGAAAAGATCCAGGCGATGCTTGTCACCCGTGACCTCCGAAGCGAAGCAAGCCACTCCGCACGAAGCCTGCCCGTCCTCACCCTCGTCAGCATGCTTTCTGAGTCAGTTACAATCACGATGTGTGTGTGTGTCGTATTCTCCATCCAGCGGAGAGCCGCAGTGACTGCCTCCACCTCCATTCTTAAGCTGGATGTTGTGGTATCATATGCCAGGCTCTCCTGCACCAAACGTCGACCATTAGCTTTGGCTATGAACCCCCAGCCACTTCTCTCACCTCTTGACACCGAACCATCTGTGTAGATAATCACATCACCGAGTGAGCATTGTCCTGAATTAGTTGCTGGATTTCCACTTCCGTGGCCCCTGCTGGCCACTCCCTGCACTCCCGGCTTAATGTGATTATAACTCTGCACAAGTCTGACTGCTCCGCTGGCACTCTGACCCACTCCTCTCCTACGCCTAATGTTCTCCAAGGGGCACACCTGTCTGATCGTATCCTCCGCCTGAGCCATCCATGATTTCCCTCTTATCAGTCGCTGACCCTTAACTGCGTCCAGCGCCTCATGCAGTGGGTGGTCTGTGTCTGCAGCTACTCTGAGGTATGCCTTCGCCTGCATCACCTTGAGCCTACCAGCAACAGTCGGCAGACCAAGGATGTAACGCATACACACTACTGGGGTGTCTCTGGTGCATCCCAGAATGACCCGCATAGCTTCGTTCTGTATGCGCTCTAACTTCACCAGCTGACTCTCTGAGACAGTGAGCAGTCCTAATCCATAATCAATTACTGAGAGGATCAAGTGCTGGTATAGTGTGAAAAGCATTCTCTGCTCTGTGTCCATTGCAGCCATAGTTTTAAGTGCACTGAGTCCCTTTTGAGATCTTGTCACAACCGTCTCCACATGGTCCTTGAAGGATAGGCTCCTGTCAAATGTGATCCCCAGATACTTCAGTTTGTTCTCTCTGCTGACATTTCTACCATCTATCGCGAGGCTTGGGACATCAGCTCTCACAATCCTGTTGTCCAGAGAGCACCACAAAACAGCCGCCTTTTCCGGGTGGATGACAGCACTCATTTCTGTGCACCAGTCAATCACTTTATCTACTGTCGCCTGTAACTCCTGGGCTGTTTGCTCCCTATCTCTCCCCTGCCTATATGCAAGAATATCATCTGCAAATGTTAGTATTCTTCCAACCCCTGGTGCTTCTAGGTTTGCAATCTTGCTCGTATACACGTTAAAGAGCACCGGTGAGACTGCAGATCCCTGTGGCAGTCCCGGGGTTAAAATATGTGGCTCTGAGGTCCATGCACCCAGACGGAGAGCAACCCGACGAGAATGCAGGACGGCTGCTATCCAGTTCACCAACCAGGGATTGACCCCCTTCTCCATCAGTGCGGTCATCAAAATATCATATCGAACTCTATTGTACGCATCTTCGAGATCAAGTGCTGCCGCCATCGTTTCCTGTCTACTCTGGAACCCCTCATAAACGTCAAAGACAAAAGTGGCTGCATTTGATCCGGTATCTTTTCCTGGCCTGTAGCTCCCCAGGCCTCTTGGAAGAAGCTTCCCCCTTTCCAAAAACTCTTGCAGCTTGACAGCGACTATCTTCTCTAGAACCTTCCCAAATGTATTTTGAAGGGTGATGATTCTAAAGCCGCTAAGCTTTGAATGATCCTTGAATAGTTTTGGGAGAGGGATGAGATAGCTGTGCACCCAATCCTGCGGTACTGATGCTGTCCTAATGCTCTGGTTAAAGCAGTCGGTCATCTCCTCCAGGTCTGCATCGCTCAAACCCTTCATGTGGCCATACCTGACCCCATCGGGCCCTGGTGCCGTGTCTTTTGCCTTTTTCAAAATGTGTTTAACATCTTCCACCCGTATGATGTCTTCATACTGCATATTCTTCGTGGTGCCAGATAACTCCTCTCTAACTGCATCCCTGGTGTCCGCATCATTATGATTGGTCTGCTCTAAAAATCTCTGGAGAAACGCCTCCCCTTTCTCTTTGTCTGTTGTCACGCGCACACCATCATCTCTATAAATTGTTCCCACTGTCATAGGCCGATCTTTTCTCTGCATTTGCCTGTGCAGTTTCCAGAATTTTCGCAGTGTTTTATCACCTCCAATCTCCTTCATGAAACATTCCCATTTTGCCTTTTTGGCCTCTGCAGCACAGCGCTTGAAAACCTCCACCTTGTCTTTCTTGACATTTTCCGCTGTGTCCACTTCCTCTCGTGAGCTTCGAGGTGTCTGTCGCACTTTCTTTAGCTGCTTCACTGCAGCTCTCTTTGCTTTCCAAGCATGGTCTACTTCTGGGGTCCACCATGGGGGTTGCAAAAAAGGAGTTTTAACAGTCCTGTTGCATGCCCCTTGTCTGAGGCGTCCAAGAAGGCAATCGGTCCACTCATACCGGAAGGTCTTGCGCGCTCTCCCAGCTTTAACTTTCCTGGGTTTAGAGATCAGGACTGAGCATGGCATGTGATCACTCCCATGGTCATTCAAAACAGTCCACTTTACATCAAGGACTGATGACTGGGAGACAAGTGCCAAGTCAATAGCTGTGTCTGCATCGCCAGGCCTCATTGCCATTCTAGTCGGCCTACCATCATTTATGCAGACCACATCGGAGTCCACCATGGCATCCGCAAGGGCAATTCCCTGTCGGTTTTCTCCACTACTGTCCCAATCTCTGTTCCTTGCATTGAAGTCTCCACATATGAGTAGCCTATCACCTGGTAATTCCTCCAGTTCCTTAAGCCAGTCCCAGTGTTCCTTTCTGACAAAACAGTCCACTGTGGCATATACATTTATGATGTTCCAACTTAAGCCACCAATCTCCATTTGTATACCCTGGACCTCTCTTGCACTGTGATTCCACTGTCTCAAGTCAAGTACTACATGCTTCACTCCTTTCTTCACCATCAGACCTTGTCCATGTCTCTTCTGCCCAGTAGGGTTTATATAACTGGCGTACCCAGGGCAATGGTATTTGTCTGTATTTAGCTCCTGGAGCATGAGGCCATCAAAATCATATATTAGTCTCTCAATACAGGACCTCTCTGTCTGGCACTGCGACAATTCCAGTATCCCACTCTTACATAGTTGAAACCTAGTCTCTCCACTTTTCGTCTTGTTCTCCTGGCGCCTGCCCTCCTATTTCTATGCCGTCTTCTCACACCATTTCCTCATCTTCTCCTCTTCACTCTCTCTCTTCGCTAGCCTCTGAGGGATGTGTCAAGCGCAGAGCACGTGCTCCGTAGCTCCGGCGACGGTTCTCGTGTTTAAATAAATCCATAGGCAAAATTTGGATAGTGCAGGAAATAAACGGTCACCCTAGCATTGCCTGCTGCTGGGGAAGAGGCAGGGGATGTCCCGCAGGGGTCCATACCCCTGGTGCCGCCCCGCACGCCTGCCAGACGTCCAACGTTCACGACCAGTTAAACCATGGCCATCCAGTTCCTCAACACGCTGTCCACCTTGAACTTGGGGGTTTATATTTGGAGTTTTCCGTCTCCTAGATGGACTGCTGTCCAAAGCTAACGGGTTCCACCTACCCTGGGAGGGGTTAGAGCGCCCCGACTCCCTTAGCAGGCACGTCTCCGAGCATATGAGGTATTTTCTAAGGAACTCAGATCCCACCCTGAGATCCCGCCTCGCCCTCTGTGCCCACCGCCAGTTGGTCCGCGGCTGCTTATTCGATATTCGCAGCTAACCTCTATATCTAGAGGCCGTTCCACAATCCGCCACCAGTGGACGCGCTGGGCCGGGGATGGGCGCCCTAGCTTTAGTAACACATGAAAAGCAATGTTAGTTAGTTAGTTAGTCGACAGATCATCCTCGTTGCACATCGAACCATTCAGTCCATAAGTGCTCAAATCCCCTCCTCAGCAAATCCCGCAGCGTGTAGCGGCTAACGACGCCAGTTCTGTGTTGGTTTATCAATCTTCTTTGGCTTCATGCGTAGTGTTCTTGTTTGGCCACCCCTCTTTTAATTTGCTGCTCTCGCAGTCTGGCCATTGTTGTAGATTCCAGTCATCACTTGGTTCTCGCAAAAGTCTCACTTCTCGTAGAGCATTCAGAATGTCAGCCTGGTCCATGGCGCGTCCGCCCTCCACAGTAGCCTCACCTGCGAGCTTGTCAGCCCGCTCATTTCCTTGTACTCCCGCATGACCTGGCACGAAGATGAAACTAATCTTTGTCCAGCCGAGACCGCTTCAGAGGCAGCAACCATTCTCTTCGGATCGACCCCTCCTCTATCCTCTTGATCATGTTCATTGAGTCGCTAAGGAAACAAGCCCTAGTGAATGTCTGTGTCTCGAGCCATGTTATTGCTTTACTTACTGCCATGACTTCCATGGTCAGGCTACTTGTGGTTTCAGTGAAAGCACCAGAGTCCTCCTTCACAATTCTCCCTCCTGCCCGAGCTGTAAAGGCCCATGAGCTTCTCACATGTCGGACCACCGACCCATCTGTGTAGATGACCGCGTCACCGTCTAGCGAATTCTCGAAAATCAACGCTTGTACTTCAGCCTCAACAGCAGACGGATTTTCTTGTCTGCATTTTCTATCTAGTTGGATGCAAACTGAAAAGGATGTGTAGAAGTCTGTTGGCACTTGCACCCACTCCTCGCCAGGTTCTAAGTCCTCAAGTGAACACACCTGCTGAAGAATGTCTTCGGCTTGACCCATCCACGACCGTCCTCTTTTTAACCTGCTGCCCTTCACCTTCCTAATTTCACTATGCAGTGGATGTTGTGTGTTTGCGTTAATTCTGAGGTAGGCGCGTGCCCTGCAACTTGTATTCTCTCTTCAATGGTTGGAAAATCAAGAAGGTAGCGCATCGCCCTGCATGCTGTATCTCTTGTACATCCAAGAATAATGCGCATAGCTTCATTCTGTATCCTTTCCATCCTTTCTATCTGCTTATGGCTGAGAGTCAGGATTGCCATTGCATACTCCAAAACAGACATGACCAGCCCCTCGTACAGAAGACATAGATGGCGCTGCTCACAGTTTGCTGCCGCCATCACCCGCATCGCTGCCAAACCCCGCTTGGCCTTTGTTATCACCTGGTCTATGTGCACATTATAAGCAAGGCTTCGATCAAACCGTATCCCCAGGTAATTCATTGCCTGCGTTCTTTCCACCGTCTCTGAACACAGCATTACAGTTGGTGTTGGATTGTTGACAATATGATTATTCAACGAGAACCAAGTCACTGTTGCCTTTGTTGGGTTGACCATTGCCCCAGCTTCATCACACCAAGTACTTATGCGATTGAGTTCGGTTTGTAGTTCCACAGCAACCTCCTCTCTATCCTTACCCTGACGATACACTAAAACATCATCGGCATACGACAATGTCCTGCCAGGTCCAGTGATCTGCTCACTGGTGATTCTCACTGTGTAGGCGTTGAACAGTACCGGAGATAATGGTGATCCCTGTGGTAGGCCAGGATATATTGTTGTTGGTTCCGAAGTCCAACTGCCACATCTAAAAACTACTTTCCGTTGGTAGAGGGCTGCAGCGATCCAACTAAGGAGGAATGGACTTACGTTTAGTTCAAGAAGCTGAAACATTAAAAACTCCAGTGGTACTCTGTTGTATGCGTCCTCAAGATCAATCGCTGCAGCAACGGTTTCAGTGCCTGAGTGGAAACCTTCATAGACATCATGGGCAAAGACTGCTGCATTGGTCCAGGTTTCTCTTTTTGGACGGTACCCACCCAGGTGTCAGAGCCTAAGTGTGCAGCAACATCGTTACGGCCCCCGGCGGACAAGAGTTGTCGGCTGGCGAGATTCTTACCTGACAGCGCGACCAGCGCTGACGAGAGACGCACGCAAAGCCACGTGACCCCACGAGAGGCAGTGGGCAGTGTGTGTTAATCTCAGACCAAGCTGGGACTGGACATCTGAACGGACGTGTGTGTCGAGAGCAAGGCGTTTTGTGTGAATCTCCGTGGTTGTGAGCTGAACGACTGATATCGTGAGCGTTAGACCTATGAGCTGTTTTGTGGTTGTGAGTTATCTGTTGTACATTGCTGTAACTATTGTTATGTATTTAATGTGGTAATAAATCCATAGAACTTGTTGCTGTGTCTTACGTCGAATTACGTTTGTACTTGTACTGTCTCACATGTGTCAGCCAACGAGCCTAAGAGAAGATCCTGACATGTGTGGACGTGGGTTGCTCGTCATTATTTAAGAACCTAATATATTTAGACGTGTGTTGTTCGTCTTTGTGATTTAAAACTATAATTCTTGTACTTATAAAATTTGTCAAGGTTATAGTGATGTACATGTGATCGGAAAAGTCTCAGTGTGATCCATTGCTACATTGTCTAAATATGTTTAATATCATTAGTAAATGTACAGTACATATTGTTTGATCCTGTAAACGTGTAAAACATTTGTAATTCGTGAAACTTGTCACCGTTTGACCTTGTCAACCTTGTGATTTTGCCACCATTTTGACCTTGTCGCCATCTTGTAAACTTGATGTCTTTGTCCTTACTGAATGTCATCTTGATGTAAGTGATGTGTCATCAATGTTATTGAGTGTTCAAATACAGATAGATTGTTGTTGTGTATTGAGTTTGTGGAACGCAAAGAGTTTTGGAAAGAGTGTAACTTCTGTTGAAAGAAACACTGTTGACGACAAATTTACGACATACAATTATACTCAACGCCATCCAAACCAAATCAACACTTAGTGACTTACAGGCACACACCAACAAACACACGCTAACTTATTTCTCTCCAAAACAAAGCAGGTTTTTGCGTACCATCCATAACCCTGCCGTAGAGGTCATTAGTGGTTCTGAAGTACGACCTTACAGTTTTTCTAGCCCGATTGCCCAACCATTCGTCATCATATCCAAGGGCACTTGAGTATATTTTTTCTTTACTTTAACTTTACGTATGCATTAGTGGGCACGCATCGTATAGTCAAATCAATTGTAAGTAGTTTTTCTACTAACCATTTATAATATATTTTGTGTGGTTGATTGTCATTGACGTATTTTCTCCATCATGTCGTCATTGTTCGATTTCATTGATATGGGGATAAAATTACAGTTACACGGTGATGAATTAACAAAATGGAGTGAGAACAAATACGCAGAATACCTACTTGTTCAGGAAAAAGCTGCCGAACGCGATGAAAGAGCAGCAGAAAGAGCCCTAAAACAGGCAGAGATTGAAAAAGCTGCCAAGCAAATAGAGGCTGAAACAGCATTAAAGCAAGCCGAAGTAGAAATGGCTGCAAAGACAAAGCAAGCTGAGATAGACAGTGAACTTAAGAAAGCAGAAATAGCAGCTCAGAGCAAAAGGGAAGAACTTGAACTACAGTTGAAAATGAAACAACTGGACACTGAGACTGCAATAAATAAAGAGTCAAAGAAATCTGAAAGACTGGAAAAAGAAAACCAGTATAAAAAGTACCAAGGTATCGTTCGTAACTATACCTCGGGTGACTGCATAGCAGCCTTTACCCAAAATTTTGAGACTTTAATGGAACATTACCAAGTTCCACTTTCGGAATGGAATATTTTATATATGAGGAGTCTTTCTGGGGAACCTCTGAAAGTAATTGAAACCATCCCCAAAGACCTCAGAAAAGAGTACCATTACATTAAATCAAAAATAATGGCACATTTCATGCTAGATGAAGCAGGGTACAGAGAACAATTTAGTAAACTGAGTCCAAAGTCAACTCAAACGTTCTCTGACTACCTCTGTTTAGTCCGAGACATTTTCAGCAAATGGACTTCATCAGCCAAAATTAACAAAAATTATGATAAATTAGAAGATCTCATTATTCGAGATAAGGTTATTTCTTCTATCCCAACATCTTTTTCTAAGTTCTTGCAAGAGAATGAATGCACATGTGTGGAAGAAATGGAAAGACGTGGGTCGGCCTATTATACGGCAAATAAACAATGTTTTGCCACTGAAGCTACTGACAGTAACTGGGTAGCCGCTGCCAACTATGAGAAAAACTATAGTAGGCAAAAACCAAACAGGCCTACCTCTGAAAAGTTCAGACATTGTGTCCATTGTAAAATGTCTCATTATTTGAACGAGATGTGCGATAAAAACCCAGGGTACCAAACATACTTGCAAAATATGGTAAACAGACAAGACAGAGAACGTAAATCGTTCAAAAGCTTACGAAAATGTTTTCTCTGCAAGGCGTACGGTCACCATCGCATGGATTGTAAAGGCAGGCATATGACCAACAAAGCCAATGCCGCCTTGTTCGATAGTTCAGCGTCAGAAGACGAAAATACTGAAAAACATCCTGTACATGCAGCACAGGCTTGTGACGTATTTAGTTCCAACACATGCACTGTCTGTAATACCTTCTTTGAAATGGTATCTTAACATGCGGGCACGCCATCCCTATTGCTAATGAGGAAGGTAACTTAGTAATAGACTCAAAAGGCAAGTTAGACATCTATCACGGGTACGTTAATGGCAAGTCTGCTACAGTACTTCGCGACACCGGGAGTACACTTATTGGCCTGAAAACAACATTCATAACACCTACAGACTACACAGGTAGACACATCACATGTAGAACATTTTCAGGCAATATTGAAAAATATCCATTAGCGTGGGCATACATCGAAACACCATTCCTCACCGGGAAAGTAAAAGTCGCAGCACTTACAAACCCAGTGTGCGATATAATCATCGGAAATTTACCGGAAGTTAATGACAAACATCATAACCATGACATAACATCACTATGTATTATTGATAACACATCACCACCAAATGTCATTGAAAATGTCATATCACCAGTTGAATGTATGTTAGCTAACGCAGCACTAAGTTCTCATCACATCATTGACGATATCATTCCATCATCATCTGATGTCATTGAGTGTGTGAACGCAGTAACAAGAGCTACTGCTAGAGTGCAAGATGATAGTAACCAAACTGAGGCTATTCAAATGCTTAGCCCAGAAGTACCACCTAGTGACTCGATGAAGGAAACATTCATAACAGCTCAAAAAGCTGATCCTTCACTGTCAAAGTATTTTGACCTGATCGGCAAAAAGCCAAGAGTAACGAAAAATGCTAAATGGCATTTTGCTTTATACAATGATATACTCACCAGGTACTACACCAAAGGTGACGTTACAACAAAGCAAACTGTGTTACCAACTACTTATCGCAAGCAAGCTTTACATCTTGCTCACGATATACCTTTTGCAGGTCATATGGCATATGTTAAAACCAGGTCAAGACTATTGACACAGTTTCATTGGCCAAAATTCTGTAATGACATAAAAACATATTGCAGAAGTTGTGATACATGCCAGAAACTGGTAAAGAAAGGTAAACACCCACAGGCAAAGTTACAAGTCACTGACTTAGCCAGTCGACCTTTTGAAAAATTATCAGTTGACATTGTGGGCCCTCTTAGTCATACAACAACTAGAGGGAATAAATATATTCTAACAATTATTGATCAATGTAGTCGCTGGCCAGATGCGATTCCGTTAAAGAACATTACTGCCAACGATATCATGGAAGTGTTCTTCCATATTTTCGCCAGAATTGGGTTTCCAGATACTATCCAGTCTGATAGAGGCACTCAATTTATCGCCGCATCCACTCAAGCTTTCACTAAAATGTTAGGAGTGAAGCAAGTCTTCAATAGCCATTCGTTTACCTTTCAGATTGAGAACAGATGCTAGCTCCATTGCGATCGGTGCGGTCCTTTTGCAGGAATACAACGACATCCTGCATCCCGTCTGTTTTCTATCAAGAAAACTAAGACCCCGAGAGCGGGCCTGGTCCATTCCGCAATTAGAGGCACTGGCCTAGTAGAAAGTGTAACAAAGCTGTCCAAATATCTTCTAGGACGTCACTTTATCATTGAAACTGACAACAGTCCATTAAGGTATATCAATTCCACAGTACCATCAAATAACATGATTGCTCGCTGGTCCTTGAAGCTTCAGAATTTCAGTTTTGAAGTTCGCCATATTCCCGGCAGAATGAATACAATCGCCGACCTTTTGTCCCGTTGTCCGACAGACCCAGTAAGCAATGTCTGAGTGCACTGTATAATATTACACTCAGCCCAACACAGCCACCAATGAGTGAATTTTTTTTTTTTTCCATTCACCTACTGTGTAAGGTCTATAATCAAAATTGTGATACGGTTTACAGACCGACATGTATAATATACTTATTTTAATCAAATCATGTAATGAGTGTAGTATAATTGTGTAGTGTGTGTTAGAATGAGAACGATATTAATTGTATATAGACACCAACAACAGTGTCACAAACGCTTAACCAACTATCAGAAGCGAACTTTACTATTGTGACATTTGTGGGTGATTTTTTTTCACCGTGATATTTTAACATGTGCAAATGTGGACCGAACATTGACTCCTACATCACCTCTACAGCAAATGTGATCCAAATTGTTCGACGTGTGAACACATCGGAAATAAGAACATTCCATCATAATCCGTTGTCATACTATAACATCAGACACGACTGTGAGAACATTCTACTATCAGTTCCGAAATAAAACCGGATCATTTGTGTTCAGAAAATGTAACATCAACCAAGTTTTTCGTTTCGTGTGCATTTCCAGTGTAGTTTAAAAAGTATAACATAATTAGCAGACTATGTACAAATTTCCAAAATTTATGACACTTGTAAAATCCTTTCGAATCTATAAAATATAATATACAAATTGTGTACTTATTTATTTTGATTAGTGTAATCTTAGAATCATATCTTGATTAATGTATTCATATTACCGACTTTTTCTCGTTAATATGAAGAAACGTCAAGCAATGACGCTAAGAAATTAAATAATTATTGTAATGTATGAAATTTCTTAAATGTCAAAATTACTTCCCTTGCATTTGTGAATTACATCAAGGGCCATAATTTGAAACATATTCATTAATGTATATTGTATAGATAGACATTTTGTTGCTCAAATGTTTGGCACAGCAGGTAGGCGTCCACCAAGCATGTCATAGAACTGCCAACATTGCAAACCAACATAAGAGCTCCTGACCAAATGAGGGCAGAGTTTAAGTGTTTAATACGACTAATACAAAGCCGTATTTCAGTCTGGCTAGATGGTTGTTGCAAAACAATCATATTATTACTTTTTTTTCAAATAGCTGCGAGGTAGATGCGTGAAGCTGGTGCTACTGATCTGACTGGGTATTATTGCAATGAAGGTAACCAGGCATCAGGGGGATGAAACCTGAATTGTGTTAAAAATTGTACTTCATGTGTCATTTCAATGCAACTTACATTTTTTTTGTATATATTTCTATGCCTTATATGTATTTTCATGCATAACACTGGGAAAGAGTAGTCTCTGACATGAAATTAACACTACCCCAGTATATACATACATCATGAATGAAAGATGGCATCTTTCATTGAAGTACCCGGGGAGAATGTCAGAGCCTAAGTGTGCAGCAACATCGTTACGGCCCCCGGCGGACAAGAGTTGTCGGCTGGCGAGATTCTTACCTGACAGCGCGACCAGCGCTGACGAGAGACGCACGCAAAGCCACGTGACCCCACGAGAGGCAGTGGGCAGTGTGTGTTAATCTCAGACCAAGCTGGGACTGGACATCTGAACGGACGTGTGTGTCGAGAGCAAGGCGTTTTGTGTGAATCTCCGTGGTTGTGAGCTGAACGACTGATATCGTGAGCGTTAGACCTATGAGCTGTTTTGTGGTTGTGAGTTATCTGTTGTACATTGCTGTAACTATTGTTATGTATTTAATGTGGTAATAAATCCATAGAACTTGTTGCTGTGTCTTACGTCGAATTACGTTTGTACTTGTACTGTCTCACATGTGTCAGCCAACGAGCCTAATATAAGAACCTGACACCAGGGTAGGTGGGAAAACACCTTGCCTCTCTAGTTGGCTTGATATTTTCCTGGCAATTACGTTCTCCAGCAGCTTGCCTATTGTATTCTGCATGGTTATAATTCGATATCCCTGAATTTTTTTCTGGTCTTTGCCAGGCTTCGGCAAGGGAATCAGATAGCTGTGTAACCATTCCTCCTTGATGCTAGCACTCCCTATACTGTTGTTGTACATTGTAACACATGAAATGTAAAGTAACACATGAAACGTAATGTAACACAATAAAAGTAAAGTAAAACATGAAAAGTAAACTAACACAGGAAAAGTAAAGTAAAACATGAAAAGTAAAGTAAAACATGAAAAGTAAAGTAAAACATGGAAAGTAAAATAAAACATAGAAAGTAAAGTAACACGTGTAATGTAAAGTGAAACAAGAAAAGTAAAGTAAACAATGAAAAATAAAGTAAAACATGAAAAGTAAAGTAACACATGAAAAGTAAAGTAAAACATGAAAAGTAAGCTTTCACTACTACACATGAAATGTAAAGTAACACATGAAAATTAAAGTAAAACATGAAAAATGAAGTAACACATGAAAAGTAAAGTAAAACATGAAAAGTAAAGTAACACATGAACAGTAAATTAAAACATGAAAAGAAAATTAACACATGAAAAGTAAAGTAAAACATGAAAAGTAAAGTAAAACATGAAAAGTAAGGTAAAACATGATAAGTAAAGTAAAACATGAAAAGTAAACTAACACATGAAATGTAAAGTAACACATGAAAATTAAAGTAAAACATGAAAAAAAAAGTAAAACATGAAAAGTAAAGTAAAAGACCCATTCTTGCGGTTAAGGTGTATTGGGCATATGGTGCCAGGCCCATATTTTCGTAGGCCAGTCGGCACTCAGTGGGTGAGGTGAGGTGATCAGTCTCACACCCGCCGCCTTCACTTCCCAACAAGTCCTGATACCCATCTTAGTCTGGGTCTTCCTGGGAGCCCAGGTAAATTTTTAAAAAATGGGAATCCACCCCGATGTGGATCAAACTTGTGCCCTCCAGGGCGGCAGGCGAGCATCTGGTCTCTACGGTAGCGAGCGCAGAAACATCGTGTAACATAATTACCTTATCAGTCATTGTGTGTGATGTCATCTATTGCCTATAGTATAGGGTGTATTATTAATGACTGTGCAATGTTTGAAAATATTGTCGGTCCAAGTTTTGTATTCACCCTCTTTAAAGTTAATGCAACATAATATGTGAATACAAAACATGGACCGGCAATATTTTCAAACACTGCACAGTAATTAAAAATACACCCTGTACTTTGCTGTTTAGGAAGGGGGAGAGGAAATTTTGGGACTGAGGAATTAAGGCCGCCTGGCTAGTTCAGTCGCCGCCAACTGTGCAGATTAGGATGTTCTTTTGCCTCCTACAGGGGAAAAGCATCCACGTCTTACTGAGGATTCGAACCCGGGTCTGCAGAAGGAGAACCCAGCATACTAGCCTCTCGGTTATCCACTTCTCACTGGAGGCGGTCAGTGCAACTTTCCGCTGCATGGAGAATACGACACACACACACACACACACACACACACACACACACACACACACATCGTGATTGTAACAGACTCAGAAAGCATGCTGAGGAAGGTGAGGACAGGCAAGCTTTGGGCAGAGTGGCTTGCTTCGCTTCGGAGGTCACGGGTGGCAAGCATCGCCTGGATCTTTTCTCCGGAGCATGCCGGTGTGCTTGGGAATGAACAGGCGGACAGACTGGCTGGCTCTGCAAAACTTGGTGGAGTATTGATGCACGATAAGGCAGAAGTGGTTGCGGCCTTGTGGGAGCACATGTACACCTCGGAGGAGCAAATGGATCACCATGGTCTGGCAAGAATGAGGCAGCTAAGAGTGACGAGGGGATCTGGCCGACGCTCGACGCTCAGAGGAAAAGCGAGGACGGACATATAATCAGATCGCTACTGGTACTTTTGGTGTTGGAACTCTTCGCTGGTTGCTGAAGATGGGGACGGCGCGCTTATTGGAATGCCCCGAATGCTGTGATGTCGGTTCCTAAATCAATCAATCAATCAATCAATCAATCACTGTTTCAATGCCAAACAATTGGTAGGTGTGGATCACACATGATACGCAATCACATGAACAAGTGTTATCATGTAAATTTCCGTTCGCTGAGCATTGAAACTGTAGAAGATACCACGAAAGAAAACTAATAACACGATGATCCTACTATGGTGGTATATCGTCCTTCTGTCCAAATGGGAAACCACATATAGCGATATATTATCCTTCAACACTGAATCATTTAAGTTAGCTTTTACTACCCAGGACATGTCCTGGTCCAATTCATTATAGGATGAGTCGACCTAGTAGCCCAAGAAAATCATCAGTGGTTCAATTGTAGTTTGTTTAATTAAAACCACGTTTCTACTTGAGAGCTTCGTAACTTGTAGTTTGTTTAATTCACACCACGTTTAAATTGAGACCTAATGTACTTGTAGTTTGTTTAATTCACACCATGTTTTAAATTGAGACCTAATGTACTTGTAGTTTGTTAACATAGAGAGTTAGAGTATAATTGAGCTGAGTCTAGAATCAACATCGTAGCACTCAGGACATTCCCATACCTGCTCCGCCCTCATCTTCAACAGCCAGTGAAGAATCTCAATACTGTTGGTACCAGTAGCTGTCTGATTATGTGTCCTTCTAGCCTTTTCCTCGAGGTTCTGAGTTTTCGGCCATATACTTTGGTTACCCCTTGCAGCACCATTCTCTCCAGGCAGTGTTGATCTGCCTGTTCAGCCGCACAATCCACACGATCCCAAAAGGCCCCGACCACATCTGCCTTTCCAAGCACCAATACCCCACCAAGCGGTGCAGACCCAGCCAATCTGTCCGTCTGCTCGTTTCCCACTACACCAGCATGTCCAGGGGGAAAGATCCATCAGATGTATAAAGCGTGTGAAAGCAACAGAATGGATTTCACTGCACGGGAAATTTTCCCAGATAGCTCAATCTCATTCCACAGAATAGCTAACCGCCTGCCGGAAGTAGGGCATAGAGGAAGTAGAAGTATGGCACAGAGGAAGTATGAAACAGAGGAAGTATAGCACAGAGAAAGCATGGTACAGAGGACGTATGACACAGAGGAAGTATGGCACATAGGAAGCATAGCGCCGAGGAAGTATGACACATAGGAAGTATGGCACAAAGGAAGTATTGCACAGAGGATGAACTCCGAAGCTTGGACAACGGTCTCCGAAAAATATTGCACTCGTAAACCGAAACGACCAACGACCTTCCAGGCAGACGACTAAACCTAAACCCCTTTCCCTTCATCTCCCTTTTCTTATGCAGTTAGTTAATTTCATGCCGGTATGAGTCTCCGTGGCTAAGTGGTTACCTCGCGCTCCGAAGGTTGTGGGTTCGATTCCCGTCTACGTCGTTCAGTTCACGCGTGCCATTTTTCTCGGTGACTCTCGAGGGTCGTCGCTGGAGCTAAGGAATTCGTGCTTAGTGCGACACTTTCTACAGGCGGCCCTGCGGAAAATGACCAAGCCATATGGGATTAAAATTAAAAACGGTGCAGTAAAGACTTTGTCCTCATGTCTTTCAAACCTTTTTTTTTCCCCCACACCAGTTTCTTGCTTGTAACATCTGACGAAAA
>JACEFZ010014084.1:15000-55337 GCA_014155875.1 Cepaea nemoralis | reverse complement strand
CCGCAATGAAAGCTGTTTAAACGTTTCTCTTGGCGTGCGAAAGTTTTCCGGGTTTTTAAACTGTCATAAAAAAGAGTACAAAGGGACACAGGTTTGGGGAGACAGGACTTTTGTTTTGCAGTAAGCTTCCTGTTCCCCGACTCTTTTGCAAACATGTTCATTGTTGTTGCTGCCTTCCCAAATCCTTTGATGTTAATTTCCTGATCGAGGGTTTTTTTCTATTTACCTCTGATCCTAATATAAAAGGGTTTCTACTATCTCCAGTTCGGCGTCGTCAATAAAGATTGATGGTACACCATGTGCACCTTGTGACATAATTGTTAATTGTTAAACTAAATTCAGAACAAGCATTGGAGAATGCAGATGGTAGATGTTATAATTCCTCCTCAAAGTGAGTCGTAATAGCAGCATCATCCGCAAAAAGCAACTCTCTGATTAGTACCCTCCTAATTTTGGTCTTGGCCTTCAATATCTGAGCATTATAGAGGCCACCATCTGAGCGTGAGTGAATGTATATACCGTCATCCTGGTCAACGAAAGGCATATTTCAGTAGAAGTGAAAAGTATATCCCAAACGAGGGTGGGAGATAGTACACAACCTTGCTTAACTCCACTCTTGATTTCAAACTCTTCTGAAGTTGAGCCATCAAAATTGATTATACCCTTCATGCCTGTGTGGAACGATTCCACAATGGACAGAAGAGTTGGTGGGCAGCCAATCTTCTTTAGTGCTTTGAACAGACCCTCACGACTGACCAAATCGAATGCCTTTGTGAGGTCGATGAAGGCAATAAACAGCGGCTGATTTTGTTCCCGGCATTTTTCTTGCATCTGTCGCAATGAGAATATCATACCAATGGTAGACCGGTTCTGACGGAAGCCGCACTGTGATTCGGGTAGACTTGATCTCCCAGGACTTGAAGTCTGCGCAGAACAATTCTGCAAATACTTTCCCAACAATACACAGAAGTGAGATACCCCTTATAGTTGTTACAGTCACTCCGATCGCCCTTGTTCTTGTACAGCGTTATGATGTTTGAATCTTTGAAATCCTGTGGGACTTGTCCTTCTCGCCAGCATAGCTCTATTAGCTGGTGGATCTGTAGAGCGAGTGTGTCTTGCCCACTCCTGATTACCTCTATTGGAATCCCATCCTTACCTGGAGCCTTGCCAGACTCAAGCTCATTTATAGCACACTTAACTTCTGTTATAGTGGGAAGTGTGTCCAGATGGTCACGAGTTGGTAGAGCCTGTATGGCGTTGAGGGCATCATCCGCTAGCTTGGTCTCACTTGAGTAAAGCTCTAAATAGTGCTCGACTCATCTATCCATCTGCTGTTTCTTATCAATGATGATTTCTCCAGTCAAGGTTTTCAGCGGTGCACTTCTTTGATCATTGGACCACATGAGCTTTCTTTATCCCTTCATACATGCTTCTGATGTTTCCCTTAATCACTTGCGATTTGAATGGACTCACATAACTTGATCCAATAGTCATTCGCACACAGCCTGGCAGCCTTTTGCACATCCTTCCTTGCTTGCTTCAGCTCACTCAGAGTGTTATGCGTTGGTCTTTCCTTGTTTCTTAAGAGAGCTAACTTCTTTTTATCAATCAAGGGCTGCAGTATCTGGCTGTTTGCCGCAAACCAGTCCTGCCTCTTATGATCCACATAAATAATAGGTAAACCCCTACCGCTGTTTTACAAAAAGATTCCTTAAGTTTACTCCATTTATCATTTACTATACAATTTTCTGATGTATCATTGAAAGCGTCCTCAAGTTGCTTGTTGAAATTCAAAGCACTTTCCAGGATCGTGAGTGTTAATAATATTAATCCTGGGGCTAGATTTGTGTTTAGCTGTGTAGATTCTCTTTGGTCTCAGTCTAACCCTTGCAAGAACCAAAGAATGATTTGTATCACAGTCAACACTGTGGTAACTTCGAGTTAATGATGTATGGTTCAAGATGTTGTCTCCGTGTGATAATGAAGTCCAGCTGCCAATGGCCGGATCTTGGATGTTTCCATGTGACCTTATGCAGCTCTTTTGTTTTAAAAAAGGAGTTTGTAATACATAGGTCATTTCTAGTGCAATGCTCCAGCAGCCTTTACCTATTATCATTCATGCGATCGATGTTGTATTTTCCAAGGCACACTGGCCATGAACTCGAGTCCTTGCCCACACGAGCATTGAAATCACCGAGCATATAAATGTAGTCGGATTTTGGAACTGCCTTGATTACAGAGTCTAGCTGCTCATAGAGCGTATCCTTCACATCGTCAGAGGAAGCACGTATCTGTGCATATGCAGTGATAATGGTGGCAAATCCACAAGAGGTTGCCAAGCGCAGGGATAATAATCTTTCATTACCTCCAGCTGGGATATCAATCATTCCCAGTAACGAATTCTTCACTACAAAGCCCACACCATGTTGCCTTTTTTCTGCCTGCCCTCTTCCCTTCCAATACAAAGGTGTAATTGTTTTCCCTGAGTGACCCTTCCTCAGCGAGGCGAGTCTCCTGCAGGCCAGTATCAATGTTAAGACGACTGAGTTCAGCATCAATCACAGCCGTTTTTCTCACATCGTCAATATTTGTCAAGTCAGTGGAAAATCCTGGACACATGGTTCTTACGTTCCAGGTTGCAAGCCGTTGCTTGAGGTTTCTATTATTCTTTTTATTAGTACCTGGTGCATTGGTTTTACAGCCTGCGATTCAGATTCTGTCCTAGCCCCAAGCACCCATTGAAGCAGGCAGGCTGTGGCGGATCAGCACCCAGTTGGCTGGGGGCTGCCCAGCTTGAGGCTGGCGGTAGCTGATCAGTGACACCTGTAGGTGTCTCCCACCGTCAGAGGCAACGCGTGGCGCCGCATGTCTTCGCCAACTGACAGGGACTTTTAACCCGTAAGAGTTGCCTCTCGCTTTGATTCCGAGACCGGTTAAGACCAGGGATGGAGTTATTGCCTCTCCATAGCACAAAGCCTGGGATAAAATAAAGAAACCATGTGTTACCCATGCAGCACGATCCCTCTCTCGGCCTGCCTAGTTCACTCCAGAAGAACGTTAACACCTATACATCTGGAACAAGACAAGCTGCTGAAGCTGCCGGATCAGCAAAGCAATGCTCTAACTGTCCGCCTGTCGGAGCTTCGATCCTAGACCAGCTGCCATCCAAGGCTTAGGGCCTGGTCTGCCCTGCCATGACTATTTTGTCTTTGGGTTGCATTTCCTCGCACCAGGATAAGGCTTGTACCCTCCCAATTGCGCTCTTCCGCCCGATGCCGTTAGCACAATGTGGGGTGTCGGGTTTGGTAAGCACCGCCCAACATTCGGCGCTGACAGAAAGCAGGTAGTTCCGTCTACTGTCATACGGTAGCTCAGCCATATCTGACTAAGACCTGACACTAACACTATGTGTTAACGTATGTAATATTCTTGATTCGTCAGCTCTTTGATTTCTTTCACCACGTGTCTATTCATTCTCCATTTCAAGTGAGTTACATTAGCTCGTATTGTGTTAACAAGACGAGCTCTATTCACGCGTATATCCCGATTTTTAGCACCGTTTTCCTTGCCTATTCATGTGTGCAACCCTATTTCCAGTGCTGTTTGAGTTACTGCAATAAACGTTATGTAAACGGACACAACGGGTAATATAGAAGTTAGCAACGCTGGACGACTTAACACATTGGCAACTGAATCGTTTGAAGTGTGAGAGGAGAATATTGAACTCGGACACGGGTGAGTTATCGGTTATGTACAATCAGGGATCGTTGACAATGGCAGGGAGACTGACGCAGACAATGGCTGGACCGTGGTGTAGTTTGGAATGCTGTGGGAGCTCGTGGTGACCGTAAGTAATGATTGGTGGATTTATAACATGAGAACAGGCATGTGTGGCGTCTGTGTGAGAGATAGAGATGGGTGGGGTGTGAAGGGGAGAAAAAGGGGAGAGCGAGAGCGGAGAATGAGGGAGGTAGAGAGAGTGATAGAGTGAGTGAGAGTGTGAGAGTGAGTGATAAAGCTAGAAAGAGAGAGAGAAAGAGAGAGAGAGAGAGAGAGAGAGAGAGAAGAGAGAGAGAGAGAGAGAGAGAGAGAGAGAGAGAATAGAGTGGATCAAGATTAAAGAGAGAGGGTGGGGAAGAGAGGGAGAAAGAGAGAGAGGGGGATTGGGGAGAGAGAGGAAGAGAAATGGAGAAAAGTAGAGAGAGATAGGAGAAGAGATATGGAGAAAGCGATTTTGGGGCGGGGGGGGGGGAGAGGTGTGAAGTTTGAAATGTAGATATTTGTGTTGACCGTAAGTGATGATTAGTGAATATATAACACCCACGTCTACTCGATACTCACGTCTACTCGGCATTCACATCTGCTCGACATTCGCGTCTACTCGACATCCACGACTACTCGACGTTCACGTCTGCTCGACATTCACGTCTACTCAACATTAAGGTCTACTCGACATTAAAGTCTACTCGACATTCACATCTACTCGATATTCGGGACAGTGGCGTGTATCTTAGAATTCTCAAGGTGGAAACATAGCACGACTACTGCTATCGGCAGCTTGTTGGAGGTCAGGTAAAGGCCTATGAACAGCCCTACCACAGGAGGCTGTACTGTCGATACTACCATTATCAGAGTTTAAAAGGTGAGAGGGTCGACTTCGTTGCACTGGTTCTGTGCTACATGGCTGTCAGCGTGTTGGGGAATAGAGACAGGGCATATACAGGACAATAGAGATATCATAGACAGGACATAGATGGGACAACACTACCCAGCTATAAGCAGGACACAAGGTTATAAACAGGACACAGGGACATAGACTGGACTACCTTGCACTGAAGGACCTGAGACGACAAAACCGGACAGCAGTACGGCGAGACAACTGATACAGCCGGACTATCCCGAGACACACGGGGTCAAGCACCACGTGACCGGCAGGCCCAAAACCAGAGGGCTTCAGACTGGGACTGGACACGTTAGAGGGAAGACGCATGTGTTTGGAAAAGCGAGTGTATTGATTGTGGGTGTGAGAGCTAGCCTTGCCGAGCTAAGATAGCGAGTATTCAGTGCAGGGTCTTTGTGATTACATGACTGAAATAGCTGAGTGTTAATTGGCATCGATGTACATAAGAGTGATGTGATAATTAACTGCCATGTGTGCGGGAATTGTTGTACAATGCACGCATCTTGTTGATATTGCTGTTATGCATAAATAAAGAGGATTAAACCACATGCGACGTTTGATATCTATGAATGCATATGAAGAAACTCACTGTAGCGTGTAGAATGATGAACGAAGGGTGCATGTGCTTTTCTGAGACGCTGACAATGGCTCAGTCTCTTTCTGCAAAGCAGCCTTACGAAAGCGTCGTACAAAAAGCGAACCCCGTAGTTCAGTCTCAGAAATCTCCGAGACAGTTGCACTTGCAAACCGAACAACCTTTGGAGCGCGAGGCAAGTGGCGTAAAAAACCGTCGGCACAGGGACTCCCAGACCTCAATTCAGGTAACTAAAGTAAATAATGTAGCCATTTTCACGCACTGAAACACACCGCTAAACCCACATGTTTATAGATCAATAGGCAATCGACTGGTATTATGGCTACCATCATGTCGCCCGACTTGATTGCCCAAGACCTAATTTTCACGAGGTCGACCGGTGAGCTATCAGCCTCAATGGGAGTTCTAACTCATTTTCAGGACGTTGCTTTTATCAAACCTCACTGAAAAATGATCCAGCTTTGAACAGTTCCTATGAACGGTGTGATTTCATGACTAGGGTATATTTATATCCTGTGTCCGCCTTAGTTGTGGAACTACCCCAGCCTTTTCTTCCAGGAGCATTGCCTTTCATTACTTCTGGGAGGCCGGCTTGGCTGAATAGATAAGAAAGCTCGTTCTTAAATATCCGTTGTGCTGATGGCTAGGTCGCGGATTCAACCCCTACACCGGTTAGTTGGACTACAATGTTCACTTCTCGTCCTTAACTTTTGGTACGTAAATTACATGCACCTCAGAAGTCGGAGTGGGTTCGGCCTGATGGCGAGGCACACTGGTAATAAGGAAAGCTAATCCACACGCAAAATGCAACCCAGTCACTAGAAGTAGTAGCATGTGTATGGACTTCACTTAAGTTCAAAGCGAACGAGTGCAAAACAGTGTACATGTGTGTCCATGCCACAATGGCGATTAATATGGCCAGATTTGGTCGGTTGTTCTCCATTTTCAGGTCCACACAAAAATCTAAACAAGCTTTAATAAATGCAGTGCCAAAAAGTAAAAGTAGGATAGGACCAAACATGGTAAACAATCCTATGAATAAGTATAGTGTGTATTTTCAATGGCTGTACAGTGTTTGAAAATATTGCCGGTCCAAGTTTTGTATTCACCCCTATGTAAAGTTCATGCAACATAATAGGTAAATACAAATCTTGGATCGGCAATATTTTCAATCAATGCACTGTCATTAAAAATAAATCCCGTAGTATAATGTAATGTCCGTTCACTGAGCATTGAAATTGCTGAAGATACCGCCAACCATAACAAATGAAACGATGACCCTATACGGTGATATAACGTCCTTCCGTTCAAATGGTAGGTCACATGTGGCTATATAATATCCTTCGACATTGAATCAGTTAATTCAATCAAACTTGGAACTAATTCAAATCTGCTGGGAATAATGAATAATTGGCCAAGAAAATGTAATTAAGGAGAGAGTGGAGTAAACAATATATGGTGCTACGGTTTAGTCCATTCATTGCCTAGAAAATGTATTTGGCTATTATATTATTCATCAATTGTTTTATAATCACAAATAGGTTCTACAGATTGCGACACGTGAACTATATTTCATCAAACACTCATGTTATTAGAATATTGGATGAGGGAAGGAAATTATCTGGCAGTCTAAACTCTCGGTAATATCATCATTAAGTGCCAAAGTGGGCGGTGCTGGCAATTATGTCTCACACAAACATATGCCCTTTGTTTTGTATGTAAGTTTGGCCACTCATCGTCTCAGGAGGGGATTTGGCGTAGTGCATAGACGCACACCTACGTTACAGAGGTCGTGGGTTTGATCATCGTGACAACGGATGTTTAAGAACAAAAACTCTGTGACATATGCCTGGGTCATTGACAGTAAGGTGAGTGACCTGGCTACGAGAAAAACAATCAACCCTGAGAAATAATGGGGCGGGTGTGAGTGGAGACCCCCAGGGTGGATGGGGGGGGGGGAGAGACAGTTTTAGGCTGGGGTGTAATGCTGTTGGGAGCCCAGGGAGGGGCTAGATAGCAGGGTTAAAGGACAGTGGAAAACTTTGACTAGGCAGTGGAAGCTGAGACCGACTGAGGTTCGGTTGGTATGAAGTCAGGGAACTTCTGGACAGTTGATGTTTTTGGCGCCGAACGGATCGGTTGTCGAGGACGTGGGAGTTTAGACTGACTGTGGGTCAGTTCTTATGTTGTGTTGTTCTCCCAGTTGTGAATGCAGGCTAAAAACCAAAGTGGGTTGGATAGCTAATGGAGGCCTGAACCCAGAGTGGGTTTTACAGTGAGTAGAGGCCTGAACCCAAAGTGGGTTGGATAGCTAGCGGAGACTAGACCCAGTGTGTGGGTTGTGATGTGTGAGGTCCAGCTGTGGATAGGAGCTAGATTACCTGTCTTGTGAATTTGAGATTAAGCAGGTCGTGAGAAGACAGTGATGTGTGCGTGTTAATGTTGTGAGGAGGATATGGATATTCTATGGATTATATATATTGTTTCTGGATATATAAATATGTTCCGTGGGTCTGTGTTATTTATGTATTAAAGGATTATGTGCGCCAACTCAATCTTGTTTAATGACTGATGGACGTGTATTACTGGGGTGAGTTGCATTGTGAGACAGTTAGATAGCTCAATTGACACACCAGGAGCATCGTTACCTAGACAACGACCATCTCACGCACTTATCATCGTAAGAACTTCGTGATACTCTGATTCATTTCTCCATGCTGACCTGTGAGCTGGCATGTCTACCAAGCCTTAAATAGGCACCGGAAATGTGTTCGGAGGTCAAGGTGAATACGTGATACTGACCACATCCCCCACATAGATCCCATTGGTGTATAACAATATGGCTGTAGCACCATATATCCATTGTGATCCTTTACTTTCTTTACTCTGTTTAATCCTGGTTAACAGCAGGCCGGGGCTGTGGTGACAGGGTTACAAGCGCAGTTTGTAACCCCACATACCGTCCGAAACACAACTGCGCGAAATTTGGCAGCAGACCACCGTGCGCTGGTTTTCATACAATTGAATGAGTGTCCGTCTTTCAGGAAGCGAAGGCAAGCTACTGAACTCAAGTTGCCAGGAAATCAAAAACAGCCAAAAATTGCTTGGGTTGACTATGACGTCTTGTAAAAGATATGCAACTAACTTTTTAACAGCATTATCATGTGGCTCTGTGCTGGCAAACATGTCCTTCCACAAATCAGTGACGGCAATATAAAATAACACAATCTAATGCAGCTATACAGAACAGAATTACGAACAATACAAGAATGTTGCGGCGGCTAGCCTTCCTCAGTATACAAATACATACACAAAATACAACGTATAATCACAAAGAAGACCCTCCGGTGACTACATTAAGGTATAAGAACGGGATGAGAATTATAAAGAAAACATAAGAAAAAATAAGAACAATGAGGAGAAAATGAAAATGTGAAAATAAAATTATTTGCTACTTATCTCAGAATCCCAGGCTTTGTTCTAACATGAACTGGATCTTGCTACTCTTATATAGACAGCCGTGGGATTCTGTGGGGCGTGGGGACAGTGTTAGGGGGTGGTACCGGTTCAGTGAAGATCTCAGGTAAATGAGTGGAAGTGGTATATGGAAAAGGGGGGGGAGGAAGGTAAGGCAAGAAACTGGAAGTAATGGAGATGTGATGGTGGCCTAAGAGTGGAAACTAAGGAGTGCTCAGGAGGCAGTCCGTAAATTGCATTAGTGGGTGAGATGTTATCCACATCATACGCACGCACAATCAACACCTGCGAGACGAGATGCTTTCAGAGAGCTGCCAACTAAACTATCCGAGAGTAAGAAACGATGTTATCAGACAAACAGTGGAAGCAACACCTTGTGCCACGTATATTGAAAGGCGGAAGATCAAAGAGTTCGATCCAATCTCGTTACAATGCAACACTATCACTATCAACTGCCAGCACGAGAAGAAAATGGAATCCCGACAACAATGACATTGTACAGTCACATGGAATGACACTATCAAGTGCCACCAGCGGGGTGCTGAAACAACAATTATTCATCCCCACGTCGCTTGACGGCAAAAGCGAAAGAAGAGTTATGAATGATGATGATGATGTTCTACTGAATTTGAAAATCCAAATCGCATACATTAATGTATATTTATAACTTTTTCTGAATACAAAAACAGCAGCTTAAGTGAGTCTGGCACATAATTTATAGCTTATAGTTATAAAAAGACAAAGGCAATATTAAGCTAAGCACAGAAATTGTGAGAAACTTATGACGGTAATTTCCTTTAAAATATATTTTCTTTCGTTCACGACTTCACGTTTTTTTGTTCGTCTTTTCTTCTGTGTCTGGGAGTGAGTGCGTGGAGGAGGGAATTGGGAAATTGTGGAAAGGGAGGGGGGGGGGGGGGGAGGAAATAAGGTTGGTGCATCCATGAGTTTGAAACCACTGAAGACTAATGAATGGTGTCTTGGAGTGGTGAAGTGTCTTAAAGTGTTGTCTTTGAGTGGTGTTCTGAGAGTTGTGTCTCAGAGTGGTAGCTTACAAGGCGCCTTGGAGCGGAGTTTTAGAGAGGTGTCTCGTCGTAGCGTTTCGTGGTGGTGATTTACAGCGGTGTAATAGAGTGGTTGCTTAGAGGGCGCCTTGGAGTGGAGTTTAAGGGAGGTGTCTCATCGTAGTGTTTCGTGGTGGTGATTGACAGTGGTGTCTTAGGTGTCTTAGAGTGGTTGCTTAGAGTGGTCCTTATAGTGGAGGTTCAGAGATGTGTCTCGTCGTAGTGTCTCGTGGCTGTGTCTTAGAGAGGTGACTTAGAGTGGTGTCTTAGAGTGGCTCCTTGGAGAGGAGTTTCAGAGAGTTGTTTCGCAGTGGTGTCTTAGAGCAGTGTTTTAGAGTGGTGTTTTAGAGTGGTGACTCAGCGGTGGGCTGAGAGTTGTGTCTTATAGTGGTGTCTTAGAGTGCAGCCTTAGAGCGTAGTTTCAGAGAGGTGTCTCGTAGTAGAGTCTCTTAGTGGTGTCTTAGAAGAGTGGTGCTTGGAAATGGTGTCTGCGTGTGGTGTGTTAGAATTGGGTTTTGAGTATGTCGGGGAGTGGTGTTGCAGAGCAGTGTCTTAGAGTGGTGACATTGAGAGGTGTCATAGATTGGTATCTTAGAATGGTGTTAGAGTGGTGTCTCAGAATGGTATCTTAGAGTGGTGTTTTAGAGGGTTGTCTTAGTGTTGCCTTAGAGTCGTGTCTTAGACTGGTGTCTTATAGTTGTGTCTTAGACTGGTGTCTTAGAGTCGTTTCGTAGAATGGTGACATTGAGAGGTATCATAGCTTAGTGTCTTAGAATGGTGTTAGAGTGGTGTCTCGGAGTGGTATCTTAGAGTGGTGTTTTAGAGTGCTGTTTTAGTGTTGTCTTAGAATCGTGTCTTAGAATTGTGTCTTAGAGTTGTATCGTAGAGTGGTGTCTTAGTAATGTCTTAGAGTGGCATCATAGAGTAGAGTCTTGGAATGTTGTCTTAGAGTACTGAATAAGAGTTATGCTATGGACTAGTGCCTTAGAGGGATATTTTAGAGTGGCATCGGTAAATGAAACCTTTGTTTGTTTATATTTTCTCCTTTATAAAAAAAAGCAACAACATGCACATAATTTATAGTCTAGAGTTACAAGAACAAAAAAGGGTTTGGCAACAATTTGCCAGGAACAGAAATTATGATAGATTTATGGCGGCAATTATTTTTGGAAGACATTCGTTTTCTGTCAAGATTTCAAGTTTATGTTTGTTTGTTTGTTTGTTTGTTTGTTTGTTTGTTTGTATGTTTTAATTATTTTTTTCTTGCTGCGTGTGGGAGAAAATGTGTGGGTGTGGGAATTATGGAGTGCGGGAGGTAATAAAGTTGGTAGTACGAGGGGGCTTCAAATGAAAACCTTAAAAGTGTGGTAGAAATTACCATAACTATGTCATTGTCTTGTAACCTGTCAGTATTGTTGTTAAGGATGCCAAGAGTGTTACACACGGTGACAAGATAAGGACAGTGTACAGATGGCCGCCTCACTGTTGACATGCACCAAAGAGGAGCAGCGTTCTGTTATCCTCTTTTATTTTTTAAACCATTGAATGGGTGAAACCTATAGAAATTCATACATTAACGTGATGTATCCCTGTTAGACCAGCAAGTGTGTGAGTGGAGTTGTTCACGGCCAGCTCAGGCACACTTCAGGCTCAGGCGCACTTTATCGGCGCTGGAGGATATGCATTGAACGTAGTTGTGACTACATCGAAAAATGATATATTTGTTCTTTACTTTTTCAGAATATATTCACTTACACACAAATACCATTTAAGTTTTTCATTTTAAATCCCCTCGCACATTTATGGTCGCAATTATTTTTGGAAGCTATTCCGTTTTATTTCAACATTTCAAGTTTGTTGTTTTGTTTTAATTTTTTTTTTTTTTTTTTTTTTTGGTTGTTTTTTTTTCCTTCTGTGTGTGGGAGAAAGTATGTGGGTGTGGGAATCATGGAATATAGGGGGAAATAAAGTTGGTAGTATGTTAGCTTATAAGAAATTTAGAGTGGCCGGGGCTTCAAATCAAAGCAGGCTAACATATGGTTTCTCGGAGTGGTGTGCAGTCTTAGAGTCAAGTCCTAGAGTGGTTTCCTAGGGTGGTGTCTTCAAGTGGGTACTTGAATAATGTCTTTCAGTAGTGTCTTTTATTGGTGTCTTAGAGTTTTGTTTTTTAGTGTTTTCGATAAGTAGTATCTTAAAGTCGTCTTCTAGAGTGGTACCAGAAGTGGTCTCTTAGAGTGGCGTCTCTACTGCTCTTACAATCTCTTAGATCGGAGTCTCTACTACTCCAACAATCTCTTAGAGTTGTTTTCTGCAGCGCCTACAAACTCAAGTCTTAGAGTGGTGTCCCTACCGCTCTGGAACAGTCTCATAGAGTGGTGTCCCTACCGCTCTGGTACAGTCTCATAGAGTGGTGTCCCTACAGCTCTGGTACAGTCTCATAGAGTGGTGTCCCTACCGCTCTGCTCTAATCTCTTAGAGTTGTATCTCTATTGATCTTTCAATCTTTCACTACTGCTCTAACAATATCATAGAGTTCAGTCTCTACTACTCCCAGCATATCTGACAGCAGCGTTTCCACAGATCTAGAACATTCTTAAGAGTGATGCGTCTTCTGTGGTTACACACTCTTAAAATCATGTCTCTTTTAGTCAGGTCTCAGATATGATTAGTAATACCTCGGCTGCTTTAGCATCCCAAAGTGTTTAGTGGCACCCATTTCTCAGTGTGTAAACTTGGTATGCATTACGTCCTTGTCCGCTGTTGTTTGTAACATGAACTGCATGTTTGGAACAATGGCTGTCGCTGAATTGACTGTTTTGCCTTTTCGGTTCACGAGTGAATTTTTCAGGAGACTCCTGGGAGTCGTCACGGGAGCTACGGAGTTCGTGCTTTGTGCAGCGCTTTGGCGGGTCGCCCTGCGGAAAGAGACCGAGCCATGTGGGATAAACCCGGGTCAATGAAGTCTTTCTGGTGACTGCCGATTCCTATCGACGATGAACTGTATTTTTCGTGGACGACTTTTGTGTTGGCATTCTGGCGGCGGCACTATGCACAGTGTATCTGTGAGGGATAGTGGCTTGCCGAGACTCCTGTCTGGTCCACTTTTCACATTGAGCAATGATGAGAATTGTGTGTGTGTTCACTGGCACAGGAACGGAGCATAATGAGGACGACCGGTTGCAGTGAAGTTGGAACCGCGACTAACTAACTAACTAACTAACTAACTAACTAACTAACTACGTCCTTGTCACTGGAAGTTAAAAGAGGGAGTTATTGCATGTTACATGCAACGAGTTTTAACATGCAGCTGCAGATTCTGGACAATTAGTAAATACTCGAAACAATCCTTAGAAAGCCTTGAAGATTTTTTTTTAATAGAAGAATGAGACAATTAATTTTTTTTATTTTAATGTTTGCATATCCTTACAGGACATCGCTGTCAACATCAGTATCTTCAGCTGATTTTGATTTCTTGGCAACACTACATCTGTAGTTTGCCATTGCTTTTCTGAGCGGAGGCTCATTTAATCCCGAATGCTGACAATTAATTGGACAATCAAAATGAACAATCTGGACATTTTGAGGAAAGCTACGTCGCAAAGGCAACTTATCACAAACATCAGGGGAAAAAACAGTCATTATATTTGGCCACTTATGAGAAGACAAAGACTGGGGCATATTGTGACAACTGAAAAGATTAAAGAGATAGAAGAAGACAGCGAGAGAACATTCTTGACAGTTTTGTGTCATGGCACGGAAGGGCGTCAACACACGAATTGATCCATGCTGTCGTCGGAGATCACAATGTGAGGAGAGGTATGATTGCTCATGCCAGCCGGCAAGGTACTGGATGATGACAAGACCTGGGAGCCCTGGTAAATTTTAAAAATCCGTTTCGATGGAAGTTCGAACACATATCTACAGAACTGTCATGTGAGCCACAATCTATGTGTTCTTGTAGCATAATAATCTCAGGCTCTCCAAGTGCTTTCATTGTTATGGGTTTATAACCAGTTTGTTATACCTGAATGGTTTGCCTCTAGCCATTTACGTGCTTGCAGCATTGTACAATCTTGCTTCATTACCGGTAAAATGATGTAGTGCATAAAGCGATATTACTCACTGTAATAACGTGCTTGGGAATAACATGATGTAATCAAACAGAAGCAGTAAGAAATCTAATCCAATATAAACGCGGGTAATATTCACATAGAAATTCCTGAAAGTAATCGAATAAAGAGCTATATGGAAAATAATCAAATAAGGAGCGATGTTGGAAGTAATCTAATGCGGAATGCGGATTAAATGTAATGGGATAAACATTTTTGTTAAACTTATTATTGCATATTCTATGCAAGAAGTTGCAGTCACTCCCAGCTTCTCTTGGTTGTTTGTGATATCATTATCATCAAGTGCCATGTTAGCTGACGTAGCACTCATGTCTCCTCACGGATCTTGGTATTTGGTGTTCTGGGTCAAGCCTGCTGCAGATATTCCTCCATGCCACAGTCTCAATCCATCCAGCATCATTTCTCTTGGTCTGCCTCTGCCTCTCTTCCTCTCGCTCTTTCCAGTCGTCACGAATTTCTCAAATGCCTCTCTTCTCATCACATGACCAAAGATAACTGTTTGTATCTTTTTTGCTGTTGTATATAATGTTCTATTTTCATTAGCCTCTTTCAGAAAATAGTCGCTAGTTACTCTGGAAGTTCAGGATTTCGCAACATTCGTCTTAGGAATCACATCTCTATTGCTTTCAAGTTCTTCCTAATTTGTTCATTTACATTTAAAGGTTCACTGCCACACAGCAAAACAGGTTCTAGATAGCACTTCAGCATTCTCATTTTTACATTCAATGATAGTGACTTATTGCATAAGATATTCTTCATTTTCTGAAATGCAGCTTTTGTTTGCCATATTCTGCTCTTAATTTCTGTTGTGCACCTACCGACTGATGTTATAAATACCCCAAAGTATTTAAAATTATCCACTTGGATAAGAATTTTCCCTTCTTTTTCCATTTCACATTTTAGTGTCACATTTTAGTCTGTGATATACTAGACAATATAACGTTTGGTATTTTGTTATTGATGTCTGAACGAGTAGTCAGCACTTAAGACAAAATGACAGCGTGTGACATGAACTTACTACTCCGCCGTCAGAAGAGATGTAATCATAAAAGTGATAGAGTGTACAGAGAGAGAAATATAATTTAGTGCTGATAACCGTCCATTATCGTTGCACATAAAGGTTACAAACTATCATCATCATCAATTGCCTTGCCGGCTGGCGTGATCGATCATGCTTCTCCACAAATATCGATCTCCGACGGCATGGGTCAATTCGTGTGTTTACTCCCTTCCGTGCCATGACACAAGACTGTCAAAATTTTTCTCTAGCTGTCTTCCTTTATGTCTCTGTCCGGTTGTCACAACATGTTCCAGTGTTTGTTGTCTCATAAAGTGGCCAAAACGTGATGACTGTGATAAGTTGATGACTATGATGTTTGTGATAAGTAGCATTGCGTCTTAGCCTTCCTCAAAATTTCCAGACTGCTCATTTTGGCTGTCCAATGAATGTTCAGCATTATTCTATGAAACCACATCCATAGCATAATGAAACTATAGTGACACTCTAATCTACCATGCTTTAAGAAGCAACTTAAATTCCTTATTTTGAAAGAAAAGAATTTATTTGGCTAGCAAACTTATTTTGTGGGCCCACTTGACCATATGCCGTCTCCATGGCAAAGGCGTTGCGGACGCGATTCGTAATTCCACTCACCTGCTTTCGAGACACAGCTGCGACAGATTCGGCAGCAGACCGTGTCAAGCTGGGTTTTAGCTTGATGGTATGGGAGCCGGTCGTTCAGAAAGCAATGGCAAACTACTGAACGTAAACTTGCCAAGAGATCAACAACAGCAGTTCTTGTGTTGTCGGTGATGTCCTGTAAATAGGATATTTTAAAAAAAAATAAAAAACGACTGCATAACGTGTGGGCGTCATTAAAGTCCCTCATCTGTGACCTGCAACCTTGAGACACCGACACCCAATATACGGAAGTGAGGTGAAGCAGCCATTTCCAGAAAGTGACGGTTCCTTGGGTGAGCCCAGTATCAGAGCATCTTGTGTCGGCTCTGGACTTAAGGCTGTCCCTAACGGCCATTACCTTCTTTGGACAACAATCACCTTCACATTAATATCCTATGTATGGCCGACTCAGTCACAGGGATTATTACCTGAAGCCTGGCAATGGATCCAAATACAACTTCTCTTTCAGGTTGAAGGAGGTAGATGTCATGACTAATAGAATCGAGCCAGTAGAATGTGACAAGCGACGCGACAAAGTGTGGAAGTCGCGTCGGCCGAGATCATGACATTACCAGCGGAGTTAACGATCAGCTCGGCTAGCACGCTCCTAACAGGCTCCTAGACGTTTACATTGTGTGGTTTTCTCACACATGCTGAGCGCGATTTGGCAGCAGACCGCGTTGCGCTGGGTTTTAACGAATTGGTATGGGAGCCGGTCGTTCAGAAAGCGATGGCAAACTACTGAACGTAAACTTGCAAAAACATCAACAACAGCAGTGAAATGCTGGTTTGGCAGTGATGTCCAGTAAACGTATATGCAAAAAACCAATCTTCTTCACTGGTGAGTTCTAGTTGGACAGTTCTGTTTATTCCTTTTTCATATAGTGAATGTTTAATGCTATTTCGTTGTTGTTATTGTTGTTGTTGTTGTTGTTGTTGTTGTTGCTGTTGTTGTTGTTGTTGTTGCTGCTGCTGCTGCTGCTGCTGCTGCTGCTGTTGTTGTCAGGTGAAGATGAGGGTGTGGGTTTAGGGTTAAAGTTTAAGAGATAGGGATTTAGAGTTAAAGGTAGGGGAAGAATAAGAAGAAGAAGAAGAAGAAGAAGCAGAAGAAGAAGAAGAAGAAGAAGAAGAAGAAGAAGAAGAAGAAGAAGAAGAAGAAGAAGAAGAAGAAGAAGAAGAAGAAGAAGAAGAAGAAGAAGAAGAAGAAGAAGAAGAAGAAGAAGAAGAAGAAGAAGAAGAAAGAGGAAGGGAAGAGGAAAAGCACGAGGAGGAAGGGGAGAAAGAGAAGGAAGAGGTGAAGGAGGAGAAGGAGGAGTAGAAAAAAGAATGAGAAGGAGGGGGACGACAGGGAGGAGGCGGAGGAAAAGTAGGAGGTGATGGAGGAGGAGGAAAAGGAGAGGTGGAGGCAGGAGGAGAAGGAGGATGAGGGGGGAGGAGAAGAAGTAGGAGAGGACGGATAATGGCGAAAAAGGACAAAATGAGAAGCTTTGGCAGCAGAAGCATCAGATGAAGTCATGAAAATAAGAGTTTAAATTAACAATGCAAGTAATCGAATTCTTAAGGGAATTGATAGTAATCGAGTATACCGCAAGAGTTCTGCGTTAATTCCAGGGAAAAGACATATAAAACGTTAAACAGACGCTCTGTCAATGGCTGTTAGCGTGCGTGGGATCTGCTTCAGTACGTCATTTGACAGATATTTTAACGAATTCTGACATTAGAGATTAGATGTGTGGTCTTTGATAGGGTGGTAACCTGTCACTTAAACCCGTTTTGCTCATCCCTGGGGTTTATGGATGTCTAATTTGCCACTAATTAGACCGGGGAAGAAATTATGGGCTAGCTGTATACACTAGAGGGCTTTATTTGTCTCAGAGATAACATTTAGAGATGCTATTTATGGGCACATACTAGGGTAGCTTAGATCCATCCATCCAGTGACTTATCCATTGCTGAGCCTTTCCCCAATAGAAGTCTTTCGAACTGTCTCTAATTTATAATCCAGATATCGTGCCTCTCTTGTTGCCATGTGTAAATTTATCTAATTCGTCTTGAAGCCATGTACAATGTGGTATTTCACGTCTTCGAATCCCCTCTATAATTATAATTTCTAGACATGCATGTGCTTTGACATGCCATAGCATAGTGGCTAGCAACTCGCCTACCGGCCCACTAGGCATGGGGTCGAATCCTCACCAAGAGGAAATAAATGTTCAAATTGACATGGACTTCCACGCCCACCCAGGTTGACATTGGTACCAGGAAATTGTTTGGGATGTAAAGGCGGCGGGAGTGATACTGACCATATCACCCACCAAGTGCCTGTTGTTCTAGACAAATATCGGTCAAGCACAGTCTGACCAATGAGCCGTCAGGCGTCTCAAAGGATTCATTCTCATCTCATCTCATCATGTTCCTCTTGTACCTTGCGGTGTCGAGGTGAAGTATAAACATCGTGAGAGTGCTCGATTATGGGCTTCGTATACCATGGACTCTGCTATTCCCACCGTCCAGCGTTTACGTGGTCCTCCTCTTCCTGTTTCCATTAGAAATAAGACAAAACTCCCGTAGCAGTTTGCTGCTATTATGCTTGCTTGCTTGTGTTCGCTGGTTGTGAACTCCAGCGTGAAGTCCTGTATGTCGGATGAAGACATCCTGTTGTCCACCATCAATGTGATGTCATACCGGACCTGAGGTTTGCGTGAGTATCCGTTGTCCCTGAGTCTGGCTTATTGGTGTGCAGACTGGTGGTTCCTCGCCATGCAGGCAGATACTCTCCGGCTTCGGTTGCTGGTCGATTGGCTAGAATTTCGCGCTTTCTCTTCGGTAGACCCGAGTTCTTCTTCTTCTTTAGTGCGCTTGAAATATGTCTATAATTGCAGTGTTGTATCTTGTATAAATTTAACTCTCTTTTTTTAGTTCACTCAGCGGTCTATAGAGTTTATCTTCCACTGTTGTCTCTCTAGGCCAGAAGGTTTGCCTAGATATGTTGTATTTTGGTCAGTCTTGGAAAATGTGATCTACTGTGTGCGACGCCAATCCACATGTGCACATGGCTGATTCACAAATCTTGAATTTCGTATACATGTGGTTGCGTAATCTATTGTGTCATGTTTTCAGGCGCAGAATAATGACTTGTTCTGGTCTGTCCATAACGTGGTAGTCATCTTGAGAAGGTTTTGGTTGCTTTCTGACTGATTTGATCATTCTTTTTTTTCTTTTTTTTTTGTGTGGTATGTAACGGGCACATCAGACTGTTCTTCTTTTGCTCCTTCTTTATCTAATCGATCAGCTCTCACGTTTCCGGGTACTCCACAATGGAATGGTATCCACAATATGGTAACCTTATGTTCACTGCTAAGTTAAGAAAGTACTGGCAATTTCCAAGTCGCGGCTCCTGGAATACTGACTTTTTATTTATTTATTTATTTATTTTTAAATTTGCATATCCCTTATAACTTATAGGACGGTGCAGTCAGAACAAGTAATTTTCAGCTGTTGTTGATGTTCTTGGCATTGGCAAGATTATGCTCAGTAGTTTGTAATTGCTTTCTGAGAGACCTGCTCACACCAGGTAAATAACCATTAAGTAACCAACGCAACGCGATCCGGTGCCGAATCTCGCACAGCTGTGTTCCTCACGTGGAAATACGGGATTACGGAGAAAGTCGTTAACCCCTTCGCCTAGGGAGACTGGCTGTACTGACTTAGCATATTTAAATAGCACGACGAGGTAAACTCATACAAAACATAGATTGAAAACAACAAGCTGCCATGATGATTGATAATGTAGTAGGTCAATATCAGCCTTCTAAGAGAGGTGTGAGACAAGGATTTGTAAAGTCTTCAGATCTGTGTTCCCTGTATAATGAAAATATTTTCAGAAATGTTGACGATATGAAAGGAATTGTCATTGGGGGGACATAACATCAGTAATATTAGATATGCGGACGATGCAGTATTGATTGCAGACTATGGGCAGGATCTGCAACATTTAGTAGATGCGATTGTTGCACACACTGAACAACTTGGGTTAGAATTAAATTGTAAAAAGACACTAAGAGGAAGGAAATACCACAATGTAATATATAAATAAATGGGAATATTCTTAAACAAGTGAATCGGTACAATTATCTCGGAACAGTTATCTTTTGCAACGAGAAAAAGAGTGTTGAGGTGCTACATAGAGACTCTGTTATTGTATGGATGTGAAGCGTTGACAATGAGCAGACAAGCTGAAAACATCTGATGGCTGTGGAAATGTGGTTTCTGAGGAGAATTCAAAGAATACCATGGACAGACAGAAAAACCAAGTAACCAAGTACTTACAGGAAACAAATGAAAATCAGTAAACTGATTAGAGAAATTAGATGTAGACCGTCACACTTTTTTTGGCCACGTTATGAGAAGAAATAAATTGAAGATCTTGGTGACAACTGGCAAGATCGAGGGGAAGAGAACAAGGGGACGACAGCGAAGTAAATACTAGGATGACTTGGCCACGTGTCATGGTCGAGACAGGAACACGGAGCTGATCCACGACTCTGGTGATCGAGTGATATGGCAAAACATGACCGCCCACGCTTACCGGCATGGCACATGATGATGATGAATAGCACCACAGGTTGTGTACCATGGCTGGTATTTAGTAATTTCTCTGTTGTTATCTTGATTGCCTCAGTTTCAGCATCACAGTTATGACAGTACTTTCCTGTTGGTACTCAGGCCATGTCCCTAGTATTATTTGGGTATTCTATATACACCCCCGCTCCTCCATTTCGAACAGCATTTTGTGCTGACCCATCTGTGTAGACTCGGATCCAGAGGTTCTATAGACCCGGGTTCGAATCCCCGAAAAAGGTGTGGAGTTTTTGTTCTGTCGTTGGTAATCATTGAACCAGTTTTAGCATACGGCTGCGAATGAGTAAATTAGTACACAGTATTAGTACAATTAGTAAACAGACAACAAAATCAATGGAAGCCTTGGAGATGTGGTTTTATAGAAGAATGTTGACAAATTAATTGGACAGCCGAAATGAGCAATCAGGATGTTTTAAGAGAAGCTGCGTCGCAAAAGACAACTCATCATAAACATCAGAAAGAGGCAGTCAATGTGTTGAGAAGACACAACCTGGAACATGTTGTGACAACCCGAGAGATTTGCGGAGATATAGAGGAAGAGAGCGGGAAAAGATTCTTAGACAGTCTTGTGTCATGGCACGGAAGGGAGTCAACACACGAATTGATCCATGACGTTGGAGATCGTGATTTGTGGAGAGACATGATCGTCAACGTCAGTCGGCAAAGCACTGGATGATGATGACAGGGGACAAAAGAAAACCCTAACCTGCAGAGTTCGCGGCGACTGCACAAGCCAGGCGGCCTTAATTCCTCAGGCTCTATACCCACCTGTCCCACACCGCAAGATACTATAGGCAGTAGATGGAAGTAGAAGACAGTTTTGACAATTTCCTGCCATGGGTCAGTGATGTAATAGTGCCATCTAAGAGGAAGAGGCATTGTTGTTGTTGTTGTTGTTGTTGTTGCTGCTGCTGTTAATTATGTTGTTGTTGGTTGTTGTTGTTGCGTTTGTTGTTGTTAATTATGTTATTGTTGCAGGTTGCTCTTATTGCTCTTGTTGTTGCTGTTGTTGGTATGGTGTTTGTTGTTGTTGATGTTGTTTTGGTTGTTGTTGTTGTTGTTGTTGTTGTTAATTCTGTTGTTGTTGGTTGCTGTTGTTGCTTTTGTTGTTGTCAATTATGTTATTGTTGCTGGTTAGTCTTGTTGTTGTTGTTGTAGTGGATGCTGTTGTTGTTGATGCTGTTGTTGCTATTGTTTTTGTTGTTGTTGTTGTTGTTGTTGTTGTTGTTGTTGTTGTTGGTGGTGGTGGTGGTGGTGGTGGTGGTGGTGGTGGTGGTGGTGGTGGTGGTGTTATTGTTGTTGTTGTTGTTAATTATGTTGTTGTTGGTTGCTGTTGTTGCTTTTGTTGTTGTTAATTATGTTATTGTTACTTGTTGCTCTTATTGCTCTTGTTGTTGCTGTTGTTGGCATGTTGTTTGTTGTTGCTGATAGTGTTTTGGTAGCTGTTGTTGTTGTTGTTCATGTTACTGGTAGTATTGTTGCTGTTGTTGTTGCTGTTATTGTTGTTAATTCTGTTGTTGATGCTTTTTGTCGTTGCTGTTATTGTTGTTAATTCTGTTGTTGTTGGTTGCTGTTGTTGCTTTGTTGTTGTCAATTATGTTATTGTTGCTGGTTATTCTTGTTAGCTGTTGTTGATGCTGTTGTTGTTATTGTTTTTGCTTTTGTTGCTGTTGATGATGTTGCTGGTAGTTCTTGTTGCTGTTGTTGTTGCTGTTGTTGTTATTGTACAGACAGAGAGACTACCAGGCTACAACTTTAGAAGGAAATCAATAAACAGCGTAAGATACCAAGCAATCAATATTCATTAATTCCAGTGTGCGTGCCTAAGCAACTTACAACTGTAGAACGGAACAACAATTAGCAAACGGAGTAATTGAGCATATATTCGATATCGGGGAGGGGTGGGGGAGAGAGCACGGGACACCCCGTGCAGTTGTCACGTCATAAAATACCAACATCTGTCACCATCCATTTCTCAACAGTTCAATTGCGGCCATAAAAATTATACAGCAAAGGCATTTCATACATTTGGATTCGATGAACAATAAACGACTACGCAAATATGCTGAAACTTCTGTTATTAGGTATTCGAAGCCAGTTTTGTGCAGACAGACAGACAGACATAATAGTGAATCTACGATTACTGTGGGGGTAACAAATACTCCACATTCGAACAGTATCGGTGACTTCACGTGATATATATTTCAACCAACATATAGTTCATCTTTTCACTTCATATGTTATATAATTATGCAGTATGCACCTGACGAGATGCATTGAAATATACAGGCAATAAATTGTGCAACCTTATTTCCATGTCTTTTGTGTTTAACTGATTCACTGCCAAGAGCCGATTTATCGGCTGAATGTTGACAGTTATTTCTTTCATGTCCTGTATAGTTTACTACAACAATGTATGCCCTAGATGTCTGTTACTTTATTTTGCCGAGGCAAATGTTACTTCAACGCAATGTGTTCACAAAAACTATTATATTATTCAAGCAGTTATTACTTTACATTCTTCTAATTTATTTACTGTTTAATTTAGGCTGCTGGATAGGCTGTCGAGCTTTATTATGCCTCTGGAGTATTTTTGATTCTGGTTATGATTAGCTTACGCATTTTCCTCATGCTGGACTTGTGGTACATGGTTCCGTTGCTCTGCTACTGAATTAAGTGCATGGAGCAACACTGTGAGCTGTGGATTTCATGTGAAATACTTTTACATCTGTCCGAGGTTGTTTATATTGTGAACTATATGTTCATGACATTGCAGTCATGCCCAGTCCCTATTGGTACTGAACGTAAATTTCCCATTTAATTCACAACACACCACATAGGAATGGATGCGATTGCAAGGTTCAGCAAAGGACATGAACATTTTGTTATCAAATGGTAAGAGTTAAAGGAACAAACGGCGTGTAAATACAGCTCAAATACTTCGGATATTTTGATATATCTAAGATAGAAACAGTTAGCACTGACCGAGACACAGACATTCCCTAGTGGATTTGGGGACTTGGATGTTCAATAGCAAAAAGGAATACATTAGTGAAAATGAGAGAGTATAGCTATGTGTTAAGTCTCGGAGGAGGTGAGGGAAAGAAGGAGTCGGAGAAGATGCAGAAGCAGACATAGAAAGAGGAGGCGAAGTAGGAGGAGGAGAAGTAGGAGGAAGACGAGACCAGAAGGTGAAGTAAGGGGAAGAGAAGTAGCAGGAATAAGAGGAAAGAGGGCAGACAGAGAAAGAGTACGAGAAGGAGTTTAGGAGGACGATGCTGGAGATAAAGAGATGAAGAAGCAGAAGAAGAAGAAGAAGAAGAAGAAGAAGAAGAAGAAGAAGAAGAAGAAGAAGAAGAAGAAGAAGAAGAACAAGAACAAGAACAAGAACAAGAAGAACAAGAAGAACAAGAAGAACAAGAAGAACAAGAAGATGATGATGATGATGATGATGATGATGATGATGATGATGATGATGATGATGATGATGATGATGATAATGATGATGAGGAGGAGGAGGATGAGGATGATGATGATGATGATGATGATGATGATGATGATGATGATGATGATGATGATGATGATGATGATGATGATGATGATGATGATGATGATGATGATGAGGCAGTAGGGGCAGCTGAAGTAGAAGAAGTGGAAGAAGAAGAGGTAGATTACAGAGGTATAACGGAAGGACAATTAGCATCTCGAATAGCTGAACATATACTAGTGTGGGTGGAAAAACAGATTAATCGGTCTTCGGGATTCCCTGTGCAGTTGAAAGGCTAACAAAAACCATCATCGTCGATTTTTCAACATCTCATAAAATATGGTCATAGCGTGAGCAAAGAAACAGTATTTCGTATGCTGTATTTCACGAACAATAAACGATTTATAAAATAATGTGAGACGTTAGCAATGATGCTATTCCAGCCGGTTTTGTGCAAACAGAAAGAGTTCATGTTAAATTTGAAATTACCGTAGAGATAACAAATGCTCCACATTCAAATAATAACCTGTGACTGTGTGTTTAAATTGTTTCAGCCTAAGTATTATTTATTTACTCATTTCAAATGATATATAACTCTACAACTGACGTGATGCAGTTGAATATGTCAGGCAATACATCATGCAACATACCTTTCTGTGGTTTCTGTGTTTAAAGACAATAACAACAGGACATTGATTTTAAAAAACAAACACAAAGAATGAAAGATAACTCCGACAAAGCTTTAAATCTGTGATGCTTGACTGCACGCATTGACCCTCACTAATTCACTTAAACAATCTTGCATGAATAATTCACGACTGCTGTCTTCCCAGGGAGAGAGAGAGTCCGAGCTCATGAGACCCGGGTCTGTCACATCTGGAGATGGAAGTGCCCTAATCCTGGCAGTCAACGATCGTAGAGACTGCAGCTGTTGCACACAAGAAATATACCTACTTGTCCACTTGCCTCTTTTATGAACACAAAGACAGATACACATACATACAGATTAATACATGCATATATGAATTGTCAGACATATGAGAGAACTTCACATGAAAACCTCAAAAGTGTGATAGAAATTACAATAACCATGCCATTGTCATGTAACCTGTCAAACAAACAAATAATACATTTGTTCTTTACTTTTTCAGAATATATTCACCAGGAAAAACAAACATTTAAGGTGTTAATATAAAATTGTGTGCATGTCAGAAGTGGGGGTCATCTTTAAACTCCCCTTTTGACGTCACCATATTCGTCTGCACCAAGATATCACGTGCTTAACACTCTTGGCATTTTTTAACAACATTATTGACACGTTGCAAGACAATAGTTTGGTTATTGTCATTTCTATCACACTTTAAACGTTTTCATTTGAGGCCCTCTAGTAAGTTCATGCATATATAGATAGAGAATACGAATTTTTAACATTGACCCAAAGGGAATACAAATGTCATGAATTATTTTTTTATTGAACCTATCAGTGTTAGATATAAAAAGCGAATGAGCTTATATGTCAACTATCACCTATAATGAAAGATCTAGATATATCAATGTAAACAAAACGATAATAAATAGCATATTCACGCTAACCATATGCTACCAATGCCTAACTTGGACATTAGGCAAAGCGCACTTACGCAAAGTCAACACCTGAGAGATGAGATGCTTGATGAGAGCTGACAACTGAACTATCGGAGACCGAGAAAGAAATGATATTATCAGACAGACAGTGGCATCAACATCTTGTGCCACATATATTGAAAAACAGAAATGGTTTGGCCATCTGTTTGGAATGCAACATCATCAACTACCAGCACTGGCCCTACATCAAAGAAGATCTGCTACGAGAGCAAGAGGATGCCGGAGAAGAAAATGATTTTACGACATCAAAGACATTGTGCAATCACACGGAATGACACTATCCAGTGCCACCCATCTGGTGCTGGAAAGCCAATTATTCCTCCCCACGATGCTTGACTGCAACAGTTGAAGATGATGATAACGATGATGATGAATGAAATTTTTTTAAATTTCTTTTTAATGTTACATATCCCTAACAGAACGTTGCAGTCAACACCAGTATTTTTCAGCTGCTATTGATATACTAGACAAGTTTTACGTTAAGTAGTTTGCCATTACTTTCTGAACGACCGGCTCACATACCCACGTAAGTTACCAGCAGGCCGCAAACCACAGCCGATTCTCACAGCTGCTGTTTTCCCCACGTGGATTTACGGGAATACGAACAGTGCTTTCCTGATATTATCACAGGCATACTTTAAGAGTCAAAGAAACAAACGGCGTGAAACTACACCTAAAAGATGTCTGAAATATCTAGGATAGAAACAGTTGCACTAGCCCAGACATACAATTCTCTATCGATTTGATAATTTGATGTATAGTAGCAGAAAGGAATCCATTGGTGAAAATGTGAGATTATTATTGTGTGCTAAGTCTCTGAGGAGGTTGCGGAACTAGAGGAGGAGGGGAGGAAGGAGTAGGAGGAGATGGAGAAAAGGAGTTAGGAAGAGGTGAAGAAGATGGAGGAAAAGTGGGAAGCAGAAGCGAGGGGTGATGAGAAGTCGGAGGAAGAGGAGACGCAGAAGAAGAAGTAAGAGGACGAGGAGAGAGGGAAGCAAGAGGAAGATGACATGAAGTAGCTGCTCTGAGGAGGAGGAGGAGGAGGAGGAGGAGGAGGAGGAGGAGGAGGAGGAGGAGGAGGATCATGTCAGGAGGATGAAGAAGAAGGATGAAGGAATATAGAAAGAAGAAGAAGAAGAAGAAGAAGAAGAAGAAGAAGAAGAAGAAGAAGAAGAAGAAGAACAAGAACAAGAACAAGAACAAGAACAAGAACAAGAACAAGAACAAGAACAAGCAGAAGAACAAGCAGAAGAACAAGAAGAAACAGCAACAACAATAACAACAGGACCATTATCAACAACAACAAAAATGAAAGATAATTCCGACAAAGCCTTAAATCTGAGATGCCTGACTGAAAGCATTGACCCTCACTAATTCACTTAAACAATTCTGCATGAATCATTCACGACTGCTGTTCTCCCTGGTAGACAGACAAGCGTCCGAGCTCATGAGACCCGGGTCTGTCACATCTGGAGATGGAAGTGCCCTAATCCTGGCAGACAGCGATGGTAGAGACTGCAGCTGTTGCATACAAGAAATATATGAGGGGGCTTAGAATTAAAATTTAAAAAAATAAAATACATTAGTCCTTTTTCGTTGTAGCCACCACTGCGTTCAATTCAAGTACACCAGCGCCGATAATGTGCTTGGATTCCTGTAGTAAAATGGATTCTGGGGGTCACTACTCGGTGTGTCTGACCACGGTCGTGAACGGTCTGTCACAGAAGTCACGCCTTTTTAAAACGTCTTATTCCACTCATATATTTGCTGGAATTACAGGCATGCATCACCATACTGGACGTTTATTCGCCCATAAATTTCTTTGGGTTTCAACCCTTGACTAATCAAACAACGGATAACTGACCACTGCTACACTTTGGTGCATGTCAAACGTGAGGTTGACATCTTTAAACTATCGTTATGACGTCACCGTGTCCGTCTGCAATATATTGTCACGTAATGAACACTTTTGACATCCTTAACAGCAATATTGACAGGTTAAAAGACAATGGCATGGTTATTGTAATTCATATCACACTTTTAAGGTTTCATTTCATGCCATCTCGTAGATACATTGAATTTATTCAAGTTGACATATGATGGTGAAGGAAGAAGAAGAGGGGGAATATCGTTGCTTGCTTACTAAGTGTTAGCGATTCACATCTGCAGTTTTCAATTTGCTCGTTCTAAACTGCGATAATTCTGCTGATAACATTCAAATATAGTCATGTTTTAGTCAGATTTATTGAGCTAATGTATCACAGTAGACGATACTACCTGCTTTCTGTTAGCGCCGAATGTTGGGCGGCGCATACCAAACCCGACACGGACATTGTGCCAACGGCTTCGGGAGGAGGAGAGCAATTTTGGGGGCGGGGGTGGTGTACAAGCCATTTTTTCGCATATTCTATTTACAGGACATCGCCGTCAACACCAGCATTTCACCGCTGTTGTTTATTTCTTGGCAAGATTACGCTCAGTGGTTTGCCATTGCTTTCTGAGCGACCGGCTCACATACCCCCGTAAGTAACCAACGCGTCGCGATCCGCTACCTAATCTCACGCAGCTACGTTACCCTACGTGGACATACGGGATTACGGAGAAAGCCAATAATACCTTCGCCAGGGAGACCGGCAAACCATATTCTAGATCAGTGGTTCTCAACCGGTAGGGAATTCCCCCCCCCCCCAGGGGGGAATTTTAGGGTTTCCAGGGGGGGGGGGGGGGGGGGGGGGGGGGAATTAAGATTATTTCTAGATTGCATTAATACAAGAAGCCAATTACTTTATATTGTTTTTCCCGTCATACTTTACGGTTCTGTACGTATCACCCTTCTGAAATTCATTTTATAACGTAAGTAGATCCGCAAATCATGTTTTATGTAGATGTCTAGACATGTTTTAGTATGTGCTATTAAATTTAGCTTCAATTATTACGTATACTGTGTAGGGGCAGGGGAAAATTTTTAGGGAGGAAATACGAAAGGGGGAGGGGGAGGATGACGTTCTAAACATATGGTGAGGGGGGGGGAATGACGTCCTAAAAATATGGTGAAGGGGGCACGGTCAAAAAAGGTTGAGAACCACTGTTCTAGAGCGAAGAAATGTAACCTAAAGACTAAGCCCATGACAGGGCAGACCAGGTCCTAAGCCTTGGTTGGTAACTGGTCTAGGATGGAAGCTCCTAGAGACGGACAGTTAGAGCACTGCTTTGCTGATCAGACAGCTTCTGCAGAGTGTCTTGTTCCAGACGTTTTCGTGTTACCTATCTGTCACTTGTCGTCCCGGGAGGAACGTGGAATCAACAAGCACACCTTTAAGCTTATTATACTTTGGGATTATTGACAGACTTCTGTCTACACTCCTCCCTTCTGTCTTCTATTCCATATATCTCTCTCTCTTTCTTTCTCTCTCTCTTATTCCTATCGCTACTGTCCAGCAGTGTCTATTGTTACTGTAAACTTTCTACACACGGTCTTCCGGTAGTTTATGAACACCTTTTTTTTCGCATGGAAATTCTTCGTGAATTATTCATTTGTTTCTTTATATTAATTTACAGTGTCTATATATTCAGCTCTAGGTCATCCTGCCTTTTTTACAATAACAATTCTTTCCATGGTTTTCTAAACTTCCACTGCACAAGTGAAGTGCCTTTATAAATTGAAAGTCCTTTCCCGGCTTTATCAACAAAGCTTTCACTGTACCTGAGACTTAATAGCCTATCTTCCCTGATAGGTCAGGAGGTGTATTTGAACCTGTGGGATGTATATTAAATCAAGTGATATAATTCTGCTACTTAATACTTCTTATGTGAGTTCCTTTCTCCAGCCGTAATGAAAAAGCTTCTGAAAGATACTCTGACATAAGACATATGAATTCACTAAAGTCTAAACTATTCACTAATAGAAAGCAATGGTAAACGCTAAGCACAAACATCTATTTCCCTATGCTAAACTATTACGCCAAGATTATAATACCTTATATACTCTATGGTAATCCAGGAATTGAAATACACTAGCGAATAAAACACTAATATCCCATCTTCTTTCAACAATAAGGGACGTGTATTTCTTTCCACACACAGGATGCATAGATATCTCTGCCCAGTTTGGGAACACACACTAACTTCAAAACAAGTTGTCCACCCATTTATACCGAGTGTCCAAGTCTCCATTGACTTTTGAAGTCACTACATCAACAATCGTATTTTGCCATATCCTTCACATAAAAAGGCGGTGAAATCACGTATTGGTTAGTGGCGCTCCGTCTCGTTTCTCCTTCGTCTCGTCCTCCGTTCTTCCGCTGGTCCATACGCTAGCACATCAATCAGTGTTAACCCTTTGATCAGCGTCTGCGTGTGTTTTCCCGTTCCCGAAGTCTCCCCGTCGTTCTGTCCGTTAACATCGCTGGTCAATGACTCCTCACACGGTATCCTATTTTCTACCAGTCGGTCAATAACCTACACTTTGTCCTCGCTCAAACTGAAGGCTAGATTGTTATACTGACTCACGGTCCATAATTTTCCATTCTCATATATTGCAATTTTATATGTAAGTTATCAAGGAATCATTAAACTAACAGTTTCCCGTGACACTATCCTAGGGTGTAAACTAGGCAGGCCTAGAGAGGGATCATGCTGCATGAGCAACACATGGTCTCCAAATTCAGTCCTGGCTTTGCGCTATGGAGAGGTATAACTCCATGTTACAAACAATCATCTATCAAGACAGCAGGGTGCCAACATTCAAAGTTGTGAGCAACGTCAGATGTAATGATGCTTCGATCAATCTCCAATGTTTCCTAATCAACGTAGGGTATTTAAAGATAACAGAGATATACTAGATATCAGTGTATATCATTTATAGAAGAATGCATGCAGTCTATACTTCTTCCTCTTCTTCTTCTCCCTCTTCTTCTTCCTTTTCTACTTCTTCTTCTTCCTCTTTGGCTGCTTTCTCTTCTTCTTTCCACAACTTTTACAACAACAACAACAACTACTACTACTATTACTACTACTACTACTACTACTACTACTACTACTACTACTACTACTACTACTACTACTACTACTACTACTACTACTACTACTACTACTACTACTACTACTACTACTACTATTACTACTACTACTACTACTACTACTACTACTACTACTACTACTACTACTACTACATCAATCCATTAAGTGCCATGCTGGTAAGTGTAGGCAGTCATGATTCGCTATTTCATTCAATCACCGAGTCGTGAATCAGCTCGGTGTTCTTGTCTCGACCATGCCACAAGGTCAAGCCTTCCAGGTATTTCTCTGTCTTCCCCCTGGGGCTGAGTGGTCTCGGGGTATGGTGTCCGCCTCGAGTGCTGGAGGTCCCGGGTTCAGGCCCCGGTGAGGACCGGGATGTATTTAAAAAATCCACCTGGACTTCCAGTAATAAAATTTCCCCTGGTCTCTGGGTAGTGACATCGGACGCCCGTGTGTATTGTTGCGCACGTAAAAAATCCCTTGGCAGTTGGAAATCGAAATAGAGTAGCCTAACGGTGCTGCCCGGACAAAATTTCGAGTTAAATATCTATCCAAAGTATTTCATGATCCTCGCCGATGCAACGGAGTTCGTGCATTGAGCTGAGTTTCTCCAGACTCAGGTTTGTGTTAGGGGGAAAACGGAGCACTTATGGGTTAAACCTTGTGTCGTGTTGTTGATCCAACAACTAAACTAAACTTCCCCTTGTTCTCTTCCCCACGATCTTGCCAGTTGTCATCAAGTTCTCTAATTTATTTCTTCTCATAACAAGCTCAAAAAATGTTGACTGTCTACGTCTAATTTTTCTAATCAGTTTACGATTTTCATTTGTTTCTTGTAGGACTTAGTCGTTGGTTTTTCTGTCTGCCCATAGTATTCTTTGCATTTTCCTCAGAAACCACATTTCTACAGCCATCAGATGTTTTTCAGCTTGACTGTTCATTGCCCACGCTTCACATCCGTATAAAAGCACAATCTCTATGTAGCACCTCATCACTCTTTTGCTCGTAGCAGTTGACATCTTTGTATTGGTCAGTATTAACATCTGTTCCCAAAGGAGACAGAACTTATACTCCTTGGGGATTTCGATGCCAGTGTAGGCACGGACACCACCTCTTGGGGTGGCATTATTGGAAAGCACGAAGTCGGAAATTGTAACAGCAATGGACTTCTCCTTCTTCAGACATGTGCCAAACACGATCTCCTGATTACCAACACAATTTTCCGTCTCCCCATGAGAAACAGGACATCGTGGATACACCCTCGAACGAAACACTGGCACCTCATTGACTATGTCATCGTCAGGAGGAGTGACAGACAAGACGTGACAAAATCCATGTGTTATGCCAAATGTTGGACAGACCATCGTCTCATCATCTCGAAAATAAACATTCACACCAAACCACCACGGCGTCCTCAAGGGGTGAAAGTGCAAAAAAAAAAACAACTAAATGTCACCCGCCTAAACAGCAAGAAAACGCAGTTGTCGTTTGAAAATATGCTGGAAGACCGCCTCAAGTCCAATGCTGCAGCTAAACAGGATACAGAAACAGAGTGGAGAGCCCTAAAAGGCCCTAAAGGTACAGGAAAATGGTGAACTGTCTGAGACCTTTCCTGTCACCAATGGAGTGAAACAAGGATGTGTCCTGGCACCAACACTGTTCAGCCTCATGTTTTCAGCTATGTTGACGAATGCCTTCGAGAACAACGACATTGGAATAGACATCAACTACCGCATGGATGGAAAGTTATTCAATCTCAGAGGCTGAAAGCTAAAACCAAAATTGACAGCGACACCGTCAGAGAGCTCTTGTTTGCTGATGATTGCACTCTATACGCCAACTCAGAGGCGGCCATGCAACATAATGTTTCAGCTTTCTCACATGCCTGTGCCAACTTTGTGCTCAATATCAATTTGGAGAAGACTGTAGTTATGTACCAGCCAGCTCCAGGGAATAATCACACTGTGCCGAATATCAAAGTGAATGGTCATAGTCTAAGTGTTGTGGACAAATTCACCTGCAGCACTGTGTCACAAGCTGCCACAATTGATGATGAAGTGAATGCAAGAATCTCCAAGGCCAGCGCGGCCTTTGGCAGACTGTACAAGAATGTATGGGACAGAAATAGAACAAGCTTGCAAACAAAGCTGAAAGTCTACAAAGCAGTTGTATTATCCAAATTGCTATATGCTTGTGAAACCTGGACTGTTTATCAGCGACACGCTAGGAAATTAAACCACTTCCACACAGTCTGCCTTAGGAAGTTACTGAAGATTAAATGGCAAGACAAGATCCCAGACACTGAAGTCCTAGAAAGAGCGTCCATGCCCAGTATCCACACTCTACTAATGAAGAATCAGATTCGCTGGGCTGGTCACTTGACTCGCATGCCAGATCACAGGCTCCCTAAACGAATTTTTTACGGCGAGTTGCGTTGTGGTAAACGCTCCCAAGGCGGCCAGAGGAAACGCTTTAAAGACACTCTGAAAATCTCACTGAATGCTTTTGGAATTCATCATGACACCTGGGAGACTGCAGCCAGAGACCGAAATTCGTGGCGTGCATCATTACGCAAGGGTGCAGTCACTTGTGAGGCAACCAGGACTGCAGGAGTTGTGAAGAAAAGACAGAACAGAAAAACCACTGCAGAAAATCCTCCTCCAGAAACGTCAAGCATTCATTGTCCACATTGTCAAAGAACATTTCGAGCCAAAATAGGCCTTATCAGCCATCTTAGAACTCACGGCTCCATACTTTCAACCCCACTGGATGAAATGAATGGTCATCATCATTCTTGATGGACAAACAACAACAACAACAACAACAACAACAACAACATTGGTCAGTATGTTTGTCATCTTGCAAAACGCTACGTTAGCCATGGCGATTCTTATTCTAATCTCTTCAAGGCATCTTCCATCAGATGTTATGACTGTTCCGAGATAATTTTACCGATTCACTTGTTTAAGTATATTTCCATTTGCTTGTATATTACATTGTAGCATTTCGTTCTTCTTAGTGTAATCGCTTGACGCGATACATGATGATGATGATGTTACCAATACCAGCGTCCCTTGCAGTGCCCTAGGGTATGATGGGAAGTCGCTCTGGAACACACTGATAAATAGAGGCGCGTGTCAGTTTCCCGGTCTCCCAAAGTCTAGCAACCGTGGCCGAAGGAGCGATTATGCAGATCGCTGTAGTAATGTAGATATGATCAAATAAGGAGGCTTTAACCAGCCCTCTCCAGTCACTGGACTCTTGGTAGTGACCCCTGGCCATGGTTGTTGTAGAGCAAACTTGAGCCCCAGCTCTGGTTAATGTCGTAGGCCACTCACATCCCCTTTCGTATACCCATTTATACCTGTTTATGCCTGTTTATGCCACTATATCTCTGCTGTTAGGGTTATAGTTTTGTTATTTGTTGTTATGGCTCTTCGCTGTATCTGGTCCCAGTCGACTTATGTGATGCGGGTGTCTTGTGTAGGTATTGAGGTCTCACTGTCATTTAGAGACCGCCCCTGTAGTCAGTGCTAGGCAGCAGTTATCTCTAACTGTGGGGTTTCAGATTCCCATTTCTGTATGTACCGACTGTCCATGAGTCCTGAGATGATTACAATAGAGAGTCCATACCTGCTGTTACCGTTGTTGTTTACGTTGAGGCTCTGTTGTTGCCATGTCCTTGTTGGTTTGTGGAGATGGGTACCTAGTCATGTGCATAGCGATGTTAGGCAGCAGTGATTACTGTGGGAACATAGGTTCCCATTTCTGTATATGTCAGTTATGTGACATGTCAAGATGCCTGTTTGTCCCTGAATCATGCAGTTCTGTCAATAACAACCTAATTTTGTTGTTTAGTCTGTAGTTTGTTGTGTAAACTCATTGATCCTGTTACAGTCCAGCAGTGTAATCTTCTGTCTGGGGTGTACAACAGTATATCCCCCGCCCTAAGAACTCCTGGAATCTTCTGTCTAATTCTACCCCTTTTCTTGTTAACAGAGGAGAATATACACAGTGCTCTTTCTCTATTTCTCCTTATTGTCCTTTTCTTCTCTGGCCCATTAAACGTCAGTGTTGCGCTTCTTTGTCTTTGAGCACCTAAGTATAGGAAATTACATCTTCCTGTCCTTGATATTCTTCCTCCTGTTTCAAGTGGCGAGCCTCGGCCTGGGTTGTTTGGCGGCCTTTAGATTATCTTGTTGGTGTCTGTTCTAGTCTTCAATGATTCTTTTAGGTGGTAGTTCCATGTTTTTTTTTCTCTGCCTTCTTGGGGTGTGAGAGGTCCCTGGCCAAAGACATTAACTGGGTTCAGGTTTTGTTCCCAAGTCTCCAAGAAGCACAGCATTAAGAGAAGAGCCTCCAGACCTACACCACATCTCAAGTCGTCGAAATTAAAGGTGACCTTATTCCTTCAGGGAACCGAAGTTTCCCACCTAGCCGGCGCTCAGTCTGAGTCCGCTGGTATAACTTAAGAGTGCGAAAACTCCAACGAAGGTCACCAAACTTTAGCTATAAAGTCTTTTGGAATATGCATATATATTCCTACTGAAACCATCAAGCTTTACTCAGAGAGCTACAGAGGTAGTTGACGACTCCATGAGAGCAGAACGCTCCCATATTCAATAGAGGCTGGGGCTGTGCTTGTCCAAGAGAAAAATTCTGTTGATTCTTTTGGGAGAACAGTTGTGGACTGTTCATGCGACTGATTTCAGCAGTGCCAACATCTGGGGCCATCCATAGAAGTACCTTTCCCTTGTTTGTCTGGAAGAGGGGACATCAATAATCCATCCCACCTGTGTGTCCCACCAGCAGCAGAGCGCTGGACATCCATATTTAATCCCCAATGGTGGCATCATCACCTGAGATCATCGAGGGGGATGTTTCCCTCTTTGTACATCAGTTCACCGTGTTCATTTAAAGTGACAGTTGACAATGTTACCTGTGGTGATAAGAAAATCCTTTCCTTATAGGCGGAAGCAGAGGAGTTAATAATACCAGCGTGTTCCTCCATTTTCATCATATAAGTGGACATATTAAGTGTTGAGCGACAAATGAACAATGATGTTCTATATTTCCCCTGTGCAGAGAAATTTCAAGAGAGACACAAAATAGACGTTAAGTGGTAGGAAACGATATCCGGTGAGCATCATCAGACAGAAACATTCGTTATATATTTCCATGACATGGACACATAATTAATTACTAGTTAAGTTTTGTGTCATTCAATGTTAATTCAAATCAGGATTCCTCACTCACAGAAAGTGAGCCCAAGACGCCTTGTCTTCCAGCATGTTTTGTTTTGCTTTGTTTTTTTTTTTTCCCATGTACAGGTATTTTTCTACCCTGCTTCATTTGGGTATCACTGTGACAACGGAGAAATTACTGACTCATCCCATGGAACTGGTGGATGCGGCTGGCAGAAGCGGGGCTCCCAGAATCAGACCGGGGAAACAAAAACTGGGTTTGCCTGCATAGTCATGGGAATTATTTTTTTTTCAGTGGCAAGGATGTCTGCATCTTGGTTTACAGGTGATCTAGTGGATAGCATGAATGTGATTCCGGTCGTGTTTTTTTTTTTTTTTGGTTACAAGTAGGGACTGTAAATTTAAGGGGATGCCTGGGTGATATTTTTATTTTTGGTGCCCCTATGTATTGCATCCATGGAGCTAAGTGTTGATGTCAGGGTTGGTGGTTTATTTTGTATGCAGACTGCATATTCCTCATGGCCACTCAGAAGATATGGTATTATCTTTTGTCAGGAACTGACTTTTGTAAATTGTCACTGATGTATGTTTTCAAGGCAGGTTCAGAAAATATAACTGGTAACAGATTTACACTGAAAGGTTTAAGTCCCATGATGAAACCCTCTTAACTGATTGTTTACTTAAATAGTCCTAGTGTTTAGTCTAAACCCTAAGGGTTTAGAGTATTCGACGGGGACCGTCGAAAAATTGGGGGTGAGATGTGTAATCGCTTGACGCGATACATGATGATGATGATGTTACCAATACCAGCGTCCCTTGCAGTGCCCTAGGGTATGATGGGAAGTCGCTCTGGAACACACTGATAAATAGAGGCGCGTGTCAGTTTCCCGGTCTCTCAAAGTCTAGCAACCGTGGCCGAAGGAGCGATTATGTAGATCGCTGTAGTAATGTAGATATGATCAAATAGGGAGGCTTTAACCAGCCCTCCCCAGTCACTGGACTCTTGGTAGTGACCCCTGGCCATGGTTGTTGTAGAGCAAACTTGAGCCCCAGCTCTGGTTAATGTCGTAGGCCACTCACATCCCCTTTCGTATACCCTTCCTGTCCTTGATATTCTTCCTCCTGTGACATTAGTGACGACCATAATCTATGGCTTCTCACAATTTAATTCTAACTCTTGATATTCACTGTGTGCAACAACAGTATCTACTAAATGTTGCAGATCCTGCTCATTGTCTGCAATCAATACTGTATGATCTGCATATCTATTGTTATTGATGTTTCTTCCTCCATGCTGATTCCTTTCATATCATGTACATTTCTGAAAATTATGTTCACTATACAGGGACAACAGATCTGGAGGCAATACACATCCCTGTCTCACACCTCTCTTCATAGGCTGATATTGACCTACTTCATTATTAATTCTGATGGCAGCTTGTTGTTATCAATATATGTTTTTACAAGTCTAAGGTCTGTCACATCAATTTTAGATCTGCAAACATCTCAATCATGTTGATATGTCTTACTCTATCGAAAGCCTTTGTGTAGTCAATAAAGCAAAGATGTATATCTTTGTTTACTTCGACAGAACGTTAAATGGCTATTTTCAGCATGTACACAGCATTTACCGTACCCTTGCCTTCTACAAACCCATATTGTTCTACTCCTATTTCGGGTTGTAATTTATTCCTCATTATTTGCATGATAATTCTTAGCAAAATCTTTGTGATGTGGCTCATTATACTAATTGTTCTATGTTAATCACATTCCAAGGCTCCTGATGTCTGAGGAATTGCAATAAATACATAATTGCATAATTCATGAGATATATCTCCAGTATCATATTGTGTTCAGCAGTCTGGTGACCTGATCTATTCCATATTCATTAATCATTAAGCATTAATCATTTCTGTTGTGATGTTGTTTTAACCGGGAGTCTTGCCAGTTTTCAGATAGTTAAGAACATTCTGAATCCGTATCTTCAAACTTGATGATCCTTCATTATTATTTTGAATATCATACTTTTCTTCTCTGTTATCATCTAAAGGTTTTTCACATAATCTGCCATACATGTAAAATATGATCTTTTTGAATTATGATTTTTCCATCTTTTGTTTTATGCAGCCTGCTGATGTACGTGTTCTTTTATTAGTAAGCTCTTGAATTCTTTTGTGCATTAATTTGGTGTTTTCACTGTTGTGTGTGTGTTTTATTTTTTTTTCTTCAATTGCTATGCAATTTTTCTCAAGCCATGCTTCTTTTGCCTCGTTACATAATGTTCTGACTTTTCTGTGAATTTCTTCATATTTTGCAGGATTATTTTTGTTGTTTCTTCTTATTTCGATTAGTTTTAAAATTCTTCACTCATCCATTTCTTACGACCCACTTTCTTTAATTTTGGAATAATTGTTTCTGCAGCCAAACTGATTGAATTCTTCAACATTTCCCATAAATGTCGACATCTTGAAATAGGATCTCTAGATCAGACAATATATAAAATATGTTCTTTACTTCTATGTTAAATTTGGCTTGTATTACCTTGTCATTTTTTAATGTACACAGATCATAATTTGTATTTCCTTGTGAATACTTGACTATCTTTAACTTTACCCTCAATGTTCCTTTAATCATTCTGTGATCACTGCAACAGTCAGCATTGGGAACTGTTTTTTTTTATTGTTAACGCTTTGCTTAAACATTCAGCTAATCAGAATGTAATCAATCTGGTTTCTGATTCTGCTATTAGGACTCCTCCATGTCCTTAATCTTCTAGGATGTTGTTTAAACCATGTGTTTCCTACAATCATGATAAACTAAGCAACTTTAAAACAGGTAGTTTTACGTTGATTTCCTTCTTGGCAGTCTCCATAATGTCCGGCTGACCGTGGCTATTGTCTTGTTACAGAGATCTTCTGCCTACCATCGCGAAACTTGAGACAATAACCAACAACTGTCTGTCGGCTGCCCTCAAAGTTTGATCCACCAACTGCCTTCCGTGCTTTCTTGTGAACAACTTCCGAAAATGAAAACGAAATATCCACACATCCTCCCCAGAAATACACAAACGCAACGTTCTCTGAAGAAAGAAGCGTTACGTCGTACTACTACTACTCATTGGCACCTTGCCGTCTTGACAGACGATAGTTTGTGCTTCAAAAAGGCATAAAATAACCTTTACCCATGGCGGTAGCGAATACGACTGATAAGGCCAATTCGCGCTGTAAATGTTCGTTTACAGTGGGTGCATGTGAACACGTGGTTATTTCCACCATCATCCACCATCTTACGTCTCACACGCTCGGTGTGTGACTTATCTGCAATTATTTTCTCCTTTGTCTTTATTACATTTCTTATGTTTGCCCTTCATGCAACACATTCAGAGGCGACTTGCTCCCAATGTGCATTATCAATGCCTGTATCAATCATGTCCCGTTTACACACATCTTTGTATCGCAGTAGAGGCCGACCCTGAGATCTCTTACCCATCTGTAATTCACCAAAAAAGATGTCCTTTGGTATTCTACCATCATCCATCCTCCTAAGATGTCCTATCTATCTAAGTCCTTCGAAGATTTAGCATGGAATAAACCGTCACACAACCTAATCTTTCCAATACTTCAGTATTTGTGATTTTGTCTTGCCACTTAATACCAAGAATTCTTCGCAGACACCGCATATGAAAGCGGATATCCTTTCTGGCATACTGCTAATGACAGTCACTGAAGTATTCACTTACCTCAGTAACATAAACAAACACAAACTCATCTGAGTTAGATGGAATCAGCAATCGGATTCTCTGTGCATCACTAACCTATGTATATAATCAGTGTCTCACCAAAGGTCACTTTCCATCAGCTCTCAAAATCTCTAAAGTGTATCCTCTTCTTAAATCTGGTTCATTAGACAATGGTCTCCCGAACAATTATAGACCCATTTCTTTACTATCATCACTATCTAAACGACTAGAAAAACACATCCATAAGGTAACATTACAGTATTTAGATCGTAACAAGCTTATAGTTGACAGTCAATCAGGATTTCCACCAAAATATTTTAACAAACATGATAGAAAATTGGCACCAGAATATAAATAACAATAATCTATGTGGAGCTATGTTGATCGATTTCAGGAAAGCATTTGATATGATAGACCATGTCATTTTAATTAAGAAAACTAGAGACAATGAAAATTGGCCCTAATGTTTTGACGCTTAAAACATCTTTTCTGTCAAACAGAAAGCAAGTAGTATCATACAATAAATCTCTGTCCCAAACTACTACCTTCAATACTGGAGTACCGCAAGGCTCTATTCTTGGCCCTCTGTTATTTGTCATATATATTAATGATCTACCTTTGCATCTTTCGTCGTCTTGCGATCTATTTGTAAACGACTGTACTGTGTATACAAACGCTGAAAGCAGTTATTTGCTGGAGTCGTCTTTGCAACAAGAATTAAATAATGTAGTTAGGTGGAGCTATGCGAACCGTATGCAAATTAACATCACTAAAACAAAATATATGTTATTAACAACCAGATAAAGACTTCAAACTCTAAATTCACACAGATCACTTCAACTTCACATCGATAACATGCCAGTAGAAAGTGTAATTGAGCACAAAACATTAGGCCTCATCATTGATAGAAACCTTTAATCCTCACGTTCAAACGCTCACTAAACAAAAAGCGAAAAAAGTCTACTAACTCGC
>JACEFZ010014084.1:0-10000 GCA_014155875.1 Cepaea nemoralis | reverse complement strand
CTGTCTATTATTAGAAAGAGCACTTGAAATATCTTTACATCTTCCCCCAACAATTAACTTGGGTAAATGGAGCATCTCATTTAATTCATATAAGTTCCCGTTCCCGACTGTCTGTCTGTCTGTCTGTCTGTCTGTCTGTCCCTCCCTCTCTGTCTGTCTGTCTGTCTGCCTGTCTGTCTAATCATTTATTGGTTGCGGTTAGAACAACCTTAGATAAACGAAGACGAACTTACAAAAAGCATTAGAAAGAGCACTTAAAAGATCTTTACATCTTACCCCAACAATTAACTTGGGTAAATGGAGCGGAGGCAGCAGCAGCAGAAGAAGAAGAAAAAGGAGGAGTAAAAGCAGGGAGGAGGAAGAGGTTGGTGGAGGGAGGAGGAGGAGGGAGGAAGAGATAGGCGGAGAGAGGAGGAGGAGGGAGGAGGAGGGAGGAGGAGGGAGGAGGAGGAGTAAGGAGGAATAGGAGGGAGGAGGAGGGAGGAGGAGGGATTAGGAGTAGGAGGGGGGAAGAGGAGGAGGGAGGAGGAGGAAGAGGGAGGAGGAGGAAGGAGGAGGAGGGAAAAGGAGGAGAGAGGAGGAGGAGGAGAGAGGATGAGGAGGAGGGAGGAGGAGGAAGGAGGAGGCAGAGGGAGGAGGGGAGGAGGAGGGAGGAGGAAGAGGGAGAAGGAGGAGGAGGGAGAAGGAGGGAGGAGGAGAACAAAGGAGGAGGAGGGGAGGAGGAGGGAGAGGGAGGAGGAGGGAGGAGGAGGAGGGAGGAGGAGAAGGAGAGAGGAGGAGGAGGGAGGAGGTGGAGGGAGAAGGAGGAGGGAGGAAGAGGTAGAAGGAGAAGGAGGGAGGAGGGAGGGAGGAGGAGGAATGATGAGGAGGGAGGAGGAGGAAGAGGGAGGAGGAGGGATGTGGAGGAAGGAGGAGGGAGGAGGAGGTAGGAGGAAGAGGGAGGAGGAGTAGGGAGGAAAAGGGAGTAGGGAGGAGGAGGGAGGAGGTAGGAGGAAGAGGGAGGAGGAGGAAGGAGGAAGAGGAGTAGGGAGGAATATGAGGGAGGAGGAGAAAGGAGGAGGGATTAGGAGGAGGAGGGGGGAAAGAGGAGAAGGAGGAGGAGGAAGAGGGAGGAGGAGGAAGGAGGAGGAAGGATGAGGAGAGAGGAGGAGGAGGAGGTATTAGGAGTAGGGAGGAGGAGGGAGAGGGAGGAGGGGAGGAGGAGGGAGGAGGAGGAGGGAGGAGGAAGAGGGAGGAGGAGGAGGGAAGGTGGAGAACGCAGGAGGAGGAGGGAGGAGGAGGAGGAGGGAGGAGAAGAAGGGAGTAGGACGAGGGAGGAAGAGGTAGAAGGAGGAGGGAGAAGGAGGAGGGAGGAGAAGGAGGGGGAGGAGGAGGAATGATCAGGAGGGAGGAGGAGGAAGGGGAGGAGGAGGGATGTGGAGGAAGGAGGAGGAGGGAGGAGGTAGAGGGAAGGGAGGAGGGAGCAAAAGGGAGGAGGGGGTAGGATGGAGGAGGAAGAGGGAGGAGGTAGGAGGAGGAGGAGGAGGAGGAGGGAGGAGGAGGCAGGAGGGAGGAGGAGGCAGGAGGAGGCAGGAGGAAGAGGGAGGAGGAGGAGGAAGAGGAGGGAAGAGGAGGCGGAGAGGAAGAGGATAGGAGGAGGAGGGAGAGGAGGAGGGGGAGGAAGAGGGAGAGGGAGGAGGAGGGGAGGAGGTAGAGGGAGGAGGAAGAGGAGGAGGAGAGAGGAGGAGGATGGTAGAGGGACGAGGAGGGTAGAGGGAGGAGGAGGGAGGAGAAGAAGAGAGGAGAAGGGAGTTCGCCATTCCGAATTCATACTCGTCTAGGTTCTGTGATTTCGGTCCTTCCATTGATTGTTCTTCCCTTCTACATGACTGTAGATAACTTCCTTACACATAAAAAGATGAATTGTTATTGATATTGCCGTGGCATGGAGGAATATCAGCAGCAGAGTTGATCCAGAAAACCAAAGACCGAGATCTATGGAAAGCAATGAACGCCTACGCCAGCCGGCACGGCACTTGATGATGATGATGATTATTGCCATGTGACGATTCTGTGTAGTCACGTCATTTTCTTCGCTTTTCCTAGCGTTGTGGTTCGGGGATTCTTTCATCATCATCATCATCATCATCATCATCATCATCATCATCATATATTTACGTACGTATTTAGGGAGGGGAGGAGGGAGGAGGAGGAAGAAGAAAAAACAACTATGACAGTTGGCAGCGCGAGAATGAAAGGAAGACATGCAGAAAACTTCATCTCAATCGGATGGACCGTTCGCGAACGCATAAAGGACATACAGACATACAGACGGAGATTGCCTTTTATATATAAGACTAGCAGACCCGGCCCGGCTTCGCCCAGCTCTGGTGGGGAGCATCTCATTTAATTCATATAAGTAGTCATATAAGCTGCCGTTCCCGTTCCTGTCTGTCTGTCTGTCTGTCTATATGTCTGTCTGTCTGTCTGTCTGTCTGTCTGACCCTGCCCGGCATCGCCTGGCTCCTGGTGTGGAGCATCTCATTTAATTCATATAAGTAGTCATATAAGCTTCCGTTCCCGTTCCCGACTATCTATCTGTCTGTCTGTCTATCTGTCTGTCTGTCTGTCTGTCTGTCTGTCTGTCTGACCCGGCCCGGCTTCGCCCAGCCCCTGATGGGGAGCATCTCATTTAATTCATATAAGTTCCCGTTCCCGACTATCTGTCTGTCTGTCTGTCTGTCTCTCTGTCTGTCTGTCTAATCATTTATTGGTTGAGGTTAGAACAACCTTAGATAAACGAAGACCAACTTACAAAAAGCATTAGAAAGAGCACTTGAAAGATCTTTACATATTCCCCCAACAATTAACTTGGGTGAATGGAGCAGTGGCAGCAGCAGCAGAAGAAGAAGAAAAAGGAGGAGTAGGACGAAGGAGGAGGAAGAGGGTGGAGGAGGGAGGAAGAGATAGGCGGAGAGAGGAGGAGGAGGGAGGAGGAGGGAGGAGTAGGGAGGAATAGGAGGGAGGAGGAGGGATTAGGAGGAGGGGGAAAGAGGAGGAGGAGAAGGGAGGAGGAGGAAGAGAAAGGAGGAGGAAGGAGGAGGAGGGAGGAGGAGGAGGAAGAGGGAGGAGGGGAGGAGGAAGAGGGAGGAGGAAGAGGGAGAAGGAGGAGGAGAACGCAGGAGGAGATGGAGGAGGAGGAGGAGGGAGGAGGGAGAGGGAGGAGGAGGGAGGAGGAGGAGAAGAGAGGAGGAGGGGGGAGGAGGTGGAGGGAGAAGGAGGAGGGAGGAAGAGGTAGAAGGAGGAGGGAGAAGGAGGAGGGAGGAGAGGGAGAAGGAGGAGGAGGAAGAATGATGAGGAGGGAGGAGGAGGAAGAGGGTGGAGGAAGGAGGAGGAGGGAGGAGGTAGAGGGAGGAGAAGGAGGGAGGAAAAGGGAGGAGGAGAGAGGAGGGAGGAGGAGAGAGGAGGAGGAGGGAGGAGGTCGGAGGAAGAGGGAGGAGGAAGAGATAGGCGGAGAGAGGAGGAGGGAGGAGGAGGGAGGAGGAGGAGTAGGGAGGAATAGGAGGGAGGAGGAGGGATTAGGAGGAGGGGGAAAGAGGAGAAGGAGGAGGGAGGAGGAGGGAGGAGGAGGAAGAGGGAGGAGGAGGGAGGAAGAGGAAGGAGGAGGAGAGAGGAGGAGGAGAGAGGAGGAGGGAGAAGGAGGATGGAGGAGGGAGGAGGAGGGGGAGGGAGGTGCGGGAGGAGGAGGGAGGAGGAAGAGGAGGGAGGAAGAGGGAGAAGGAGAGAGAAGGAGGAGGAGGAGGGAGGAGGAGAACGCATGAGGAGGAGGGGGAGGAGGGAGAAGGAGGGAGGAGGAGGGAGGAGGAGGAGAGAGGAGGAGGAGGGAGGAGGTGGATGGAGAAGGAGGAGGGAGGAAGAGGTAGATGGAGGAGGGAGAAGGAGGAGGGAGGAGGGAGGAGAAGGAGGGGGAGGAGAAGGAATGATGAGGAGGGAGGAGGAGGAAGAGGGAGGAGGAGGGATGTGGAGGAAGGAGGTTGAGGGAGGAGGAGGGAGGAGGTAGAGGGAGGAGGAGGAGGGAGGAAAAGGGAGGAGAGAGGAGGAGGAGGGAGGAGGTAGGAGGAGGAGGAAAAGGAAGGCGGAGGGAGGAGGAGGAAGAGGGAGGAGGAGGAAGAGGGAGGAGGAGGATGGAGGAGGAAGAGGAGGGAGAGGGAGGAGGGGGAGGGGAAGAGGAAGAGGGTAGGAGGAGGAGGAGGGGAGAGGAGAAGGAGGGATGTGGAGGAAGGAGGAGGAGAGAGGAGGAGGGATTAGGTAGAGGAAGGAGGAGGAGGGAGGAAAAGGGAGGAGGGAAGAGGAGAGAGGAGGAGGAGGTAGGAGGAGGAAGAAGAGGGAGGAGGAGGAAGGAGGAGGAAGGGGGAGGAGGAGGAGGAAGAGGGAGGAGGAGGATGGAGGAGGAAGGGGAGGGAGAGGGAGGAGGGGGAGGGGAAGCGGAAGGGGGTAGGAATTGGAGGAGGGGAGAGGAGGAGGAGGAGGGAGAAGGAGGGAGGAGGAGAAGGGACGAGGAGGGAGGAGGGGAAGGAGGGAGGAGGAGGGAGAGGAGCAGGAGGCGGAGGGAGAAGGAGGAAGGAGGGAGAGGGAGGAGGGAGGAGGAGGGAGAATGAGGAGGGGAGGAAGGAAAGGGAGGTGGAAGAGGAGGAGGAGGGAGGAAGAGGAGGGAGGAGGTGGGTGGAGGAAGGAGGTAGAGGGAGGAGGAGGAGGTAGAGGGAGGAGGAGGAAGGAAGGAAAGGGAGGAGGAAGAGGAGGACTAGATAACTTCCTTACACATAAAAAGATGAATTGTTATTGATATTGCCGTGGCATGGAGGCATATATATCAGCAGCAGAGTTGATCCAGAAAACCAAAGACTGAGATCTATGGAGAACCATGAACGCCTACGCCAGCCGGCACGGCACTTGATGATGATGATGATTGCCGTGTGACGATTCTGTGTAGTCACGTCATTTTCTTCGCTTGTCCTAGCGTTTTGGTTCGGGGATTCTTTCATCATCATCATCATATATTTACGTACGTATTTAGGGAGGGGGAGGAGGGAGGAGGAGGAAGAAGAAGAAACAAAAATATGACAGTTGGCAGCGCTGGAATGAGAGGAAGGCGTGTAGAAAATTTCATCTCAATCGGATCGGCCGTTCGCGAATGCATAAAGGACATACATACAGACATATCCACACACATTGCCTTTTATATATAAGATGATGACACAAAAGAAACAGATCGTGCCTAAAGTAAATGACGTTATATTGGCACAATTGTAGAAGATCTTATATCCAGGCACATGGATAACATCAGACGGAAGATGCATCACATAGATAAAGAATATAAGAGGACAAACAAAAGCTGCATTCTATCAAATGAAAAACATTTTATGTAATAGGTCCTTGTCCTTTGAAGTTAGAAAAAGAGTTCTTACATGTTTCATAGATGGAATTTTAACACACGGCTGCGAATCCTGGACAATTAGTAAACTGGTGACAAAATCTCTAGAAGCCTCGGAGATATGGTTTTATAAAAGAATGCTGAAAATTCACCGGACAGGCAAAAATCTGAACGTTTTAAGGGAATCTGAGTTGCAAAGACAACATATCGCAAATATCAGAAAGAGGCAGTCATGGTTGTTGTTGTTTTTTTCGCCTATATTATAATAAGACAAAACATGGAACATGTTGTGAGAACCGAAACATTTTGTGGAAAGAGAGATAGAGAAGATTCTTGACAGTCTTGCGTCATGGCACGGAAGGGAGTCAACACACGACTTGATCTATGACGTCGGATGTCGTAATTTGTGGAGAGGCATGATCACCTACGCCAGCCGACAAGTCACTGGATGATGATGAGAAAAAATACTGCACATTAATCGTGGGGGAAATTGGAGGAAAGGCGCTGGAACTTCAATTACCCCTCCACACGACGCATAACGGCATATAGAAAACAACAACTGCAATAACAACGCCGATATCAGGTGTAATCACATACAATTATTATTTTATTTTTTTTTAAATAGCGAGATAATCGCACATACGTCGGGATTCCATTTTCTTTTCTTTGCAATGTTTTATATCCACATTTCCTTCGTTTTTCGATTTCTTTACTGTCCCAATAATTCTGCAATGTTTATTGTTCTTTCGTGCATATATAATCCTATTCCTCCATACTTGTACAGCCGTTAATTTCCCTTGTGTAATATTGTGACGCGTTGGCTTTTCCTTAAATGCCAACATTTATTACTTCTGCTCAGATGTTTCGGATAATTCTCCTGGTTGAGTTCCTCGACATTGTTTGTACTTTAGAACAAATAATTTATTCGAAGATTCAACTGTCACATACGGGTTGGGTGGTGGGGCAGGGGTAAGGTAGGGGCCAGGGGGTTCGGTGCTGGTCAGCATTAGGGTAAACTGCCCTATGCTTAAGTCGGTTGTGATTACCGTGCTCTCTCTCTCTCTCTCTCTCTCTCTCTCTCTCTCTCTCTCTCTCTCTCTCTCTCTCTCTCTCTCCCAGGTGACGAGAACAGTGTTATTGACCTGGCGCTGGTGTCTCTGTCTTTCGCTACAGAGTGTAAATGGGGTGTCCTAGGGCACCATGGCAGCGACCACCACCCTTGCAACATATTGGTGCAGAACGGCAGAACCAGGCAGCACAAGTCAACGGTCAAGACCTTTAAGTATGACAGTTCAGGGCAAGATGTGGAGGAATCATCATGGCAGGAAAAAAACCTGGGAACAGCCACCTTGGTGGAATTGTGAGGTGGAGAAGTCTTGGGTGGATAAGCGTGGTGCTGTGAGGAAATGGCAAAACGCCGAGGAAAACAGAGCTGCCCATCCGAGTCTTACTGTGCAAATAGAAAGAGAGATGGACACTTCAGTTAACCATTTCAGAAAACTGGTTAAAGTGGTTAAAAGTGAAAAATGGGCAGAGTTGTGTCAAAGAATAAGCACAGACAAGTCACTGAAATTGTTCTGGTAACTACATAAATGTATGAATGGGGTAGTCAAGAATAAGAGTGTTCCTGACTTCCAAAGTGCTGATCTTATCTGGCAGAGGTCTCCCGAGAATAAGGGCAAAGCCCTTTTCGAACGCTATCTAGAACAGAGCAACCAGACAAACATGAGAGGCTGAATTTTTGCCAAAGCTGTCACCTCGGATAGGTGTAAGACCCAGAACATTGCAGTTGAAGACACAGTGACAGTGAAAGAGATCAGGGCTACGCTTCGACGAAAAAGAAACAGCGCAACAGCTCCAGATGGTATAAGCTATGACGACATCAGTATGTGTACCGACAACAAGCTAGATAAACTAACAGATATGTACAACAACAGCATAGCGAGTGCTGTCATCAAGGAGGAGTGGTTACACAGCTATCTGATTCCCTTGCCGAAGCCTGACAAAGACCATAGAAAATTCAGGGAGACCGGGTAATAACCACGCAAAATACAATTGGCAAGCTGCTGGAGAAGTTAATTGCCAGGAAAATATCAAGCCAGCTAGAGAGGCAAGGTTGTTTCCCACCTACCCTTGGAGATTACCGTCCAAACAGAGAAATCTGGACCAACGCAGCAGTTTTTGCCCATGATGTCTATGAAGGTTTCCACTCAGGCATTGAAACATGTGCTGCGGCGATTGATCTATAGGATGCGTACAATAGAATACCATTGGAATGTTTACTGTTTCAGCTGCTTGAACTTAAGATAAGTCCATTCCTCCTTAGTTGGATCGCTGCAGCCCTCTTCCAACGGAAAGTAGTTTTCAGACGTGACAGTTGGATTTCTGAACCAACAACAATATATCCGGGCCAGCCACAGGGATCACCATTATCTCCAGTGATTTTCAACGCCTACACTGTGAGAATTACCAGTGAGCAGATCACTGGACTTCGAAGGACATCGTCATATGACGAGGTGTTTTAGTGTATCATCAGGGTAAGGATAGAGATCGGGTTGCTGTAGAACTACAAACCTAACTCAATCGCATAAGTACTTGGTGTGTTGAAGCTGGGGCAATGGTAAACCCAATGAAAGCAGCAGTGACATGATTCTCTTCGAATAACCATATTGTCAACACTCCAACACCAACTGTAAATCTGTGTTCAGAGACTGTGGAAAGAACGCAGGCAATTAATTACCTGGGGATACGTTTTGATCGAAGCCTTGCTTATAATGAGCACATAGACTAGGTGATAGCAAAGGCCAATCGGGGTTTGGCTGCGATGCGGGTGATCGTGGCAGCAAACTGTGAGCAGCGCCATCTGTGTCTTCTATACGAGGGTCTGGTTATGTCTGTTTTTGAGTATGCGATGGCGATCCTGACTCTCATCCGTAAGCAGATGGAAAGGATGGAAATGATACAGAACTAAGCTATGCGTATTATTCTTGGGTGTACAGGGCATACAGCATGCAGGGCGATGCGCTATCTTCTTGATTTTCTCACCATTGGAGACAGAATACAAATTTGCAGAGCACGTGCCTACCTCAGAGTCAGTGCAAACACACAACATCCACTGCATAGTGAAATTAACAACGTAAAGGGCATGAGGTTAAAAGAGGAAGGTCGTGGTTGGGTCAAGCCGAAGACATTCTTCAACAGGTGTGTTCACTTGAGACCTTAGAATCAGGTGAAGAGTGGGTACAAGAGGGTCCCAACAGATTTATGTACGTCTTTTTCAATTTGCATCCAACTAGAAAGAAATGCAGACAAGAAAATCCGGCCGCTGTGGGGGCGGAAGTACAAACGTTGGTCTTCGAGAATTCGTTAGACGGTGATGCTGTCATTTACACAGATGGGTCGGTCGTTCAAGGAGTGAGAAGTTTACGGGGGAATTTACGGCTCAGACCGGAGGGAGAATTGTGAAGGAAGATTCTGGTGCTTTTGCTTTGACCACAAGTAGTCTGACTATGGAAGTCATGGCACTAAGAAAAGCAATAAAATGGCTCGAGACACAGACATTCACTAGGGCATGTTTCCTTAGCGACTCAATAGGCATGCTCAAGAAAATAGAGATGGGGTGGATCCGAAGAGAGTGGTTGCTGTCTCTGGAGCGATCTCGACTGGCAAAGATTAGTTTCATTTTCGTGCCAGAGCATGCGGGTGTACAAGGAAATGCGCGGACTGACAAGCTCGCAAGTAAGGCTACTGTGGACGCGCCATGGACCAGGTTGACTTTCTGAATGCTTTACGAGAAGTAAATCGTTCGCAAAAACCAAGTGATGACTGTGAATCTACAACCATGGTCAGGATGCAAGAACAGCAAATTAAAAGATGTGTGGCCAAACAAGAACACTATGCACGAAGCCAAAGAAGACTGATAAACCAACACAGAACTGGTGTCGTGAGCCGCTACACGCTGCGGGATTTACTGAGGAAGGGATTCGAGCACTTATGGACTGAATGGCTCGATGTGCAATGAGGATGATCTGTCGACCAACTAACTAACTAACTAACTAACTAACTAACTAACTAACTAACTAACTAACCAACCAACCAATCAACCAACCAACCAACAAAACAACTAACTAACTAACTAACTAACTAAACCTTTAGTTAATATCAAAGACATTAGTTACTATCTAAACCTTTAGTTACTATCTAAACCAGTGGTTCTCAACCGTTTTTGGGCCCATGCCTCCTTTACCATATGTTCAGAACATCACTCCCTCCTCTCCCCCCCCCCTTTTTTTCGTAATTCCTCCCTATAAATCCTCTTCCCCCCCCCCCCCCACCCTTACACAGTATACATAAAAATGGAAGCTAAATTTAATAACACATACTAGGAAACGTCTAGACATCTACATAAAACGTGATTTGCGGGTCTACTTACGTTATAAAACGAATATCATTAGGGCGAGAAGTACAGACCCGTAAAATTTAGAACAAAAAACAATATCAAGTAACTGGTTCTTGTTTTAATGCGATCTTGAAATAATCTTAATTCCCCCCCCCCCCCTTTTCCCTGGAAACCCTAAAATTGCCCCCCGG
>JACEFZ010014083.1:42500-81000 GCA_014155875.1 Cepaea nemoralis | reverse complement strand
GGAAATTTTCCAAAAAACAAAAACAAAAGACGAGAATGATCAAATCAGTCAGAAAGCTACAAAAAACCTGCTCACGATGACTACCTCCTTATGGACCATCCATCTTGTGCCATGCCGATAAGCGTGGGAGGTCATGATCTGCCATCTCGCTCGATCACCAGAGTCGTGTATCAGCTCCGTGTTCCTGTCTCGACCATGCCATGTGACCAAGCCATCCAGGTATTACTTCTCGGTCTTCCCCTTGGTCTCTTCCCTTCGATCTTGCCAGTCGTCACCAAGTTCTCCAATTCATTTCTTCTCATAACATGCCCACAAAATGTTGACTGTCGACGTCTAATATCTCTAATCAGTTTACGATCTTTATTTGTTTCATGAATGACTTGTTCATTGATTTTTCTGTCTGTCCATGGTATTCTTTGCAATTCCCTCAGAAACCACATTTCCACAGCCATCAGATGTTCTTCAGCTTCCTTATGGACAGACCAGAACAAATACATATTCTGCGCCTCAGAACAAGGCACAATAGATTACGTAACCACATGTATATAAAATTCAATACTGGTGAATCAGCCATGGGCACATGTGGATTGGCGTGGTAGACAGCAGATCACATACTCCAAGACTGCTCAAAATACAACTTTCTGGCCTACAGAAACAACAATGGACGATAACTCCGTAAACCAGTGATTGAACTAAAAACGACAGTTAAATTCATACAAGAGACAACATTGCAGTTATAGACAAATTTAAAGCGAACGAAAGAAGAAGAAGTACAAGAACCAGCGATATATCACAGAGGAAACGTTCAGGTTATTCCAAGACAGGACACCCCCCCCCTCCCCCTCCAAAAAAAAAAAAAAAACCACACACACACACACTACATCAACCAGGGATAGGAGCAAATACACTCTCTGGCACCTTAACGTCTTGACAGTTTGTTACACCGTGCTTATAACAAGGCACAATAACTACAACTCATGGCGTTAGCGAGTGTTAAAACCTCTCTATGGCACAAAGCCTGAGCTGAATTGTAGAGACCATATGTTGTCCTTGCAGCATGATCCCCCTCTCGGCCTGTCTAGTTTACTCCAGAGGAAAGGTAACACCAATACGTCTGTAACAAGGCAAGCTACAGAAGCTGCCGGGTCAACAAAGCAATATTTAACAAATAATCCTACATACAAAATTTACATGGGAAAAATCAGAAGTGCGATAAGATAAGATAAGAAACGCGCGTAATTAATATTTATATCAGAATAGAGCATCTCCAGTTGCAAGGAAAAGATGGAGACTTGTATAAGGAATTCCGAACCAATGACCACCGGACCAGTAGACAAGTATGTTAGCCACTTCGCTACCTCGACTCCCATTGTAATACTGGGCTCGTCTTAAAAGCAAAGTGCCTAAGCTCCTGGTCGGTCTATATTAAAGGGAAAATACGTATGGATGGCAAACTACTGAACGTAAACTTGCTAAGAAATCACAAACAGCCATAAATGTTGGGGTTGACTGCGACATCCCATAAAGGATATGCAACTAACTTTAGCTCATGTATGGGGCCGAGGTAGTGTAGTCACCAGCGTTCTTGGTTGCCGGCGCGGTGGTCCTGCGGTGATCTATAGGGTTTATTTTTAATGACTGTGAAGTGTTTGAAAATATTGCCTGTCAAAGTTTTGTATTCACCCTCTGTAAAGTTCATGTTCATAATAGGTAAATACAAAACTTGGACAGGCAATATTTTCAAACACTGCACAGTCATTAAAAATATATCCTGTACATGAAGGTAAGGGTTTATTTATTCACTGACCGGGCTCCCAGGCCGCTCCCGCATAAAAGTAGATACCAGAACATGTCCAGGAAAATAACCGCTGCAGGCCGACGTGATATTGACGTCATTAGCCATCCAATGCCGATTGGTCTAAAATTATTATGCTAGCACCACATACCAGTGTCTCCCTGGCCTAGGGGTTAAACGACTTTGTCCATAATCCAGTTTATCCATGTAAGGTAACGCAGCGCGCGAGAATTGGAAGCGGTTCTCGCCGCGTTGGTAACTTACGGGATAAGTGAGCCGGCCGCTCAGAAAAAAATGGCAAACTACTGAGCGTAATCTTGCCAAGAAATCAACGACAGCGGTAAAATGCTGGTGTTGACAGCGATGTCCTGTAAAGGATATGCGGAACAAAATATACCCAGTATGCCTCTTGGTAATTACAGGGTCTTTTATTTCTTTTAAAAAATAAATGGATGTATTTAGTTTGTTTACAAGCATGCTCTTGTAGGATTATCACATGCTCTTTCAAGGCCTTATGAATGTAAATTAGAACACTCGAGATGCGATCCCATCGGTGTCCTGTCTCGCTCTTTATCCCCAAAACATAACACACTTCAAAGAATATACTCCTTTGCGTATGTGAAGACATGATGGTTGATAAAGTCTGAGCTTGCAAATATTTGGAGATATCATATTACAGCTGGTATTTATTCAAGACTTCGTCTATTATTTAGCAACCGGCCGTGAACAAACTACACAAAATCCCACAGCCGTCATTCATGCAGTGTGGAATTAGCAAGTCAGATCGGTTGTTTTGTTCTTGACATTTCATACTGGTAGTAAATGTCCCCGATCGGTCTCCTCTCTTTCAATTGATATTTTAGTATAATTTATTCTTCTTCTAAACCAAGGACAGAGATCTGTGGAAAGTCATGAACGCCTACGCCAGTCGGCACGGCCCTTGATGATGATGATGATGATTCTGCCATTCATCCCGTCGAACTGGAACACAAGACTTCAACTAGCTAGCGTCAAATCATCCTACCTGTTACTATGTCACGCAGCTCCCTCCTTACCCTCTCTATATTATTTATTTCTGCCTCTTCCATATTTTTAGCCCCCCCCCCCCCACCTCCCCCTATTTCGTATGTCCTGTGTGTTCCACCGTTTCAGTCCAATCAGCATAGTAGCTGAATGACGGTCTGGTGTCACTTGTGTCTCATGACAGTCCCCACCTTGCGAGGATGTCCTAAGAAAGCCATTAACGTCCGAAATGTATTTTGTCATTAATTCTTGCGAAGATAATATGGTGATTTCCCCTTGCCTTCCACATCCACATGGGAAGTCTGTTACCTCAGACTTTGACAGCCATTTCAGACTGTCAATCACTTATCCCGATGGATGCTCGTTCCCCACGGTTGCGTTTGTCACACCATAGTGTGTTTCCCACCCTCTACCAATGGGAGGTGAAGTTGGGATTTTCTCTTCCTATGATGGCCAAAACTCTCCAGTATTGATGATGGTATGAAGTATGAAGGAATATCATCAGCAGAGTTGATCCAGAAAACCAAAGCCCGAGATTTGTGGAGAGTCATGAACGCCTACACCAGTTGGAATGACACTTGATGATGATGATGTGAGTTTTAGAAGGACTTTCTAGTTATATAATTATCAAGGTATCGCAATGTGTGTACTGTCCGGCGCCAGCATCTTTTCCTCATCTCTTGACCCGGTGGAATCTCTAGTCCTCTCCGTAATCTCCTCATAAGTGATTCTGTAACACCATCTTAATCCGCTATTGTGCAGAGGTACGGGTTTAATGTCTATAATTTATTGGTCGCCGGTCTCCGTGGCCAAAGGCTTGCGAACGCGGTTTGTGAGCCGCTTACCAGGCGTTCGAAACGCAGCCGCGACCGATTCGTGCAGCAGACCGTGTTGCGTTCTGTTATAACGTGTTGGTATGGGAGCCAGTCGTTCAGAAAGCAATGGTAAACTATTGAACGTAAAAACTTGCCTAGTATATCAACAGCATCTGAAAAATTGCTGGTGTTGACTGCAAAATCCTGTAAGGGATATGTCTCTCTCTCTCTCTCTCTCTCTCTCTCTCTCTCTCTCTCTCTCTCTCTCTCTCTCTCTCTCTCTCTCTCTCTCTCTCTCTCTCTCCTCTCTCTCTCTCTCTCTCTCTCTCTCACACACACACACACACACACACACACACACAATTAAGTAATTATTAATTATTTATAGGTTATTAAGCAGTATAAATAAATAATGATTGCAATGTTATTTAACTTATATACTTATACATTATATTTGACAATATGGACAAAAACTTTTACTAATTTGTTAACAAGATTTTACAACATGTTATTATAACAAATATTCTTTATTATCTATCAATGGCTTTAATTTAGACACAAACCTTCTACACTGTCACTACAGTTGGTGATTTCTAATAAGATGTATGTAACTGCTTGCACTTTTTGACAATATTCTTCAAATCTGGAGCAAGTTTACTTGTTGAAATTCGCATGACAGCATGCAAGTTGCAGTCCGACAATAAAGACCTACTCTTAGATGTGTTGATCTTCAAGGAAGAGAATGTTTGTTCGCAAATGTATGTTGATCCAAACAATGATACACGTTTAGCTGCAAAGTTTTTCAAGTTGGGAAATGATTCTTGTGATAAAGATCCATAGAAATTCAGCAAACCATCTGACTTGAATTTCTCTTTCAGGTCATGATTTGCTTGTAAGTCAAGCAGCTCCAACTGTATATCCTCTGTGGCTGTATCAGCTTCTGCACTGAAAGGGGAACTGAGAATATTGAACTGTAGCTCTACGTTCTTGAAATCTTGGAATCTCCATCCAAATTCTTCAATCAGTGCATCTAATTGGGCTTTGTACTTTTCAGTCATTTCACCAGAAATGGTTTCTTGTTTCAGCAAAGGGAAGTGACAAAATCTTTTTCACTTTCTTGTCTGGAGTACAGTGAGAGTTTTGCCTGAAATGATTTTACATGTACATACAATTCATGTGTGAACACACCATTGCCCTGAAGTTTGTCAATTCAGTTCATTTAACTTTTCCATAATTTCAATGGCAAACATAAAGTCTAACTTCCACTCTTTAGTGACAATATTAGAATTAAAGTCACATTCAATGCCCTTCATCCCTAGGAACATCACTATTTCTTCTCTGAGTTCCCACACTCGCCTCAACACCTTGCCGAGACTCAGCCATCGAACACTGGTGTGGTACAGGACATCGGATTGTTCAGTTTCCAAATCGTCAAGTAATGCCTTGAACTGTATGTGATTGAGTCCTCTTGATCTGATGAGGTTGATGACACTGACAACTGGGTCAATAACATGCTTGATATTCAAAACAGTGTTTCACAGACTTTCTTGATGAATCACATTGTGAAGTGGTAATAATGTGTGGTCTGGATAGTCTGCTTTAATCTTATCACTTATCAACTTTAGCAGACCTACATTTTTTCCAGTCGAAGCAAGAGCTCCGTCAGTTGTAACACTTGCCATCGTGTTCCGAACTAACCCAGTTCTTTCAATACAGTTAGTAAAAGCATTGAATATATCATGGCCTGTGGTTGTGTCTTTGAGTGACTCAACACTCAATAACTCTTCAGTGAGTTGAAAGAAGTGTTTATTCCACGTATAAATATCAATAATTATGCAGTATCATGCACATCGGTACTCTCATCCAATGCAAGAGAAAAAATTGTTTACTTGCATCTTGAAGTTTATGCATAACATTGTCACTTATCTTATCAACACGTCTGACCACAGTTCTCCTGGATAAAGTAATGTCAGATCTGTTTGTGTGTGTGTGTGTGTGTGTGTGTGTGTGTGTGTGTGTGTGTGTGTGTGTGTGTGTGTGTGTGTGTGTGTGTGTGTGTGTGTGTGTGTGTGTGTGTGTGTGTGTGTCCTGGACACATAATGTTTGCTGCATCTATCAAACATTCCTTGATGAACTCGCCATCAGAAAATGGCTTGTTCTGTTTTACAATTCTGCGTGACAGCACAAGACTAACTTCAGTTGCAGCATCTTGAATTCAAGACTGTTTAGTGAAAACAGTTTGCTGTTTTCTCCAAAATATTTCACCAACTCAAGGCATTTCCTTTCCCTCCCTTCGGTTGTTAAATTGTATCCGAAATCGGAATATTTTGTTTGATAATGTCTTTTTAAATTGTAGTCATTGAAGACAGCCACTGACTCACGACACAGCAAGCAAACTGATTTGCTACCAACTTTTATAAAACAGTACTTAGTTGTCCATTCATAATTAATCTCCCACCCGGTACTGTGAGTAAGGAGAAAGCTATAATGCTAATGTGAAGGAGAAATGCAAGTTTTTGGATTGAAGATCTGTTTGGCTGAGTAGAAGCAGCACACGAATTGTGCGATGGAGCTTGATAATCAACATCGAATGGGTTTGGTTAGACGAGTAAGTTTATAGATTTATTACGGAGGTTGAGAGACCTATGAACAAGTCCGGAGTGCAATGATGATAATATGACATGAAGCAAACTTAACTGAACTGATGAGCATGGTCCTTGTAATTGACACCTCCTACACATATAACGTGAACAGCGGACTAGGGCGCCAAGGAAGTATGTTCTGATCTCCGTCTTGTGTTTCATCATCATCATCATCATCTTCCACTTCTGCCGTCAAGCGTCGTGGGGAGGAATAATTTGCGTTCCAGCGCCCGGTGGACGGCACTGGATAGTGTCATTCCGTGTGGTTGTACAATGTCTCCGATGTCGTCAATCCATTTTCTTCTTGGACGTCCTCGTGGTCTCGTCGCAGATGATCTTTGATGTAAGGCCAGTGATGGTAGTTGCTGATGTTGCATTCTAACGACATGGCCAAACCACTTGATCTTCTGTCTTTCAATAAATGTGGCACAGGGTGTTGATCCCACAGTCTGTCTGATAGTAGCATTTCTTACTCGGTCTCGGATTGTTAAGTTGGCAGCTCTCCTCAGGCATCTCATTTCGCAGGTGTTGATTTTGCGAAGGTGTAATTTGGATAAAGTCCAGGTTTGAGATTGATAGCATAGGGTTGGTGTGAATATGCTGTTTATTATCTGTCGTTTTGAGGACATGGGTATATTTGGATGTTTCAGTAAGGGTGATAATTGATATGTAAGTTCACCAGCTTTTTGACATCTGATTCCAATTTCTCTGTCCAATCTGCCATCTTCTGTGATCATGTCTTGTGTTTCTGACCATAAACTCAACCGCTGTTCCTGGTTTCCCCTTGTAGGGCATGAATCATCACCATCCAGTGCCTCGCTTGCTGGCGTGGGTGATCATGCTTCTCCACAAATTACGATCTCCGACGTCATGCATCAATTCGGGAAGGTAATGAGAGACGACTTACACGACAGTCTTTGGCGACAGTAGACCATTCTGTTCCACACTATTGCTGCTACATGAAAGCCATGAAACCTTTGGAGACATCCTATCGCACACTGTCGCTGCTGTCTGTTGGGGCGGTATGAGAGGCGTATTGCATGAAAACTCGGAAACTTCTGTAATTAGAAGACCATCCTATTTCACACTGTGACTGGCTGTTGTCAGCAGTTCTTCTTCTTCTTTCGTTCGCTTGAAATATGTCTATATCTGCAATGTCGTCTCTTGCATGAATTGAACTTTTTTTTTTTTTTTTCAGTTCACACAGTGGTCCATAGAGTTTATCTTCCACTGTCGTCTCTCTAGGCCAGAAGGTTTGCCTAGATATGTTATATTTTGGGCAGTCTTGGAGTATGTGCTCTGCTGTCTGCGACGCCAATCCACATGTGCACATGGCTGTTTCACCAATCTTGAATTTTGTATACATGTGGTTGCGTAATCTATTGTGTCCTGTTCTGAGGCGCAGAATAATGACTTGTTCTGGTCTGTCCATAAAGTGGTAGTCATCTTGAGCAGGTTTTGGTGGCTTTCTGACTGATTTGATCATTCTTTTCTTTTGGTGGTATGTAACGGGCACATCAGGCTGTTCTTCTTTGGCTCCTTCCTTAGCCAATTGATCAGCTCTGTCGTTTCCGGGTACTCCACAGTGGGATGGTATCCACTGTATGGTGACTTTATGCTGACTGCTAAGTTCAGAAAGTAGTGTCCTTAGTACTGGCAATTTCCCAGAGAGGAGCGCCTCGAGTACTGATTTTGCATCTGTTAGTAGCACCACAGGTTGTGTACCATTGCTGTTATTTAGTAATTTCTCTGTTGCTATCTTGATTGCCTCAATTTCGGCATCATAGTTATGGCAGTACTTTCCTGTCGGTACTCTGGCTGTGTCCCTAGTATTATTTGGGTATTCTATGTACACTCCCGCTCCTCCATTTCGAACAGCATTTTGTGCTGACCCATCTGTGTAGACTCGGATCCAGAGGTCCTGTGGGTATTCTTCATCAAGGAAGCTGAGAGTGGCTGTTCTGCGCTGCACACTGTTCTGTTCTTCCTTGTCAAATATTCCTCTCACTTTTGTCTGGATTTGTAACGATAGTCTATGCTCATCTTTCCATGGAGTTCGCTCTGGAATAGTTGTTAGGGGGATACCAACTGTGGGCAGATCAGTGGTTTCTCTGCAGAGTCGTTTGGCCTGGTGGATAAAACTACTTCTTTTCAACCGCCCCATAGCTAGGTTTTCAAATCTGTTCTTCATAGGGTGGCCTGGCAAGCTGAGGAACTTTTCTGCTTGTATTAGCGTTTTCGTATCTCTGCGCTCACTCAGTGCCTGTGTCCTCCCCATCTTCTCCATTTCCACTATAGGGGTTGATCTCATCCCTCCTGTGGTGACTCTAAGTGCTTGATTTTGCACCTTGTCCAGCTCTTGTAGTGTGGTTTTTGATGCTGAACACCACGCAGTTGACCCATATTCCAGGTGTGGTCGTATGCTCTGTTGGTAAACTTTGCTAAGTATTTTCGTACTGGCTCCCCATGTGGTTCCACTTAGCTTTCTCAGGATGGCTATTTTCCTTCTGGCTTTTGCTACTGCTTTGTTGATGTGCTTTCTCCATGTCAGCTTGCCATCAAATGTTACTCCAAGGTATGTTGGTTCTTTATCTTCTCTTAGGGGTGTTCCATTTATCTGGATGATCCCTGCCTTTTGTTTTGGAGAGAGGGTAAATAGGGTGGTGCTGCACTTGTCAGTGTTTATGCTGACACACCATCTATTTGCCCATGCAGCAAATGTATCTACAGCTCTTTGTAGCAATCTGGTGGCCACTGATGCATATTCATTTGTGCTCCATAGAACCAGGTCATCGGCGTACATTGCCGCTTTAATTCCATGCGGTAGGTGAGCAACAAGATCATTGATGAAGATTAGAAAAAGTGTGGGGGACAAGACTCCGCCCTGGGGGACACCGTGACGCAGTAGTACTTTCTTGCTCTTGAGTCCGTCTATCTGTACTCGGGCTCTTCTGTTGTGCAAGTATGCTTTCACCCATTTGTACATTCTTCCATTGACTTTGCAGTTTCTCAGTTTCTTCATCAGACCTTCTTTCCAGACTTTGTCAAAGGCTTTCTTCAGATCTATCCATGCCGCAAGCACCAGCTTCTTCTCTTGGAATGCATCCTCAATTTCTTGAGAGAGGTAGGTTGTCTGATCTTCCGTAGAGTAGCACTGCCTAAAGCCAGCCTGCTGTGGCACAAGGATGTTTTTACTTTCAATGTACCACTGCAGTCTGTGATTGATGATGCGCTCCAGTGTTTTGCAGAGACAGCTGGTGAGGCTAATTGGTCTATAGCTAGAGGCAATGGAACCATCTTTCCCTGATTTTAGGAGGGGTATCATGATTGCTTCTCTCCAGGCTTGTGGAACACTGCCTAAGGTCCAGCTGTTATTGAAGATCTGCAACAGCTTTGTTTTGGCCTCTGTTCCTAGGTTCCTGATCATTTCATTGGAGATACCATCAGCTCCTGGTGACTTTCTCATTTTCAGTTTTGATATGGCTAGCTCCAGTTCGCTGATTGTGATGGGTGCCTCCAGAACCTCATGTACTATTTCCTTCTGTCCTGTATGTTGTCGTTTCTCTCGAATCTCTTGTTGTTTCTCTGGACTAATTTTGATATTGCTATCTTGTGCGAACGAGTCCGCAAAATGGTCAGCTGCTTGCTTTCTTGTTAAGATTTTTCCATCTTTATGTAGTGCAATTTTTGAGTTTCTCCCTGTGCCCTCGTCATTAAGCTGTTTTATTAGCTTCCACAATTTCCTTGTGTCTCTTTCAAAGTTCAGAGACTCCGTTTTCTCCTGCCAGCTTTTCCGTCTAGCCTGCAGCTTGGCCCTTTGAAATTTGGCTTTTGCATGCTGGAATTTATTGTGGTGCTCTTGGCTGGGTGTGGCCTCTGCTTGCTTTCTACACACTTCAACATCATTATGCAACTGTTCCAGTTCACTACTCCAGTAGGGTTTATATTGTTTACGGGCTCCTCTTGGTACTGTTTCTCGCGCTGCCTGTAGTATGCATTTCCCAAACTCTTCAACTACTTTATTTATGTCTTTCTCAGTGTTCAGGTTTCTAACCAGTATGCTGGTGCGATGCTTGTACATTGCCCAGTCTGCTTTCTTGTAGTTCCACCTCGAGAGGGTGCTGCTTTCACTTACAAGCTCATTTTCTACGGTTAGAAAGACTGGCCGATGGTCACTGCCACCAAGTTGTTTCCCAACAATTCGTGTAATGTTCCACTCCAGGTCTGGTGAATGAAAAGCCAGGTCAGGTGTAGTTGTAGAGTGCCATGATCTCGAGTAGAAAGTATGTGGGTCGGACGGCTTGTTAATCAACATGAATCTATTCTCATCCTGCCAGTCTTCCAGTCTCTCTCCTCTCTGGTCCATGTGATCATAGCCCCAGCTCTGCGAGTGGCTGTTGAAATCGCCACACACAATCATTTTTTCTTTTAGTGGTAGTGTGTCCAGTGCCTGTGGGCGGTCACTTGGACAGTAGTAATTGATCAGATGTAGATCTGTATTACCTGTCTTAAGTTTAAGTGTCTGATACTCAGCCCCTTCCATGTAGACTTTGATTTGGGAAGCCATGATGTTATTTCTTACAAGGGTCAGTATCCCACCTTTTCGCCTGTCCTTTCGGTCAGATCGGTAACACTGGTAGCCTCTGATTTTGAAGGCTATATTTTCATTGAGGCGAGTTTCTTGCAAGCAACATATGCTTACTTTTTCTTGGTCCAAGATTTTTTCTAATTCTATTTTTTTGTTGCTGACTCCCTCCGCATTCCAGTGCATTATTTTAAGTCTTCGTTTAGTATGGCCAGTCGTCCTATTCTCATGTCCCCTGGCTCCACAGGACATCTGAGAAGGACCTCCAGTAGTTGGGGTTGGACCCTTTCGAGACATAGGGCCCGGCACTGCACCTGCCTGGGGGTCCAAAGCAGGGCGAACACCATAACAATTAGCAGTAGTCGACATATTCCATTTTGCGTGATTGCGTGGCATCCTGATTTCTGTGGTGCGCCTCTTGGCTGGTTGCCTCCGTCTTCAGCACCTTTCTTTGCTAGAGCAGACTGTGGTCTCACTCGAGTGTAGATGTGTACGCGCGCACACGCCTGTCTGCGCATGCATGTACGTGCATACACATCTAGAGCATACTGGTTATTTTCCGGCGCCAGAGACTCGCCGTCGCCCCTTCTCCTGTTAGTTTAAACGGGCCCGCCACGTGAAGGCCAGGAGTTGGACTTTTGCTGCATAGGTTATGTATTCACGAGCCATTGAGGTATTTAAGCAATGTTGGGCGCTCACCCCAACACCGCGCCTCGGCTACATACAGCAACATTTGGAACCCGTTGTCAGCAGTGAAAAGCGTTAAGGTGACCTGTGTGCTTCCTCTCACGTCTGTAAGGTCAACCTGCTGTACACACTGCTCCAACCCCGATACGGAAAGATTATCCAACCCCGATAGAAAGGCAGTGATATTTATATTTCTACACCGTCTTATCTCAACGCTGACGTTAAGCAGTCGCAACGGGAATAACTGTATTATTTTCTCATATCTTGGATATTTCCTCTTGCCATTTCTGTCCAGTCCAATTTGAAAAAAAAACAAAAACTTTCCACCTTGTTTCAACCAGCCTGTGCGGCGTCGGTTATAATAGCAGTGGTTCATGGTGCGTGGATCATTACTTTCTTCGTGTGCCATTAAAGTCTGGCTTATATACAAGTCAGTGTTGTTACCTGCACGCCTGCATCGACTCATTGTGCGTGTCTCTGTTCGTAGGTCTTGAGATCTGGTGTATATATAAAGATACTATCTATCGTATAGTATAAATATTCTATCGCATATCAATGGCTCGGAACGCAGAAGAAGAAGAAGAAGAAGAAGAAGAAGAAGAAGAAGAAGAAGAAGAAGAAGAAGAAGAAGAAGAAGAAGAAGAAGAAGAAGAAGAAGAAGAAGAAGAAGAAGAAGAAGAAAGAAGAATAAGATATCCTATTTACATCGCTGTCAACAACAGCATTTTACCGCTGTTGTGGATGTCTTTGCAAGATTACTCAGAGTATTTTGCATTGCTTACTGAGCGACAATCTCGGGATACCCCTGTAAGTAACCAACGCAACCCGATTTCCTACCGAATCTCGCGCAGCTGTTTCCCCACACGTGGATATACGGGATTACGGAGAAAATCGTTAACACCTTCGCCAGGGAGACGACTCTGCGGAATTGCTAGATATCTAAAAGAAAAATACCCCGACAAACAAAATTGATGTTCCTTCATTATTATTCTGATGATCATAATTGTTCTTCTCTTGTATGATCATAAAGGTCTTTCACATAATCTGACCACGCATGTAAAGTCTGATCTTTTTCTATTATGATTTTGCCATCTTTGGTTTTTAGGCAACCTGTTGATGTGTGTATTCTTTTGTTAGTGATGTCATTAATTCTTGTGTGCATTAATTTGGTATTCTGGGTGTTGTGTTGGTTTTCAATTTCCTTGCAATTTTCCTCAAGCCATGTTTCTTTTGCCTCTTTGCATAGCTTATAATTTTCTTGTGAATCTCTTCGTATATTTCCTTGTTATTTTGTTATTTCTTCTTATTTCCATGAGTTTTAAGATGTCTTTCATCATCCATTTCTTGCGTCCTATTACCTTTATTTTTGGGATTATCATTGTTGTTAGTGCAGCTTCTTGACTGATTTCTTTTATATTTCCAATTGGTCACTGACGTCTTGAAATAATATTTCAATTTCCATATCGGACAATGCATCAAATCTGTTCTTTTCCTCTACGTTGAATTTATCTTTTATCTCCTCACTCTTCAGTGTCTGTAGATCAAATTTTGCGTTACTATTTGTATATTTGACTTTCTTTAAGTTTATATGTAAATTCTTCGTCTTCTTCTTCTTCTTCTTCTTCTTCTTCTTCTTCTTCTTCTTCTTCTTCTTCTTCTTCTTCTTCTTCTTCTTCTTCTTCTTCTTCTTCTTCTTCTTCTTCTTCTTCTTCATCGTTCCGAGCCATTGGTGTTCTTTGCTGCAGATACAATCCGTCTCCATTCGTCTCTCTGGTTGACCTATTCTTGCCAGTCGTTGATTCCAAGTGCTTGTAGGTCTGTATATATATTATCTCTCCACCGTCTTCTTGGTCGACCTTATATGTAAATTGCCTAAGATTAATCTATGGTTGCAGTAGCAGTCTGCGCGTGGTAGGGGGACGTAAACATCTAATATTGATACAAGGGAAATTACTAGAATTTGAAAATAAAAATGGTATACCTAGGTATAATACCAATAACTAATATTAAAATCTTTCATTTTTTAAAAATAGAAATTAAACAACCAATACTGCAGTCATAATTCTGCAAAGATAAGAAGAAAGCTATTAAAATGTTTATACATGTGTTTAATCTTTATTTACTTACATTTTACGATCCACTTTTTCAATTCTATGTTTATGTTTAATTTTTTAAACTGTACTTTTAATGAATAGACAATTTGACCATTGAGATGATGTTTCCCCTCTGAGGGGAATCAACATTTTTTTACTGGCCTCTTAAGGCCACCCACAATTTAAAGACAACTTACATTAACGGGGAAAGACCTTGGACGTCTACGGGGTTTATGTTGATAAATATGTTTAGAGGAAATGTCATTTATGTTTGTAAATTTCATTCAATTTGAACAAATAGTTCTCTCTCTCTCTCTCTCTCTCTCTCTCTCTCTCTCTCTCTCTCTCTCTCTCTCTCTCTCTCTCTCTCTCTCTCTCTCTCTCTCTCTCTCCCAAATGCTGGTGCAATTACGTTTGCTTAGAGAATATTTAAAATATAATAGCATGATAGTAATGCCTTGATGGGTGCCTCCTTCCCTCCACTAGCCTACGGGACACCCTTGGGCAAGGTGGAGTACCCGTTTAGCCCCCCGATCAGGGTTATGTGAAGCCATGGGTGCAGGTGGTGGATGAAGTTGAGGAGCAACCGACAGATAGATGTAGGTTATGGTCTCAAGTTTTTGGGAGACATTGGCCACGGTCATCGACCAGTATGGTCACTGCTAGGAAGGAAAGCAATGGCAAACTACCTTCTTTACAGATGCCAAGAATATTATGTACTGCAGTCGTATCGATAATCAGAGAAACAACGTAAATGGGTGATCCATAGGAGCAGCCTCGCCCGGTAGGGGTAGTCATGTGCACCAGGTGACTCCTGACCGTCATCAGGCGACTGAGTGCAAAAGAATATCAACATTGAAAGTAGGAACTTGGAATGTAAGAACTATGTGTGGGGATGGGAAATTTGATAACATTAAGAATGAAATGAGATGATTAAATATTAACCTGTTAGGTGTATGAGAGACCAGATGGACAGGAATGGGCATTATGACATCTGCGGAATATAGAATAATCTATTCTGGTGGAGAGAAACAACAGCGAGGAGTAGCAATTATAATGGATACAGGAAGCGCAAAATCGATCAAAGGATATTGGACTGTATCAGACAGAGTGTTACTGGTGAAGTTGAGTGGAAGACCTTTTGATGTCAACGTCATACAAGTTTATGCACCAACAGCAGACAGTAGTGATGACAGCATTGATGAATTTTATAGTGATTTAGAGAAAGCCTTCAAGAAATGCAAGAATTCTGAAGTAACTATCATAATGGGTGGCTTGAATGCCAAAGTTGGAAATCAACAGGACGGATGCATAGTGGGCAAGTATGGACTAGGGCAGGGGTGGGCAAACTTTTTGTGCGTAGGACCACATTGACAAATGTAAAGCTATTGGCGGGCCGCATGTATGTATGTATGTATTGTGTGTGTGTGTGTGTGTGTGTGTGTGTTTGTGTGTGTGTGTGTGTGTGTGTGTGTGTGTGTGTGTGTGTGTGCGTGTGTGTGTGTGTGTGTTGTATAAAATGTCCAATTTGCTTACAGCAACCTATCACAATAAATAAAACTGCAATGTTATTTTACTTATATACTTATACATTATATTTGACAATATGGACAAAAACTTTTACTAATTTGCTAACAAGATTTTACAACATGTTATTATAACAAATATTCTTTATTATCTATCAACGGGTTTAATTTAGACACACATCGACTACACTGTCACTATAATTGTTGATTTTCTAATGAGATGTATGTAACTGCTTGCACTTTTTGACAATATTCTTGAAATCTGGAGAAAGTTTACTTGTCGAAATTCGCATGACAGCATGCAAGTTGCAGTCCGACAATAAAGACCTACTCTTAGATGTGTTGATCTTCAGGCAAGAAAATTCTTGTTCCCAAATGTATGTTGATCCAAACGATGATAAAAGTTTAGCTGCAAAGTTTTTCAAGTTGGGAAATGATTCTTGTGATAAAGATCCATAGAAATCCAGCAAACCATCTGACTTGAATTTCTCTTTCAGGTCATCATCTGCTTCTAAGTCAAGCAGCTCCAACTGTATATCCTCTGTGGCTGTATCAGCTTCTGCACTGAAAGGGGATCTGAGAATATTGAACTGTGGCTCTACGTTCTTGAAATCTTGGAATCTCCACCCAAATTCTTCAATCAGTGCATCTAATTTGGCTTTGTACTTTTCAGTCATTTCACCAGAAATGGTTTCTTGTTTCAGCAAATGGAAGTGACAAAGTCTTTTTCACTTTATTGTCTGGAGTACAGTGAGAGTTTTGCCTGAAATGATTTTACATGTACATACAATTCATGTGCGAACACACCATTGCCCTGAAGTTTGTCAATTCAGTTCATTTAACTTTCCCATAATTTCAATGGCAAACATAAAGTCTAACTTCCACACTTTATTGAAAATATTAGTATTAAAGTCACATTCAATGCCCTCATCTCTAGGAACATCACTATTTCTTCTCTGAGTTCCCACACTCGCCTCAACACCTTGGCGAGACTCAGCCATCGAACACTGGTGTGGTACAGAACATCGGATTGTTCAGTTTCCAAATCGTCAAGTAATGCCTTGAACTGTATGTGATTAAGTCCTCTTGATCTGATGAGGTTGATGGCACTGACAACTGGGTCAATAACATGCTTGATATTCAAAACAGTGTTTCACAGACTTTCTTGATGAATCACATTGTGAAGTGGTAATAATGTGTGGTCTGGATATTCTGCTTTAATCTTATCACTTATCAACTTTACCAGACCTACATTTTTCCAGTCAATGCACGAGCTCCGTCAGTTGTAACACTTGCCATCTTGTTCCGAACTAACCCAGTTCTTTCAATACAGTTAGTAAAAGCATTGAATATATCATGGCCCGTGGTTGTGTATGTGAGTGACTCAACACTCAATAACTCTTCAGTGAGTTTGAAAGAAGTGTTTATTCCACGTATAAATATCAATAATTGGTCAGTATCATGTACATCGGTACTCTCATCCAATGCAAGAGACTACCACAAAAATTGTTTACTTGCATCTTGAAGTTTATGCATAACATTGTCACTTATCTTATCAACACGTCTGACCACAGTTCTCCTGGATAAAATAATGTTGTCAGATCTGTTGTTGTTGTTGTTTTTTGTTTTTGGTGTGTTCTGGGCACATAATATTTGCTGCATCTAGCAAACATTCCTTGATGAACTCGCTATCAGAAAATGGCTTGTTCTGTTTTACAATTCTGTGTGACAGCACAAGACTAGCTTCAGTTGCAGCATCTTGAATTCAAGACTGTTTAGTGAAAACAGTTTGCTGTTTCACCTAACATTTTCATCAACTCAAGGCATTTCCTTTCCCTCCCTTCGGTTGTTAAATTGTATCCGAAATCGGAATATTTTGTTTGATAATGTCTTTTTCCGGTACAATGGCGACAAAATGAAGCGTTACTTTTCGGAGGGACGCTATTTAGTGTTTTCCTTTGGATTTCGTGTGATTTCCTATGGATTTCCTGTGGATAGTGTTTTCCTGTGGATTACGTGATGTTATTTTGTGTACCTTTTATTGGAAGTTTTCAAAAGAAGCCACGGAAGACAGGTGGTGGATGACATTTTGAGGGCAGCCGACAAATATTTGTGGGTCATGGCCTCGAGCTTCACGACGGCAGGCAGAGGAACTCTTCTTGAGTGAATGGCTGCGGTCTCCGACCAGTAAGGTCACTGCCATAGAGGAAAGCAGCGGCAAACTACCTCTTTAAAAGTGCCTAGTATATCATGATTCGCTTAAAGACTGATCATCGCAAGACAAGGACAGAGACGTTAAAATTAGCAACTTGGAACGTTAGGACGTTAAACGACAACGAAAAATTAGAGAACATAAAACAAGAAATTGAAAGGGAAAACATTAATATTTTAGGTATGTGCGAAACGAGATGGACAGGAGCTGGCATCAAGATATAGGAAGATTTCAAAATTATTTATTCTGGAGGTGAAGATCGTCATAGGGGAGTGGCAATTATTTTAGACCGGAAAACATCAAAATCTGTTCAAGGATATTGGGCCGGGTCGGACAGAGTTCTACTAGTTAAATTAAGTGGCAGACCTTTTAGCATAAATATTATTCAAGTATATGCCCCAACAGGAGAATCCAGTGAAGATAGTGTAGAAGAATTTTATAATGACATAGAGTCTGCCTTAAAGAAATGTAAAAATTCAGAAATAAACATCATAATAGGGGACTTCAATGCAAAAGTAGGAAATCAAGGTGATAGATACACAGTAGGAAACTATGGTTTAGGAGAGAGAAATAAAAGAGGGTACAGACTCGTAGAGTGGGCAAAAGAACAGGAAATGATTGTAGGAAACACCTGGTTCGAGCAACACCCTAGAAGATTATGGACATGGAGGAGTCCTGATAGCAGGATTAGAAACTAGATTGACTACATTCTGATTAGCAGAAGATTTAGAAACGCATTAACAATAGCAAAAACAGTTCCCAGTGCTGATTGTTATAGTGACCACAGATTACTCACAGGAACATTGAGGATAAAGTTGAAGAAAGTCAAGTATATAACAGGAAACACTAAATATGATTTGTGTACATTGAGTAATGACAAGGAAATACAAAACAAATTCAACATAGAAGTACAGAACAGATTTGAAATATTGTCTGATCTAGAGATCCTATTCCAGGATGTGGATGATCAATGGGAAACGTTGAAGAATTCAATCAATGTGGCTGCAGAAACAACTATTCCAAAATTAAAGAAGGTGGGTCGTAAGAAATGGATGACTGAAGAAATTTTACACCTCATGGAAACAAGAAGACTCAACAAAAATAATTCTGTCAAATATGAAGAAATTCACAGACAAGTCAGAATATTATGTAAGGAGGCAAAAGAAGCATGGCTTGAGGAAAAGTGCTTAGAAATTGAAAACCAACACAACAGTCAAAATACCAAATTAGTGCACAAAAGAATTCAGGAACTTACTAATAAAAGAACAAGTACATCAACAGGGTGTCTAAAAACTGAAGATGGCAAAATCATAATAGAAAAAGACCAGATTCTACATGTATGGACAGATTATGTGAAACACCTTTATGATGATAACAGAGACGAACAGTATGATATTAGATTTAATAATGAAGGACCGCCAATTTTGGAGATGGAGGTTCGAAATGTTCTTAAGCATATGAAAGCTGGCAAGGCCCCCGGTGCAGATAACATCACAACAGAAATGATTAAAGCTTTAGAAGAATTTGGACTAGAGCAAGTCACCAGACTGCTGAACACATTATATGATACTGGAGATATACCTCCTGAATTATGTAACTCTGTATTTATTGCAATCCCAAAGAAATCAGGAACCTTGGAATGTGATCAACATAGAACAATTAGTATAATGAGTCACATCACAAAGATTTTGCTAAGAATTATCATGCAAAGAGTGAGGAAGAAGATACAACCTGAAATAGGGGAAGAACAATGCGGGTTTGTAGAAGGAAAGGGTACAGTAAATGCTGTGTATATGCTGCGAACAGTTATTGAACGTGCTATAGAAGTAAACAAGGATATACATCTTTGCTTTATTGACTATACAAAGGCTTTTGATAGAGTTAGACATGTCAGCATGGTGGATATGCTTGCAGATCTACAAATTGATGGGAAAGACATTAGACTTATAAAAAACATATATTGGAAACAACACGCTGCAATAAGGATTGATAATGAAGTGGGACAGTATCAGCCAATTAAGAGAGGTGTTAGGCAGGGATGTGTGATGTCTCCAGATCTTTTTTCCCTATACAGTGAAAATATTTTCAGAAATGTAGAGGATATAAATGGAATCAGCATTGGAGGACGAAACATCAATAACATTAGATATGCAGATGATACAGTATTAATTGCAGACAATGCGCAGGACCTGCAACAATTAGTAGATGCGGTTGTTGTACACAGTGAGCAACTGGGGTTAGAATTAAATTGTAAAAAGACTCAGGTTATGGTCGTCACTAGGAAGAAAGAAGTGCCACAATGTAATATACAAGTAAATGGAAATATTCTTCAACAAGTGAATCGGTACAATTATCTTGGAACAGTCATAACATCTGATGGGAGATGCCTTGAAGAGATTAGAACAAGAATCGCCATGGCGAAAGTAGCCTTTAGCAAGATGAAAAACATTCTGACCAATAAAAAGATGTCAATTGAAACGAGAAAAAGAGTGTTGAGGGGATACATAGAGCCTGTTCTTTTGTATGGATGTGAAACTTGGACAATGAGCAGTCAAGCTGAAAAGCATCTGATGGCTGCAGAAATGTGGTTTCTGAGGAAAATGCAAAGAATACCATGGACAGACAGAAAAACCAATGACCAAGTACTACAGGAGACAAATGAACATCGTAAACTGATTAGAGAAATTAGACGTAGACAGTCAAAATTCTTTGGACATGTTATGAGAAGAAATGGACTGGAGAACTTAGTGACAACTGGCAAGATCGAAGGTAACAGACCAAGAGGAAGACCGAGAAGAAAATACCTGGATGGCTTGGCCACATGGCATGGACGAGACAGGAACACTGAGCTGATCCACGACACTGGTGATCGAGTGAAATGGCGAGTCATGACCGCCCACGCTTTCCGGCATGGCACATGATTGATTGAATGTCTTTTTAAATTGTACTCCTTGAAGACAGCCACTGACTCACGTCACAGCAAGCAAACTGATTTGCTACCAACTTTTATAAAACAGTACTTAGCTGTCCATTCATAATTAAAAACACGGCATTCATCTTCAATCTTACGTTTGTTATTGACACTCATTTTTTAAATAAAATTCGAACAGTTTGAACTGTACAAATCTTTAAAACGGAAATGAAACAAAACCTACTTCCGGCTGTGTGTGAAAATAAAATATTCGGAAAACAAGTAGTAAACTCAGAATAAATTTCAGAAATACATCAAGACTACTACAACAAATAAATTAATTTGAACATTGTAAATGTGGAAATAATTTAAAACAGCAAAAGACTTTTAAATTTAATATTTTCTTGCAAAATAAATCATTTTATTCACCGGAGAAATATCTGTTTTTCATAAAATCATCCTTATTAAATTTTTCATGTCAATAAATATTTCTCTATATAAATCGATAAATTCGCATTTTAGCATAACATGGTTCCAAATGTTGCTGTATGTAGCCAGGGGCCGGGTTGGGGTGAGCGCCCAACCTTGCATAAATACCCTAATGGCTCGTGCATTCATCACCTATGCAGCAGAAGTCCAACTTCTGGCCTTCTCGTGGCGGAACTGTTTTAACTAACAGGAGAAGGGGCGGCGGCGAGTCACTGGCGCCGAGAAATATACAGAACGCTCTAGATGTGTATGCTCGTACGTGCATGCGCAGACATGTGTGTGCGTGCCTACACACCTAAACTCGAGTAAGACCACAGTCTGCTCTAGCAAAGGAAAGGTGCTGAATAAAGAGGCAACCAGCCAGGAGGCGCACCACAGAAATCAGGATGCCACCAATCACGCGCAATGAAATATGTCGACTACGGCTAAATGTTACGGTGCTCGCCCTACTTTGGACCCCCAGGCAGGTGCAGTGCCGGGCCATATGCCTCGAAAGAGTCCAACCACAACTACTGGAGGTCCTTCTCAGATGTCCTGTGGAGCCAGGGGACCTGAGAATAGAGCGTCTGGCCATACCAAACAAAGACTAAAACTAATGCACTGGAATGCGGAGGGATTCAGCAACAAAACAATAGAACTAGAAAACATCTTGGACCAAGAAAAGGTAAGCGTATGTTGCTTGCAAGAAACTCACCTCAACGAAAACGAAATGATGTCTTGGAAATTGCCAGTATTAAGGACACTACTTTCTGAACTTAGCAGCCAGCATAAGGTCACCATACAGTGGATACCATCCCACTGTGGAGTACCCGGAAACGACAGAACTGATCGATTGGCTAAGGAAGGAGCAAAAGAAGAACAGCCTGATGTGCCTGTTACCAACAAAAGAAAAGAATGGTCAAATCAGTCAGAAAGCCACCAAAACCTGCTCAAGACGACTACCACGTTATGGACAGACCAGAACAAGTAATTATTCTGCTCCTCAGAACAGGACACAATAAATTACGCAACCACATGTATACAAGATTCAAGATTGGTGAATCAGCCATGTGCACATGTGGATTATCGTCGCAGACAGCAGAGCACATACTCAAAGACTGCCCAAATTACAACATGTCTAGGCTAACCTTCTGGCCAAGAGAGACGACAGTGGAAGATAAACTCTATGGACTGTTGAGTGAACTAAAAAGGACAGTTAAATTCACACAAGAGGCAACATTGCAGTTATAGTATTTAAGGCGAACGAAAGAAGAAGAAGAAGAAGAAGAAGAAGAAGAAGAAGAAGAAGAAGAAGAAGAAGAAGAAGAAGAAGAAGAAGAAGAAGAAGAAGAAGAAGAAGAAGAAGAAGAAGAAGAAGAAGAAGAAGAAGAAGAAGAAGAAGTAGAAGTAGAAGAATTACATTACGAAGGCCAAGGACTGTTTACAAAAATTGATAATTAGACAGAAATCTTATAAAAAATGTTGAAACAATCATAATGGTACATGAAATTCTTTAAAATTCAACAAAATAACTTAAAAACGAAGTAAGAATTGTTATTCCTAAATGCCCTCGACGGCTGCATAAAATCAGGTGGCGGGCCGCATGCGGCCCGTGGGCCGTAGTTTGCCCACCCCCCTGCCCTATGCCAACATGTTTATTTTAGTAGTTCTACTTTCTAACTTTCTTAGTGCATTCGCAGTAAACATGTGACTTCATGAAGTCATTATACACTAGCCCGCCTTAGTAACTATTAAGAAAAAACAACAACGTTACATAATACCTAAAGTACCATTGACTAGATAAGAAGTTAATTCGAAGTAAATATTATGCAAGTTCACAAAGTCATTTACACTTTTCCGCTTTAAAAAAGATTAGGAAAAATCAGTATCGTTACATAATACAATTAAGCATCAGTTGTCAGGGAGCTGAAATAGAGAAACATGCAGTCACAGGTATTGATCATCACTCAGAGAAGTAACTGAAATATACAGAGGTCAGAGAGCACGCTAAACAATTAAAAGACATATACAGGGTGTTTGTAAAATCTCACTACACTTTTTATGTAGAACAGCTCTTTGTTGGAGAGTATGTTTTCCGTTTGCAAGACGGAGAATAGACTGTTCAACAAACAGCTGTTCTACATACAAAGTGTAGTGAGACTTTACAAACATCTTGTAAAAGCTAAAAGCTCAGCAGGATTGGATCTAGCCGCTTAAATATGACAACAGCAACTCGCGTTCACCGTCGCATGGCCAACTAGATAGCGCTAAAAACTCTTGTCATCATTACTTTCCCCCCCCCCCCCGCATATCCCTTACGCCTTACAGGATGTTGCAGTCAACATCAGCATTTTTCAGCTGCTGTTGATGTACTAGGCAAGATTACGCTCAGTAGTTTGTGTGACATATATGTCATCATCTCGCAGTCTTTTCCAGCAGACGTTGCTAGGACACGCTATCTGAAGAGTAGAGGCTATTTAAAAGCCCGACGGGAGAATTAACGAAACGAAATTTCGTTTCGTTTTAAGACAATTGATTGGCCGCGCCCCGGAAACACAGGCTTAATCTAGACAAAGGCTTGGTAGACAAAGCGGTCTGGTCAATCGCCATGTTTCTCCAATGTTAGCGGGTGACCCATTGTTAATGGGTTAATTTAAAGCCCACTTATTCTCTGCGTTTTAGGTGAGCATTATATTATATACAACATATCATGTTATGTATTAGGATAAATGCTTTGAGGCAACTAATATCATGATTGAAGTTGTGTTGTGTGAAAATTAGGAGAATCGCTTTCATTGAAATGTTGGTTTACGTCACACAGCCTGGACATCGCCATGTTGTCCAGTCAGCCTTCATAAAGCTTACAATATAATCTTGTTATGAGTCATTCTTCTGAGATGATTTTGTGAACTTACTTTATTCCTAAATGCTTATTTTTCACAACTGGTCTCTGTGTTTTAAAGTGTTTTTTCCTGAGTGCTTATTTTGTATTTCTGCTCTTATGATGGAGAAATATTACTATCTCACATTTGTGTACAACTTTAATATAGGTTGTTAGATAGAGAGAGATATATATATTCTCGCTTGACTTTTTCATGCACTTAGGAGTTAATCTTTTGTTTACCTGGTTGTAAATACACAGAGATTGTCTTGTAGTCCTTTTTCATAAATGCTGTTATAAGATTGTCATTTGGTATGATATACATAATCTCAAGTGTATGGGAAAAGATTCCCATGATTTCTCTTTTATGAGTATTTTGAGATGTTGGGTAATACCCACTAGAGAGTTCATACCATGTTTAGTAAAAGACTAACAAGGTTTTCTGTTATTCATCATATGTATATTCTATTCATGATGTTACTGTTGGAGTCGATCTTTTAACTCCCCCCCCCCCAATTTGGGGACAAACACATGATGATGATGATGATGATGATGATGATGATGATGATGATGATGATGATGATGATGATGATGATGATGATGATGATGATGATGATGATGATGATGATGATGCAGGAGGAGATGACTGATTGGTAGCTAGCCTTTTTGCCATTTGTCAGTGGTAGTCACATAATGCTGTTTGTAACTATGGAAAGGAGATTTATGAATTGTGTACATGAGGACATTGTCTCAGGAACTTTTTCCATGATGTGACAGCGGTACTATCAAAAGATGTTTGCATAATTAGGAGGTGAAGAAAACCTCCCAGGAAGCTCCAGTATCAGTCCAGAAGAGATGTATCTATTGAGTAGATACCTTACTCACTTTTGGAGTGGGTCAAAACTCTACAGTAGGCGACAAGTGCTATGGAACTAGCTACACTTTTTTTTTCTTCCCTTTTGTTCCCTCTATTTTTAATTATGATACACTGTTATTCATCATATATATGTATAGTTTATTATGATACATTGTTATCCAAGTTTGGATTGTATAACTAATCTATATCAACCCTGTTCTTCTTCACTATACAGCGCTAGAGATGGCAGTGGAGTATTGGCACTAGTCACCATGCTTGGCACTGGATTTATAGTCAACTTGTTTGGATTTAGAGGCAGGAAACTGGGATATCAGCCTCCTCTAATATTCTACAAAGAGTGCTGGTTACTGCTACTCACGCTGAACCTGAATGTCAATGCCTGGATACTTAACGGATTTTAAATATGCTGAAGTGGATTCCCTACCTCTGGGAACTTACAGACGGTGTTAATCGTTGCAATGTCTGCAAAGACATGAGGCATGCCTGGCCTAGATGGATACAGAGTATAACCTCTTCTAAAAGTCACCGCCTGAGTCCACGTTCAACGGTCATATTCCAGAGGCTCATGGATAGTCTGGAATTCACCATCATTTACCAGTATGGATTTACCAACTGATTGTGTGAACTCCCAGCTTCCTTTGAATCTTCTCATCCATCATATCCCAGACATGGATAATCAAGCACCATACCAACTCCCGGTCAATCAAGTCGTTTATTCAGCTGAAGAAAGAATAACCTACATCTTAACCAAGAAGAGGGCTGAAATATTCAGGCCCAATTTAAGTTAGTTCTGTCAGGAAATGCTAATGGATTATGTGATGTCACTCCTCCTCCAAAGAGATACTGAAAGTGTTTGTGCCTGATCCTGATCAAATCAATCACATGGACTCCTGTGTGTCACGCCATGCCAGAACGCTTCAGACTTATTTATACCTGTCTGTTATATCACCCTGGAACGCTCCTAGCCCAGTGACTTAGCAACTGTGACTTGAGAGATTACAGTATATCCACAATGGATTCATATGGATTACTCCTACATGTTTTCGCGATGGATATATGATCCAGAAGTGGAAGCTCTGTGTGTGTGTGTGTGTGTGTGTGTGTGTGTGTGTGTGTGTGTGTGTGTGTGTGTGTGTGCAATCCCCAATTTTCTAAATAGTGGATATATGCAAAGCAGCTGTTTTCCTTGGATTATAGAGTGTGATTATGGCCAGACTTTTCTAGTGGATATTGAAGGAGAGGGAGTCATCATTAGACCCCTAGGATATTTCTAGAGACAGATTAGATAGATTTTCTTTATCTAGTTCTTTGTATGGATTATTTACTTTGTTTTGTGTTTGACACATGTATTTGATGTGAACCTTTTTTTGGGGAAATATTTTTGGGGACTTCTGTTTTGGTTGTATACTTTGTGTGCATTGCCTGAAATATGATAATTTTTCATGTCCATGTCACCATAGTGTAGCCAACAGGGTTTTCCAGAACCCAAATGTTTCCACAATACAATTGTTTGTTTGTTTGGTTTAACCAAGCCTTGAAGTTACTTCATTGTTAACCTGGTGTTCCAAAATTGATGTTTATAGTCCAGTTATTGTTACTGTTATGTGATACAGTGAGTTAATGTACTGTTTTTGTCGAACAATGGCTGTTTTCCTCTGTCATGTAATCCAGTTGTTGCGTCTAACATTGGTTGTTGTCCCTCTGTTGTATAATACTGTGGATGTGCATGACAGTGGATACTTGTCATTGTTTATATATATGTGGGAGATTAAATTTGGGGCGGAGCACTTACACATAGACACACCCTCTGGGTAGAGTGATTAGTACTCGGGTGTCTGTGGTAGAACTTCCCGGATCTCCCAGCCTTCTATGGGAAACATTTCTTCTATGTTAGTGTTGAACTTGCACCCTTTTCTGCCTTGTTCAATACTTGGGGGTTACGAGCCAATATATTAATTCCTATAGAGGGCGTGCTTGGGTTTTAGACCCCATTCATACTGAATACCCCTAGCGAAACTTGTCCTTATTCTAATTTATTATATTTACCACCCTACAGTTTGCCATTGATTTCTGAGCGACCGGCTCACATACCCCGTAAGTTATCAACGCGGAGAGAACCGCTACCGATTCTCGCGCAGGTTACGTTACTCACGAGTATATACGGGATTACGGAGACAGACGTAAACTCCTAGGGCCAGGGAGACCGGCTCATCATTACTTAGGCATGTCTATATTATAGCTATGAGTTCAGGTTTATGATAGACTTGGTTAATGGTAATACTTTTTTCGTGATATCCAGTTGGCCGTACTTCAAATACACGAGTTTCTTCAACGAGGTGCTGTCTTCATTCGGAGGCGGCAGGTGCTGTTCCAATTTGTCTGTCTATAGCAGTGGTTCTCAACCTTTTTTGGCCCATGCCCCCCCCCCCTTTACCATATGTTCAGAACGTCATTCCCCCCCCCCCCCTTTCGAATTTCCTCCCTATAAATCCCCTCACCCTTGCACAGTATACATAAAAATGGAAGCGAAATTTAATAACACGTACAAGTCTAGGCATACACATAAAACGTGATTTGCAGGTCTACTTACGTTATAAAACGAATTTCTTCTTCTGCTGCGTTTATCCGGTGTTTGTTTTTTTTTTTTTTTCGGACGTGATTGCGTTGTGTCTGTTTACAGCAGAGCTGCGTTCTTGCGCCGTTAGGCCGACACATCCGACTTCTGCGGGCATTTGTTGACCGGGTTAACCTTCCCGGGGTAAAACGAATTTCATTAGGGCGAGAAGTACAGAACCGTAAAATTTAGAGGGAAAATCAATATCAAGTAACTCGTTCTTGTATTAATGCGATCTTGAAATAATCTTAATTCTCTTCCGCCCCCCCCCCCCGGCCCCCCCCCCGGAAACCCAAAATTCCCGGGGGGGGGGGGGATTCCCCACCGGTTGAGAACCACCGGTCTATAGCTTTCAAATGTTATATTGCATAGAGTGGCTTATGGTATCTACATCTATCCATTATTTCTATGGGTTAACTAACTCTATCGTTTACTTATATTAGCTACCTTTGTCCGTTACTTCTATGAGTTAACTTTATCGTTTACTTATATTAGCTACCTTTGTCTATCACTTATATGAGTTACATCTGTCCTTCAATTCTATGAGTTACCTTTGGTTTTTGCTTCCATGAGTTACCTCTGTCCTGTATTTCTATGAATTACCTTTGCTCTTTACTTCTAAGAGTTACCTCTTCCCTTCACTTCTAAGAGTTACTATTATTCTTTACTTCTTTTAGTCATCTCTATCCTGTACTTCCATGAGTTATCTCGATCCTACACTTCTATGCGTTAACTCTATCCTGTACTTCTATATGTTAACTCTATCCTGTACTTCTATGAGTTAACTCTATCCTGTACTTCCATGAGTTATCTCTATCCTGCACTTCTATGTGTTAACTCTATCCCGTACTTATATGTATTAACTCTATTCTGTACTTCCATGGGTTAACTCTATCCTGTACTTCCATGAGTTATCTCTATCCTGCACTTCTATATGTTAACTCTATCCCGTACTTATATGTATTAACTCTATCCTGTACTTCTATATGTTAACTCTATCCTGTACTTCCATGGGTTAACTCTATCCTGTACTTCCATGGGTTAACTCTATCCTGTACTTCCATGGGTTAACTCTATCCTGTACTTCCATGTGTTAACTCTATCCTGTACTTCCATGGGTTAACTCTATCCTGTACTTCCATGGGTTAACTCTATCATGTACGTATGTATATACCGACAGGTATTTGTACCACTGCTGGTGTTGCCTGGAGTATGTTAGAAGGACGGTACTTCCATGGGTTAACTCTATCCTGTACTTCCAAGGGTTAACTCTATTATGTACGTCTGTATATACCGACAGGTATTTGTACCACTGCTGGTGTTGCCTGGAGTATGTTAGAAGGGCGGTAGGTTAAATCCGTTTGTCTTATAGCGGCATTGGACAGTCCTTGGCTTGGACGTAAATTACAAGCACCTCTGAAGTCCGAGTGGGGTCGTCTGATTTTGAGGGACACTGGTAATAGGGAAAGCTAATCCACACGTAAAAATCAGCCCAGCGCACTCACTTGTAGTAACAACTACTATAAGTAGTAGCACGTGTATGGACGACGCTTGAGTTCAAAGCGAGAGAAAGAAAAACAATAAAATCATTTCTCCCTACCTCTGCCGGCGCTGTGGTCCAGAGCAAGGGAACGGGTTTCACAATTTCCCGTTATATCTAGTCGCGGGTTCGAAATCAGCCGCAAGCGATTCTGAAACAGACCTGCTTGCATTATGGAACGTCGGTCAGTCGTTCACAAAGCAATGGCAAACTAGTGAAGGTATACATTGCCTGGTAAATCACAAACAGCCCCAACTGTCTGGGGGTTACCGCGACTCTTTGTAAAGAACATACAACTATAGTGTTTATCTTTTTTTTTTTTTGGTGCCCCAATATAAACATCCATATCTCAGTAACACTGAGCGAAAATTATGAGATTTAGTATATAACCTTATCATTATGTCCACCCAACAACAAAAAAATGTGTTCTGGAGATTTTACAGCAGATTTCAAAGTTTCTTTATATGCGGTTATAATTTACGGGTCTGAGATGAAATTCATAATTTTAAATGTATTACAGCGTAGCCAGACAATCAGCGCTCAATGTTGAATATTGTACGTGTTTTGAAGGGATTGGCCTTATGCCAACTCCCCGCGTTGTTCAAACTAGGACTGTTCAGAGGTGTCTCAAAATGTGGGTTATTTCATGAAACCTGATTAATATGTTTTTTTTTTTTTTTTTTTTTAAATCTTACCACTTATCGCTAACATTGAAATGTGTGAATATTTTTCAATGGGATTTAATGCGAAATTGTACACTTCAAAGAATCGACACATATTTTTGTCAAGAAGCTGATCGCTGGAAACTGTTTTATACTATTATTACACATTCCGAAAAAAAGAACAGTGCATGCATTGGGCTTGAGTAAACGGTAATTTCGTCGATGGGTGCAAGAATCTGGAATTAAACCACCACGCAATTACAAAACGGTAGGTAGAACGATTATTGTAGACAGCTTTGACAAAGATGTCATAAGGCGAGCTATTATAAAAATGCTTTAAAAAGTCGCTTAAAATTCGACAGGGTCGACTTCATTGCACCGGGTTCTATCCCATATGGCTCGGTCTCTTTCCGCAGCGCGGAAAGCATCGCACAAAGCACGAACTCCGCAGCTCTAGCGACGACCCACAGAAGTCTCCGAAAAATTTAACTCGTGAACCGAAGGATGCGGCCCGGAATCGAACCCACGACCTTTGGAGCCCGAGTCAAAAGGCTTGACCACTTCGCCACGGAGACTCCTAAAATTATAAAAATTTTGGATTTTTTATCCAGGATTATCCCGCATTATAAAAATTCTGGATGCCAAAGAAACAGTGACTGTAAGAAAACTTAGGGTTTGGTTCAGAAAGAACAATAACATAGAGCTATCCAAAACAACTTTGTGGAAAATTATAAGGACATTAGGCTTCACTTTTAGAAAGTACAAGGGAGGTAGAAATATCCTTTGCGAGCAACCGCATTTAGGAGCCATGAGAAGCAGATACCTACGTGAAATAAAGGAAATGCTCAAAGAAAATTATGACATTGTGTATTTGGATGAGACGTGGATCAATGCGCACCACACAAGTGAAAAGGAATGGCAATCAATGGATGGAAAGATTATGTGCCCAGTAGTATGGAACAGCGTTTGATCATAGCCTATGCTGGTAGTACTCATAATGGCTTACTACAGAATGCTGGGCTCGTGTTCGTATCAAAGTATACAGACAATAGGGATTATCATAATGAGATGAATGGTAATGTATTTAGAGATTGGCTCGAGAATACAGTACTTCCATCCCTTGATAGACCGTCGCGTCCAATTATGGACAATGCATCATATCACAAAAGAAGACAAAATACCTACGGCATCGAGCATAAAGGAAGCAATAAAGATATGGCTCCGAAGGGAAAATATACCATTTCCAGAAACGTATTTCAAGCTCCAGTTGTTGTCCCTTGTAAAACAGGCGCAAAAAAGCAAGAAATTTCAAATCGACAAGTTGATAGAAGAGCATGACCATAGGTGCTTGAGACTTCCGCCGTGCCATTCTCATTTTAACCCTATAGAACTTGTGTGGGCTAAAATTAAAGGACAGGTGGCAGCTGACAATACTATATTCAAATTGTCTGACGTCAGGATACTAATCCAGTCCGCGCTATTAAATATTGATAAAAGTTACTGGAAAAATGTGAGGACCATGTGTTGAAAGAGGAAGAGGATTATTGGAGAAAGGATGGATTGAATTTTATGCAACCGAGAGCAGTCATCAACCTACTGGATTCGTCCGACACAGATTAAGGTCTGAGCAGATCGCAGACCTTAATCCACGTGCACACCAACTGGGATATTGTGCTACAAATATTCAGAAGAATTGCAGGCCCTAAACATTACAGCATCAGCGTAATGTCAATGGCAACAGTTTGTATTCCACAGTGATGAATTTTCAATTCCGCAAGCCCTCAGCCGTGACAATCAACTGTATTGGAAAAAAAAAAACACACACACTAAACGCATTTAATACCAACAGAAGAGTAATATTGCGGTGGAAACTGACATATTGTGGCATAACAAGAAACATGAGAGCAAACACGTTGTAAAATTAGGGGACAACACACGTGCATACGAATCAATCTATAAACTACAATGAAAAGAGGACCAACATCTTGGTCGTTAAGAAGAAAGCCCACTACAGAGACACAGACAACTATTTTCATAGTGCAAAACAGGTAATCATGTTCCGTCTCTGAACGGTAAACAGCAGAGTAGACAATCTTTCACGAAGACTCAAAGCGGGTTTGTCATCCATGTGTACGTGTGAACAAACTACACAGACAGCTGAACAGATCCTTAAAAATGGAAACATGTTGACTAAATTGCGGTATCATTTCTGGTCACTCCATACGCAAATTAACGCACATTAACGCACAGCTATTTGGAAGCTTTCACGAACTCAATATAAAAAGCTAACATGAATACTTGTGTACACTTTATTAACCAGCAGCTGAAGAAACAAGAAGGAAATGAAAAATAAGGTAAGAAATATATTCCTTCTACTTTCCTGTTAATTTACAAATTATTTACCCCATGCTCTGTAAATTCTCTGTCTTTACTAATATTACACATTGCACCCCTCTCGGGATTCTCCGTGGTGAAGTGGTCAAGCCATCTGACTCGGGCTCCGAAGGTTGTATGTTCGATTCAGGGCCGCGTCCTTCATTTCACGAGTGCATTTTTTCGGAGACTTCCGAGGGTCGTCGCTGGAGCTACAGAGTTCGTGCCTTGTGCGACGCTTTCCGCGTTGCGGAAAGAAACGGAGCCATGTGGGATAAAACCCGGTGTAATGCAGCCGACTCTGTCGACTTTTAAGCTAGTTCTTTCATTGCACCCACTCCCATACGAATCCGGATACGCAATGTGTGTCATCTGGATTGGCGGAGCGTCCATTACTGTAAACACACATTTGTTAGCGAGAAATCACTAGTTTTTCAGCAAAACATCAAAGAAATGTCGCCCCTTTCGATGATTTAAGTTGCTTTTGGACCTATCAAAGACATATTCTTTGGGTGGAGGTAAATATAAGACGGCAGGAAAATTTCATAACGATGCAACAGACAGTTTTCAAAATAATTGATCGTGAATGAAGGCATTCTTTTCGGGACATACTATAGCTAGCTCTCCCCACCTGGGCGCCCAGATAAGTTTGCAAAGCTCGCAGATCTGAAGTTATTCGAGTGTAAAATGACAAAAAAACACGGTACGACAGCCAGAGTTTGTGTGTCGTGTACTTTAATCATTTAAGCAGCAATCATATCTGAGACACTTCAGGCATATGTGGTTCAGAGAGAATAGACATGGAAAGTGTGGGTCATGGAAACAGAGGCTGAGGTTGAGCAGTAAGAAGGTGGGAAATAAATAAATGTTTTGCATATCCTTTACAGGACATTACTGTCAACACCAGCATCTTTCAGCTGATTGTTGATTTCTTGGCAAGATTACGCTCAGTAGTTTGCCACTGTTTTCTGAGCGACCGGCTCCATACTCTCATAAGTCACTGGCGTGACGCGAACCGCTTCCAATTCTCGTGCGCTCATGTCAACCACGAGAGTATTCGGGATTTCGGAGAAAGCTGCTAACTCCTCGACCAGGGAGACGGCAAGAAGGTGGAAACAGGGCACTAAATACAGCTTGGGTATGGGTGTTGTTGGGACAGGGCACTCAGTTCAGCCTGGGTATGGGTGTTGTTGGGGCAGGGGAGATGGCAGTGTGTGTGTGTGTGTGTGTGTGTGTGTGTGTGTGTGGTTGCTTGGAAACCCACTAGAATGATGTAGGTTGTGTGTGTGTGTGTGTGTGTGTGTGTGGTTGCTTGGAAACCCGCTAGAATGCTGTAGTGTGTGTGTGGGGGGGGGGGGGGGGGTTATTTGTAAACCAGCCAGAATGATGTGAGTTGTATATCTTTAGTATTTATTCTGATATGCAGGTTGTCCTAGCCCTAACGAGAGTTTGCATCTATCGGATTCAGGAACATTTATAGAAGAAGTGCACTTCGTGTCTAGTTTGTCCTTTAACCTCTATTTCTGTTTGATCTCATTATGAGTGGGAGGTAACACTTGAGAATTTTATTTTCGAATGTTATTTCTTTGGCCCCAAAGAATCCGCAACAATGAAACCAACGTGTCTAAACCAGCTGTCGACAACCCACGGCACGCGTGCCTATTGTGATACGTAGAACTAGTTTTAACGGCACTCTGAGAGAATTAAAATACAGTATATGATCTCATTTTAGAAAAAAAATATAATTAGTCCCTCACTCATGAAAACTATTTTAAGTACTTCAGAGGAGGAGCTTGAAACATATGCCTTCAGAAACCTGTGTGAAGCTGAAAATGGCAAAATAAATGCCTGATATTGAACCATAATCCAAGGAGAAACAAGAAGAATTGGACCATTAATTGATAAATTACTCAGATCAAAATAACAATGACAAATCATATTACAATGCTAAAAGAGTGTTTATGTTTGAATTGTTTCATTGATTTGCTACTCAGACTATTGGACTTTATTTATTTAGTGCAATCTCTATTTGGCAATCCTTTAACATTTCAAATTAACGTGTTCAGAACTCACGATTTGCAAAACATGATATTTGTGTTTGTTTTTTAAAGTATTCACTATCTACAAAGAATACAATATTTACTTAATGTATTGGGCGGGGGGAGGGGGTGTAGAGAGAGAGAGAGAGAGAGAGAGAGAGAGAGAGAGAGAGAGAGAGAGAGAGAGAGAGAGAGAGAGAGAGAGAGAGAGAGAGAGAAAGGTCAAATTAATTTGTTTCAGTAACTGTTGTATATAAAAAAAATATGGCAAATTTAGGTCCACACGCTGAGTTACATTACTTCGACACAACGCTGTGCTAGATCCGGGGTAGCAATCCCACTCGTTTGTATTTTTTGTTTCACTGATGCTTGACCCCTATACATACATTTCTGAAATCCTGTGTGCTATAAAAAATAGCTGGAAATGAATCATGTCAACATTTCATAGTTGTTGTATTACGTGGATCTTAAGTTTGGTCAATAATGACGCCCTTTTAGGGAGCGTGGTAGTTTGCCGCGAGTTTGAATACATTTGTGCCGTCTGAGAGGCGTTGTCGTCATTTGAATGCGGACGGTTCGAATCCCGGATGATTCCTATTAGAATACAGGTGGACAAAGGAGCTATTATAACGCTAAGAAATTTGTGGAAGTCGGACGAAATGAAACTTAGTACCAAAACGTAGAATATTCAATTCTAACAAACAATCATTTCTACAATGGATCAAAACTATAGAGAACAACAAAAACAATTACAAATAAACTACAAAATTCACTAATTGATGCCTGTGCGAAATAGGAGGAATAAAATTGTATGACATAATCACCAATTGTGGATCTCATGAAGAGAATAAGACAAGTACCAGTTAACCAAGAGATGAAGAAAAGACGCTGAACAGGTCATACACCGAGAACATCTGAGAATAGTATAACAAGACAGACATTTGTCTGGAATCCGCAGGGCAAAAGAAACAGAGGAAGACCTAAAAGCACAGTGAGGAGAGAGGTAGAAATAAACATGAATAATACAGTGTGTATTTTTAATGACTGTGCAGTGTTTGAAAACATTGCAGGTCCAAGGTTTGTATTTACCTATTATGTTGCATGAACTTTACAGAGGGTGAATACAAACCCTAGACCGGCAATATTTTCAAACACTGCACAGTCATTAAAGATACACCATGTATAGGGTGGACATGGACATAGATGCATGCGATAGACAAGGATAGAAGGGCTTGGAGTTAATTGGTGTATGAACTATGTCCCGCTGGGGGGGGGGGGGGGGGTTAAAGGATTAAAACAAAAGACGAAGATTACCAGGGACCGAGAACTGTGGAGATGCAAAGAGCGCCCACGGTAAGTGGCAGGGCACAAGACGATGATGAGGTCATAGATGGACACGACTTCAACAAGTTTGTAGTCTTTGCAATGTATTGCAAAAAAAGTGCTTCTGCTACCAGGTGTGCAGCTGGCCATGTGTCGATATACTCGGTGTCCGTTACTTGCAGGCCACAGATTTCATCCCTGGTGTGTCTACAGCTTTCGGCTTTTCTGTTGTCTGGTCTGACCTCTCATTTCTACTCTCGACCTTTGTCTTTTAAGAGTAACTATGAATACCTATACATTTATTACCCATGATATTTCTCATTGTAAGTCACAGGTCATGACTACAACCAGTGAAGTACTTGACAACTGATATGGTTGGAAAATACGAGTATATTGTTTTTCGTATGCTCTTTGTTAACAGCTGATGTTTATGTTATATTTTTTCCGCTTCTTTTATTGCATTTACACATTTGTTTATAAATGTTGTTTATTGCTTGTTATTGCATTTACACATTTGTTTATAAATGTTGTTTATTGCTTGTTTTTTTTTTTTTTTTGAACTACGAGTACTTTTGTTATCTGTTGACGTTACGTTTGTTTGTCTTTGTGTGGGGACCACGTCACTCCAAGGTCATCCGCACCAGTGTCTGTGGTTGGCCGAGATAACTGGTACTAGACACTCACACAGGGAAGAATGGCGGTGAGGAAGTGAACTGACTGCTACACCCCATGATGCCATGACCCAGTACACGCGAAGGCCGGCATTTCCTACCACTGCGACAATATTGGAAATTGAATGCTTTTTTATCTTTAAGATCTTAGCACTGAAGGGAGAAGTGGAGGTCAGGCCTGCAGGAGAAAGACATAGGTTTACATGAGAAGACAGAGGGATAGGAACTAGGATTTAGAGAGTGCCATCTCGGCAAGCAACAGACAATCTTCGTCTTCTTCTTTCCTCTGCCCTGTATCCTCCAATGCGGGATAGATCCTCAAAGCAACTCACGCTAAGCCACAACCCCCTAATATGTTGCTATCTCTTGCAGCCCATAGCCATGGAATTTCTAGTGAAACTATCATCAGGCTTTCTCAATGTGTATCGTATCCAGCCCGAGCACCTTTTCCACACCTGTAGATTCGTTGCTATTTGTTTAGCCGTGAGCTGCGCACTTGTGATTCTTTCCTACCATTTCAGTCCTTCTATTATGCAGATGCTCCAGTTAATGCATGTTTGATGTGTTCGAAATAGGGTGTATTTTTAATTGCTGTGTAGTGTTTGAAAATATTGTCGGTCCAAATTTTGTATTCACCCTTTGTAAAATTAATGCAATGGCAAACTAATGAATGTAAAAACTTGCTATGGCATCAACAGCGGCAGTAAAATGTTGATGTTGACTGCAACGTCCTGTAAGGGATATGCAGCTTTGAAATAAAATTCATGCAACATAATAGGTAAATAAAAACTTGGACCAGCAATATTTTTAAACACTGCAGTCATTAAAAATAGGCCCTATATACTGCAGCTGACCTTCGTTCTGACGATACTATCTGATTTATTTTTTTTCCATCCACGTTCCCTTCATTTGTGTCTGCCGTGTACTGTGTTGACAAACAGTCATACATTTCATAAGCGACTGACATTTATACTTTATTCATCCCTTTTTATGCCGTGTGTTCGTCGGTCAGCATACCCTCCTCTACTGACTCAATATATCACTGCGATCTATAAGGTCTGTTTGTTTGGCGGACTATTATCCTCTTCTTTCACCCAGCGAAGGTTGACGAATTATGTTGTAGGCACGCCTACATGAATATAAGCAGAATGAAAAACGTGGTGCCCATGTGTGCTTTTCTCGGCGAGTCTTTGATAAAGGTATTTTATAGATTTTAATGCCAGTTTAAACACTGCCGTCTTTGTGAAGCGAGTTATGCTTTTGACATTTCAAATCGAATCAATAATAAATGGCCAAAGGTTCTTCGCTTCATGCGCATGATCAAAGACGTAGTAGAGGTTGAATGGAGTCAGACACAAGCAGCGGTCGCAACACTGAACGAGAATAACAGCTGTCGGTTTGAATATAGACTTCACTGTACAAGTAGTAGGCCCCTCTGGCCTAAGGGGTTAATAAAACGCAGTTTCACAATTCTCTGATATACCCAGTAGAGCAGTGGTTCTCAACCGGTGGGGAATTTCCCCGAGGGGGGAATTTTAGGGTTTGGGGGAGGGGGGGGGGGTGTTAAGACCACAGATTGGCAGACACAAACTGGCTTCAGGACCACACAAAACGCGATCGTTCCCCTTTTCTTGAATTATGTGTGAGTATGTGGGTGTGTATATATGTGTGTGTGCAACATTATTGCAGTTTCAATTCATCATTAAACCAAACCCGTCTCCAGTCATTCCCAACGGTCCATTGACGATGCTGATTCGCCCACTGCAGTCGGTTCTGGAGATGCCGGTTCATAAGAACAGGACCTCTGTAGGGTCTTCTAGCCCAAAGACCAGCGTCGTGCAGCCGGTTCCTGACCATTTGATCTGAAATTCGACGAGCTCCTAACATTGACTGGACTGTGGAGGATGCAGATACAAATCGATTCCTAAGGTGACACAACCGTATGAAGCGGTCTTCGGCAGTAGTTATGATTCTGGGTCTTCCACTGCACGGCCGATCTGCCACGGAACCAGTTTTTTGAAATCGCGTCCAAAGGCGACTAATGGTGCTTCTAACCACATTAAATTCGCTGGCTACCACACTTTGTGACTGTCCTGCCTGTAAACGTCCAATGATGATGAGTCGTTGTTCTGTAGCGAGATGAGCCATACTTGGGCATTGAATTTTCAACTGAATTTATTCGAGGAGCGTCAATCTTTTATAAGCATTCAATAATATGGTCAGAGAGTTTTGTGTTCAGCATGTTTCATGGGATTATCATGAACCTGTCACGAGTTATTGTCAAAAATGTTGTGTTGACCTTGACCTGTTTCGTGACCTCACGAGTCACGAGGTGAGTACAATTCAGGTAACCACGAGAAGTTAATGACCAGATGGACACAGTCGATAGGTTGACAGATGTCCAATCAGCGAATATCTTTTATAAAAGTAACACTAAAAATGTTACGTATCTTTTTTTTTTATTTGAACAGATATGTATTCTTTGGACGGATTTTGGATCAACCCGGCCATTTTCTCAACGGTCAGAAACAGAACCTATGTATCATGGGACGATAAGCACATGCTCTTTTATTCATTGGTCAGTATTTATCACATGACTATGACATGATCATGTTCAACAAAGGGGGGGGGGGGGGGTGGCATTTTGGAAAGAGGGGAATGACATTCTAAACATATGGCGGTGACAGAAGGCATGAGCCAAAAAATGTTGATAACCACTGCAGTAGAGGGTTCGAAATCAACCGCGGGTATTCTGGAAGCAGA
>JACEFZ010014083.1:0-37500 GCA_014155875.1 Cepaea nemoralis | reverse complement strand
TATGATCTGTATACACTGAGAAATGAAAAAGAAATACAAAACAAATTCAACATAGAAGTACAGAACAGATTTGATATATTGTCTGATCTAGAGATCCTATTTCAAGATGTGGATGATCAATGGGAAATGTTGAAGAATTCAATCAGTTTGGCTGCAGAAACAACTATTCCAAAATTAAAGAAGGTGGGTCGTAAGAAATGGATGACTGAAGAAATGTTACAACTAATGGAAACAAGAAGACTCAACAAAAATAATCCTGCCAAATATGAAGAAATTCACAGACAAGTCAGAATATTATGTAAGGAGGCAAAAGAAGCTTGGCTTGAGAAAAATTGCATAGAAATTGAAAAACAACACAACAGTAAAAATACCAAATCAGTGCTCACAAGAATTCAGGAACTTACTAATAAAAGAACAAGTAAATCAGCCGGCTGTCTAAAAACTAAAGATGGCAAAATCATAATAGAAAAAGATCAGATTCTACATGTATGGTCAGATTATGTGAAAAACCTTTATGATGATAACAGAGATGAACAGTATGATATTCGATTTAATCATGAAAGACCGCCAATTTTGAAGATGGAGGTTCGGAATGTTCTTAAACATATGAAAGCTGGCAAGGCCCCCGGTGCAGATAACATCACAACAGAAATGATTAAAGTTTTAGAAGAATATGGAATAGATCAAGTCACCAGACTGCTGAACACATTATATGATACCGGAGATATACCTTCTGAATTATGTAATTCTGTATTTATTGCAATCCCAAAGAAATCAGGAGCCTTGGAATGTGATCAACATCGAACAATTAGTATAATGAGTCACATCACGAAGATTTTGCTACGAATTATCATGCAAAGAGTGAGGAAGAAAATACAACCTGAAATAGGAGAAGAACAATGTGGGTTTGTAGAAGGAAAGGGTACAGTAAATGCTGTGTATATGCTGCGATCAGTTATTGAACGTTCTATAGAAGTAAACAAAGATATACATCTTTGCTTTATTGACTACACAAAGGCTTTCGATAGAGTAAGACATGTCAACATGGTAGATATGCTTGCAGATCTACAAATTGATGGGAAAGACATTAGACTTATAAAAAACATATATTGGAAACAACAAGCTGCCATAAGGATTGATAATGAAGTGGGACAATATCAGCCTATTAAGAGAGGTGTGAGACAGGGATGTGTAATGTCTCCAGATCTTTTTTCCCTATACAGTGAAAATATTTTCAGAAATGTAGAAGATATAAATGGAATCATCATTGGAGGACGAAACATCAATAACATTAGATATGCAGATGATACAGTATTGATTGCAGACAATGAGCAGGATCTGCAACAATTAGTAGATGCGGTTGTTGCACACAGTGAACAACTCGGGTTAGAATTAAATTGTAAAAGACACAGATTATGGTCGTCACTAGGAAGAACGAAATACCACAATGTAATATACAAGTAAATGGGAATAGTCTTCAACAAATGAATCGGTACAATTATCTCGGAACAGTCATAACATCTGATGGGAGATGCCTTGAAGAGATTAGAACAAGAATCGCCATGGCGAAAGTAGCCTTTAGCAAGATGAAAAACATACTGACCAATAAAAAGATGTCAATTGAAACGAGAAAAAGAGTGTTGAGGTGCTACATAGAGCCTGTACTTTTGTATGGATGTGAAACTTGGACAATGAGCAGTCAAGCTGAAAAACATCTGATGGCTGTGGAAATGTGGTTTCTGAGGAGAATGCAAAGAATACCATGGACAGACAGAAAAACCAATGACCAAGTACTACAGGAAACAAATGAAAATCGTAAACTTGATTAGAGAAATTAGACGTAGACAGTCAGGGTTGTGTGGGCATGTTATGAGAAGAAATGAACTGGAGAACTTGGTGACAACTGGCAAGATCGAAGGGAAGAGACCAAGAGGAAGACCGAGAAGTAAATACCTGGACGGCTTGGCCACATGGCATGGTTGAGGCAGGAACACTGAGCTGATCCACGACTCTGGTGATCGAGTGAAATGACGAGTCATGACCGCCCACGCTTTCCGGCATGGCACATGATGGATGCATAAATGCTGCCGGCTCCATGGCGAGGGTTTTATGGATGCATTTCGTGATCCCGCATACCGCGTTCGAAACACAGCTGCGGGCGATTTTACAGCAGACCGCCTTGCCTTTTTTTATAAAATGGTATGGAAGTTGGTCTTTCATAAAACGATGGCAAACAACTGAATGTAAACTTGCCAAGCGATCACAAACAGCCAACATATACTGAGGCTGACTGCGACGCCCTGTAAAGGATATGCAACTAACTTAAATTAAAATGAAGTAGTAGATGTTCTCACTGACGTGTGTGCTTATTTTGACCGCCCCATGTTTCTGTTTAAAAAAAAAAAAAAAACATATTGTCTGCTAACATTGTGTTCTGATATCCTTTGTCGCTCACTTTTATGTAATCTCCTCCTGGAGCTTTCTATTGTCCGCCCAGTTTGGTTACCGGACACTTGAGGATGGGATCCAGGAAGAAGGGGGGGGGGGGGGGAGGAGGGGCGCCTGTGTCATAATACGTATAGAATAATTAACTCAGTCTGATTCAGACAACCGTTAGTTTAGAATTGATTCTATTTGTGTCAGAAGGCATCAACGCAATAATTGTCTCAAACATAAATGTAACATCACAGAGGCGATTCTTCAGATGATGAACAGGTGAAGTTTATCATTCATCTCATTGTTATTTTTGTCTTAAAGGATTCTCTAAGTAATGAAGTCAAATAAAGGATCCATTTACATGCCTAAAGGCGTATAGAGCACAAGTGCTAACGCCATATTTACATAGACCAAGGGGTCTATACAAGGATGATCTGGAGTGATACGGTCAAATCACGCCTGGCGCTTTACTTCCGTAGACATTTTCTAGTACAAGTCTTAGGCTGGACCGACCTGGTTAGAGTGAAAAAGCATCATCTGGAATAGGTTAGTTAACTTGTTCGTTCGCTGGTTGGTTAACTGGCCAGCTGGCCGATTTATTGGTTGTGTCAACAGAGGAGGAAGATGAGACAACAGTATAGAGTTTCCCCATATCTCAAATTTGACAGCTAATGGTAATTAACCTCTGCATTATCTCATAGTGAGTGGCACCTTGCAGTCTTGACAGACCAAAGTATGTGAGTTGGAATGTGGCCAATATTCCATCACAATGCCTGGGCAGAGCTTCAGAGAAACATGTGGTGCCCAAACGACATGTTCCCTCTCTCGGCCTAATCTTGTGTTTTCCAGAGGAATGGGTAACCAATACGTCTGGCACAAGGTAGGCTGCAGACGCTGGCGGCACAGCATCAAACCTCCCCCTCATAGTATGCTGACAATATATGCGTGTTTCTACGAGTCACGGTTATATAAGACATGAAGGAGCAGCTTAATGATACATACACATGAAACTACATGATACTGAGCTACAGGGAACGTGTGCCTATCTTCTTTTCATCTGATGACTACTGGTGCTTTTTGCGCCGACAGTTGCGAGAGGCTGGTCTTCTTGTACTGCCCATATCCTCTATTGGAGCATATAATCTGCATCAACTCACGCCAAGCCTCTCCTTCCTCCCTACAGCTATCTCAATGCCTTGTGCATTTTATTCATCGCTGTCTCTAATTCGTGTCTCCGTGTGTTTCTAGGTTTCCCTCTATTTCGGTTGCCCAGTGGGTTTCAGTGGAGGAACTGTCTAGTTAACAGTATCATCAGGATTTCTCAGCGTGTGTCCTATCCAACGTTAGAGTATTTCCCCCAGCTCCTGATTCGCTGGAATCTACATTGGTCTTTTCCTGCGTTCCACATTAGTGATTGTGTCATACCGTGTTAGTCCTTCTATTCTGGGCAGGCACCTGTTAATGATTGTCTGTAATTTTAGTGGTTCTCAATGTCCCTGCGCCAGACAGCAGTACTCAGTGATGTCTGTAATTTTAGTGGTTCTCAATGTCCCTGCGCCAGACAGCAGTACTCAGTGAATATTTGTCCCGTTTGACTAACTAATTCAATTTCCAGATGACGGAACAACGACCACTACATACAATAGGGCTTCACAACTGAGAAGCCGTTCATGTACCTAAGAGGTACATGGCACAAACTGAATCTGTGCTCAAGCTAGAGAAGTAATAGGTTACTTAAAGTCAGTTATACGATCTTTAAGAGCTGTGGTAGCATAGTGACTAGCAGGCTATCCTCCTGTCCCCGTGGTAGTGGGGCGGAATTCGAATTGTTAAAATTGGCCTGGGCTACCAAATCGAAACAGTCTAAGACTGGTACTAGAAAATGTCTTGAGAAGTAAAGAAGTCAGGAGTGTTTTTGATCGTATCACCCCAGAATCTCCTTATATAGACCCCCCGGTCCATGCAAAAATGGCGTTAGCACCTATGCATTGCACACCTGTAAGCACGTACATGGATTCTTTATTTGACTTCATTACTTACAGAGAAGAAATAAATTGAAGAACTTGGTGACAACTGACAAGACTGGGGGGAAAAGAACATGGGGAAGGCAGAGAAGTAAATACCTGGATGGCTGACCACGTAGTATGATCGAGACAAGCACACAGAGCTGATCCGCGACTCTGATGATCGTGTGAGATGGCGAAACATGACCGACCACGCTTATCGGCATGGCACATGATGATGATGACTTACAGAATCCGTTAAGACAAAAATAACAATGAGATGAATGATAAACTTCACCTGCCCATCATCTGAAGAGTCGCCTCTGTGATGTCATATGTTGGTAGAACAATATCGTAAGCATTTTTAGATCCACACCAGGACATAATAGGAATAGGTTTGCTTCTATCCGCTTTGTTTTCCAGCGGCCAGTCGCCCAAGTTCATGAAGAATTCGAAGTCCGCTAGAAGCATCTGGAAATCAATAGAAACGTACAGAACATAAATAATATCAATGGAGGTATCCATGTGTTGTCAGTTCACATCTTTGCATATTTTGGGTTATCTAGATTCTTATGGGAAGGGCAAGCTGCGAGGAAAGCTGGTGACCCAATTTCCCTTATAATGCCGTGCCTGGTTTACGTGAAACCCTATCTCTTTCTACTCCTGCGGTTATACCCAAATGCAATCATTCTACTTCTTCTTTTTCTCCTTCTCCTACTTCTTCTCTTTCTCCATCTTCATGTTCTCCTTCATCTCCTCTTTCCCCTTCAATTTATTATTATTATTATTATTATGATTATTATGATTATTATTATTATTATTATTATTATTTGTACACCTTTAGAATTTAACGTCAATATATTTAAAGAGAACCGCTTTCAACTTGAGGCTGTTGCCATCTCCATGAAATTCGTCTTCAAATGGAGCGGGTTTAGGCCAACATAGTTGTCTCTGTACTGAATATGTTGGACAATCTTACAGCTAATGATTAGCCGCAATTTTCACAATTCCACGGTTACATTCAGCTTTAGTTCATTGAACATGTGGTATTCCAGTCTGTTGTTTCTTGTGCCCAGTCTGAAGATGCTACTTGCCACTTCAGTTGAGTTGGTAATGTACATCATCTTTCTGGTGATGCTCCGGTGATGACCGGGATTTTTTCTCGTGAACTTCTAGTACTTCCCCTGGTCTCTGGGTAGTGAGATCGGACGCCTGTGTGTATTGTCGCGCACGTAAAAAATCCCTTGGCAGTTGGAAATCGAAAAAGAGTAGCCTAACGGCGCTGCCCGGGCAAAATTTCGAGTTAAAAATCTACCCAAAGTATTTCAGGATCCTCGCCGGTGCTACGGAGTTCGTGCACTGAGCTGAGTTTCTCCAGACTCAGGTTTGAGTTAGGAGGAGAACGGAGCACTTATTGGTTGCACCCGTGTGCCGTGATGTTGATCCATCGACTAAACTAAACTAATCATCTTTCTGGTGGCTTGGATGCCCTGACTTACGGTTTGTTTCGTTTCGCGGTATCTTTCGCAGTTTTAAAGCTCAGTAAAGGGACATTTGCCGGTCTCCCTAGCTGAGGGATTTATCGACTTTCTCCGTAATCCCGTTTATCTCACCGCACCCGTTACTTACGGGATATGTGAGCCGGCCGCTCAGAAAGCAATGACAAACTACTGAGCGTAATCTTACCAAGAAGTCAACAACAGCGGTAAAATGCTGATGTTGACAGCGATGTCCTGTAATTGGATATGCGGAAAAAAGGACATTTATGTGATGATACTTGTTCATTTGATTGTGCAATATGTTTGGTTCAAACGCAGTTTTTTGTTTGGCACTGAATCAGTTAACTTTACACCGTGACAATGCTGTTGTTCTTCAGTTGATTTGTGTGTATCTGTGTGCGCTCGCTCGCTTTGAACTCAAACGTAGTCCATAAACACGCTACTACTTCTAGTACACTAGACTGATTTTTGCGTGTGGGTTAACTTTCCCTACTATTAGTGTTCCTCGCCTTCCGACAGACCCACTCCGAGTTCAGAGCAAAGAATTATATTCAATCTCGCGATACTGTTTCTCTGTGCCTTCATTTGGACATGAAATAAATCTGTATTAGCATATCACGTGACACTGGGTAATCATTGGGCAGTTAAATCACCGTGACACCAAATGTGGGGGTCTTACCTTGCGTGCCAGGGATAAAAGAATGGCGTCTGCAAACATTTGAAAACCGACATGTTCTCCGTAACAATTTCTGTATATCTGTGTCAAATACAAGAAGTTAAAGGTGCACAGAAAAATAAACCGACATAAGATATTTGTTAATTATATGACTCGGGTATGTATTTACAGTTACTGGTGTCTGTTAAAATACTTTCTATGGGTTGTTGTTGTTGTTGTGGTGATGGTGGTGGTGGTGGTGGTGGTGGTGGTGGTGGGTGGTGGTGGTGGTGGTAGTAGTAGTAGTAGTTCACTAGTGAACGAAATGGTGAAATAATGGATTGGGAACTATAGGGTTCTATTCGGCGTGACATTTGTGTGCCCAACGTTGTTGAAGTGGTCCGACCATGTTGTCATTTTCCAATCCTGGGGGAGGGGAGGGGGGCTTGGCAAGTACCTGATTAACCCGGTCTCAATCAGAAATGTCTGTTACAGTGACCACAGAGAAATAATGACATCAATCAGACGGAGGTAACTAGACTTTTGATGTTGATATGACATTCCTCCATGTAGCTTCCTCGATTCTAAACTTTTTATTTCACGTGGTACGCCTTGTGTAGCTTTATCAACTATAAACTTTTTCACAAGGTACACCTTGTGGAGCTTTATCAATTGTAAACTTTTCTCGTGGTACGCCTTGTGTAGCGTCATTAGTTGTAAACATGTCTCGTGGTACACCTTGTGTAGCTCTTTCTAGATTGTTCCATGTGACAGTCACCGTCTAGCTTGTTGAGTTCTAGACTGCTCCATGTTACACGTTTCACTCTAAGTAAAGTAAGTTAAGGACCCTTTTACACTTATACTGCTAGGCATATGATGCTAGACTTTTATATTCATATTCTAATCGGCACTCAGTCGCTGATGTTGTCAGCAATGTACCTGCTGCCATTAGCTGCTTCGATTCTAAACAAAGACTCCATGATCCGCCCGTGTGTTATCAGGACAACCAATAAGTAACCCGCCTTGAATGCCATTGGAGGTGACTAAGGAGGGTTGTCGTGAGGCTGGCTACCCCATCCAGTAGAAAGCTTTAACTGCAAAATCCAACTAATCTTGAACAGATCTACCGTGTTTCCCCGAAAATAAGACCGGGTCTTATATTATTTTTAGCTTTAAAAAATGCACTAGGGCTTATTTTCGGGGTGTGTCTTATTCTTTTTTTAGTTTTATTTTCGGATACAAAAATCTACACTTATTCATGTACAAAATTCTACATTTATTCAAATAGTCATGTCATCATATTATTTAACTCAAGTGACGTATTGAATTATGAACCACATCCATTTATTATCAACTGCGCACCTGTTGTCTGTATTCTGACTGGCCATTCTGCAACAAGTCTCTCATTCTTAACTAGAGCTTATTTTAGGGGTAGGTCTTATATTAAAAAAGCCAATCAAAAGACGGATATATTAAAAACATCCCGGAAAATTGTGCTAGGGCTTATTATAGGGGTAGGTCTTATTTTCGGGGAAATACGACACAAAGGGCTTACTGTGTGCGCTAATTGAGGGTCTGTGTTCCCTTGCTGGATGAAAGGCAACAGAAGGAGAGGAACTGAACCGATCTGCAGCAATATTTTCTTAATCTTCAATGTCAGTACCACAGCTCCTCCTTGGAGTTGTCAATGTGTCTGTTTTTACGGTCCATCGGTTGCTTGATTCAAAGTCGACACAGAATATTGGTTTTGTTATCAGCTTATTTATCATGTGAAAACGAGATCTGTCTATCTTAACTGAGATATGCACTGCTTTGTGTAGATGCTGATCATGTCAGTTGAGTTCGCCACAGGTAGGGCGTAGTCCCGGATATGGGTGCGGATTACCTACCATCAACAGTGGACATTGATGTACACAGAAAGCATGTAGTCTTCTGCCGGCTTCATGTCTGTGCAGATCGTGGTTGGTTGGGTGACTGGTTGGTAAAACCTCCCGAATACGGAGTCCTTTAAGTCCAATGTTTTTGTGAGCAGGTCAGTTGGGCCCTGAAAAGCACTGTATCTATCGGAGTCAGGTTGTTGTATAGGCGTTTCTCATCACTCGGAACCAAAATAGCATCTCTAAAGAGATTGTGTTAAAGAGTTCTCCCACTTTCCCGTACATTCTGTCTCCAAGCTTAGGAACCAGTAGGGCGTACTAGACTGGTACTTCAATTTCACATCTACGGAGAAGTTTATTAGTATGTGATCAGTTCATGATACTCTTCGCTGGCTGTTGAACGAGGGGACTGAGCACGTATGGAAATGTCCTGAGTGCAGTGATGTCGGTTCTTAACTCAACTCAACTCAACTCATGATACTGACTTGAAGTAGGCTGAGTTGGTAATGTTTCTTCCACGGGCTTGAATTAGGCTTGGTTGATATTGTTTCTTCCACGGGCTTGAAATAGGCTTCGTAGGTAATGTTTCTTTAACGGGCTTGAAATAGGCTTGGTAGGTAATGTTTCTTCCACGGGCTTGAAATAGGCTTGGTAAGTAATGTTTCTTCCACGGGCTTGAAATAGGCTTGGTAGGTATCGCTTCTTTCACGGGCTTCTTTTATACAGTTCACTGTCAACACGCCGACTCAATGCCCAGAGAGCGACATAGGGTTAAACTTAGCTGGTCTTTACTGGCGCCATGCAGCTTACGAGCTGGGTTTCCGTTCAAACAGCATTCCTTAGATAACATATCAATACCCGTCTGGGATTGGCCTTCAGATATCAGAGACCGGATTCTAACTTACACCCACCCCGGCCACCAGCTCTCAATAGAGGGGAAAACGTACAGGTAAAAGACCATACCATCGTGGAGTATTGGAGCTATGATGCAACATGCACATACTTTAGACCAAACAACGGTGGATGAGTGGTATTGTGAGTTCCATGCTCGTCGTCTTGGTTTTCAGACAATCTTGAATGTGTGGTGTTTTGAGTACTATGCATGTCGTATTGGTTTTCAGACAATCTTCTGGTATTCATTTTATATGACTGGATAAAACTGATTCCCATGTAATCGCGGACAATGTCCGCCAAGAGTGGGGGAGGGGGGGGGGGTGATTGATTGATTGATTGATTGATTGATTGATTGATTGGATGGTAGGTTCGTTGGTTCTTGTTTGCTTGGTTTGTTACGAATCCTCTGGAAGACTACAGGCCCGAATGGCTGAATGGATAAGAACGCGTGTTCTTAAACATCAGGTGTGCTGATGCCAAGGTAGGCGGTTCGACCCCTACACCAGACAGCTGGACTTAAATGTTGACCTGTCGTCCTTGAATTGGGGACGTTAATTACAAGTACCTCTGAAGTCGGAGTGGGTTCGCCTGATGGCGAGGGACACTGTTAATAGGGAAAGCTAACCCACACGCAAAGTTCAGTCCTTCACTACTATAAATAGTGTGTATGGATTACGCTTGAGTTCAAAGCGAGCGAGCGCCCAAAAAAAAAAATCTGGAAGATTTTGAGGTCTAATCTTAAGCACGGTGTTTTTGCGCTCACGTTGGTTAAGCCCTAAAAAAATCCTGTATCTGTAGGAATGAGACTGGTGTAGAGACTTTCCTCCAGATCCGGCACCGAAGTACCATCTCCACGGGAACTGTGTTGCCTTTGTCGATGTATTGTTGCTGCCTCTGTTGTATTGTTGCTGCCTCTGTTGTATCTTTTCATAATGTGGCCAAAATGTGGTGACTTTCTACATCTGATTTCTAAAATCAGTTTACGGTTTTGATTTTTTTCTTGTAGTACTCGGTCATTGGTTTTTCGGTCTGTCCATGGTAATCTTTGCATTTTCCTCAGAAACCACATTTCCATAGCCATCAGATGCTTTACATCCATACAAAAGTACAGGTTCTATGTAGCACCTCAACACTCTTTTTCTCGTTGCAGATGTCATCTGTGTATTGGTCAGTATGTTTTCCATCTTGTAAAAGGCTACCTTCGCCATGGCGATTCTTGTTCTAATCTCTTCAAGGCATCTGGTACAGCCCATATGATTAAAGGGGAAATTAAAATAGATAATCGACTTTATTACACAGGTTGTTATATCCCATATGGCTAACTCTTCTCCAAAAGTGGCCTGCCGAAAGCCTCGCACAAAGTACGAACTCCGTAGCTCCAGTTAAGACCCCCATTGTAATCATTAACCTAATGATGGAGACTGAAAACGAAAACACCGTTCGGAACGCTAGGCCTTGAGCGCTTCGTACCCAAGGTCCATATTATTGTTCTCTTGCAATGAATAAATCGCCCTCTGTCGACCACACCTTTCATTATTAACCTTTCCAGGTCACCATGTCTTATATTTATCTTTACGTAAGCACATCGATGCCGGCTTCTGTAGTTAAGGGGCAGGGAACGTCTTTCACGATCCCGCACATCGGATTCGAAATCAGCTGCAGGCCACTTAGAAGCAGACCGCCTTGCGTTGATTTTTAACAACAGTATGAGCATTGGTCGTTCAGAAAGCAATGGCAAAATACTGAACGTAAAATTGCTGGACAAAATCACAAACAGCAAAATTTATGGGGTTGAATCGACGTCCTGTAAAGGACATGCAACTAAGTAAAGGATATTGATAGGTATTTGATTGTCACTAATAGAAGGTGGGGGGGGGGAGAGAGAGAGACTAGATTCCACTGAACTCATCAGACAACATTGAAATGACTGCCGATTTACTAAAAGAAGAACCGAACCTTGAGGATCAAGCCGTTTCAGACCGCTCATTTTCCAGTGTAAAATCATCCCTCCGCACGGTAATTCACGGACACCATACAGACACATTACCTGATTGTTGACGATCTTGTAGTGGCAGATGCTTCTTCTTCCCTTGTGGTGAAATTTGTCCACCGCCTCTTTGGCTACTCGTGTCATGTCAATACTTTTGAAGGGGTCCAAATCATGTTCGATTTGCGTGTAACTGGCTGGGCAACCGGCCGCCACGGCCCACTCATCGGCTGTCTGCAGGGGACAGTTGCAAGCGTCGTGGTAGATGTCACCTGGGGGTGATGAATATTCATCTGGATAATTATAAATAACGCTTTATTTGGAATTTCTTAAGGTCGTGGAGCCGTGGTTAAGAGACTACAATGTCCACCTCAGATTCTGAAGGTACGGCGTTCGTACCCAGCGTAGGGCTGAGAATTGTTCCGACACTAATGATCACCATTATCATCATCATGTGCCATGCCGATAAAAGTGGGCGGTCATGTTTCGCCATCTTACACGATCACCACAGTCGTAAATCAGCTTTGTGTTCTAGTCTCGACAATGCCATTTCGCTAAGCCATCCAGATATATACTTATCTACATTCCCTTTGTTCTTTTCTTATCAACCTTGCTAATTATCACCAAGTTTTCTAGTTTATTTCTTCGCATAACGTGTCCAAAAAAAAAAAAAAAAATTGACTGTCTACGTCAAATTATCTAATCAGTTTACGGTTTTCATTTGCTTCTCGTAGGACTTGCAAACAAATTATATCTAATGATAACACAAGGCCCTTAGATCTCTTGGGTAGTTAAATCGCATACCTAGCCCTCTCGGATAATGGTGAAAAACAGAAGATCCAATGTGCAAGTCGTGCACGTTGAACATACCATGGCAGTTGGAAATGGTAGGAAAAACGAAAACGCACCCACAAGTGGAGAGAGCCGGTTACACTGGGTGGAATTTGTCTAAAGGAATCACACCTATCTTAAACGCATGCCGAAGTCGGATTGACTGACCTTCGAGGTGCATAACTTGGTTTGACGCACTCCCCTCGAAAAAGGAACGAAGAAGATTGGCACATTAGAGAGCATGTGTTGTCCTTGCAGCATGATCCCTCTCTCGACTAGCCTAGTTTACTCCAGAGGAAAGGTAACACCAATACACCTGGAACAAGACAAGCTGTAGAAGCTGCCGGATCAGCAACATTGTCCGCCTGTCGGAGCATCCTCCCTAGACCAGTTGCCGGATTTCTCCAATATTTCCTTGAGCATTAACATCTTGAAAATGATTTTCAAGATAAGGCAATTTAACAAATATGTTCTTGATTTCTACACAGAATCAGTCTTCTATCTCTTTCTCTTTCTATAGTACACACCGATATAATTTAATGTTTCTTTGTTTATATTTGATATTTAATTTTATATTTAAATATCTTCATTAAACTAATCCATGATCACTGTAGCAGTCTGCATTTGGTAGTTCTTGCGATTTGTTGATGAGGATGTAGTCAATCTGGTTTCTGATCTTATTGTCAGAACTCTTACATGCCCACAATCTTCTTGAATGTTGTTGATACCAGCTGTTTTGAACAATATCATGCTCTGTTGCCCATTCTAAAAGTTTGCCTTCTCTTTCAATACGCTCGCCTAGTCAATAATTACCTACTGTGAAACAACTTGTTGGTTTCCAACATTAGCATTATAATCGCACACTATTATAATCATACCGAGCTTTACACTTCTTCAAAGCGTTATTTATGACACTATACATGCATCTAGACTGTCTGCACTGCTCTCCGCTGTTGGAGCCCATGCTTGAATGATGTTGACGTTAAAAGGCCTGCCATTTATCTAAACAGTGCTGGCTTACGGAACCATGGCTGGTGTAGCAAGCTGACAGGGTGTAACTGTTAAGAAGAATAGTATGAAATAAAGACGGACTGACAAAAGACAAGAGGGGCTTTTATAATACTCATCATCATCATGTGCCATGTCGATAAACGTGGGCGGTCAAGTTTCGCCATCTCACACGATCTTCAGACTCATGGATCAACTCTGTGTTCCTGTCTCCAACATACCACGTGGCTAAGCTATCCAGGTATTTACTTATCTGCCTTCCCCTTGTTCTTTTCACCTCAATCTTGCCAGTTGTCACAATGTTCTTCAATTTATTTCTTCTCATTCCAAAAAATGTTGACTGTCTACGTCTAATTTTTCTAATGAGTTTACGGTTTTCACTAGTTTCTTGTAGGACTTGATCATTAGTTTTTCTGTCTGTCCATGATATTAAAATAACTATGCGACGTAAAACGACCGTGGGACATTGCATGAATAGCAGTAAAGCTGTCTCTTATAGGGTACATATTAAAATTGGTTGCAAGTCCTGTACATGACGTCGCAATAAACCCCATGAATTTTTACTGTTTGTGATTTAATAGGCAATTTTCACTTTTAGTAGTTTGCCATTGCTTTCTGAACCCCCGATGCCCATACCATCGAAATCAACGCAATGCGGCCTGCTTCCTAATCGTCAACGGCTGAATTGTAACCTTGAACTCGGTATGTCGGGGAACTGTGACCCGCGTCACTTCCCCAAGGCCACAGCGGCAGCCTGTGCTTGTCACATTTGCTTTATTATACATTGTGGGAGGGGGAGGGGGGGGGGATCGTAGGTCGACAGGCCTAAAATAGGTACTCTGGGTAGTGTGATACTGACCACATCAACCATCGATTGCCGATTTGACTGACTAGCACCTGGCCATCTTGACAAACGGTAGTTTGTAAATAACACAAAGCCTGGGCTGAATTATTAAGAGACCACGTGTTGCCCATGCAGCATGATCACTCTCTCGAAAGATAACACCAATACGCCTGGAACAAGACAAGCTGCAGAAGCTGCCGGATCAGCAAAGCAATACTCTAACTGTCCGCCTGACGGTGTGTCCCCCCCCCCCCCCCCCCCCCAATGACAAGTTGCCGATCAATGCTTAGGGCCTGGTCTGTCCTGCCATGACATTTAGTCTTTAGGTTGCATTTCCTCGCACTAGGGTAAGACTTGTATCCCCCCAATTACACTCCTCCGCCCGAAGCCGTTGGCACAATTTGAGATGTCGGTTTTGGCGAGCCCAGCCCAACATTCGGTGCTAACAGAAAGCAGATATACATTAACAATATGGGGATTGGCGGCATATATCTTATTCACTTCAAATCGTGGAAAAGGATTCTTTACCTTTTAAACCCCGTTGGAAAACTGAGATTCGCATCATCGACCAACTAAACTAAACACATGCGACAGGAACAAAATGCGTCATTTGTAAGATGTTATCATACGTCGTGTTTGGGCGTTGGTGGAAATATAATACAAACTAATCCTTCCGTCAACCTAGTTTCATTCATATTTTCGTGTTGCTTCGTGCGTTGGCGTTTGGCGCTTAGAAAGGGGAATGAGTATATCGTAAGAAATAGGTCGTGGGGAAAACATTAAGGGAAACCTCATCATTATCATCATGTGCCTTGCCAGCTAGCGAAGATGTTCATCTCGGTCCTTACTGTTCTGGATCAACTCCGCTGATGATATGACTCCGTGCTGCCCTCTCAGTCGATCCGCATCATTTCTCTTGGTCTGCCTCTGCCTCTGTCTCTTCTCCCACTGATGTTTTCCAGTGGTCATGATGTTTTCCACTGCCACTCTTCTCATTGCGTGGTCAAAGAATGCTGTTGTCTCTTTCCTTTAGTCGTATATACTGTTCTACTTTCATTAACCTCTCCCAGGGAATTGTTAGTTGCTCTGGCAGTTCAAGGTATTTGCAACATACGTCCCAAGAACCACATCTCAATTGCTTACACGCTTTTCTTAATTTGTTCATTCACGCTCTATGATATACTGCCATACAACAAAACACGTTCTATGTAACTAGGGAACCAGCGAGTGCGTTAATGTGCCGGTTAGAGCGTTACGCCGACAATGACATACGCTCGGTCGGACAAGGGTTTCATTCTTCCTCTCAATGCTCACTACGGGAGAGGGATACAGGCCACCTATCCCTCCGCGCACTCAGGCCTACATAACATGATGCTTCTAACACTTCACATACCCACAGGAGGTTCTGCCACGGGACTTATTGTTTGTTTACGTTTTCAAATGGATACTACCCACATGTAAATATAGTCTGCTACCTTATATGGAATCTGTCTAGACTAGTCTAGAGGTAAGAACTTTACACAAATGGATGCCGAAGACGGACTCAGTCTTAATATGTGCGTAACTAAGTGTGACGCATTTACCACGAAAGAGAAAAATAGAAGAACAAGGGCAACAGGCAAGCCTGGAAAATAAATACAAGATTAATTAATGGCATAGTTCATAAATAAATATACACGTATTGCTTGGCGATCATAGAAGTAGGGGAAAGAGTTAAAGACTACCTCTATGAGCACCAACCAATACTGTCTAAGTGGCCTCAAAGGGTTCCCCAAGTGATATTTGATTAATGGCATACCAATAAAACGCATTAATGTATCAGCTACTAAACTTTTGGTAACATACGCTGTCTCAGAAAACTGTTATATTAAACCTCCCGGTTATGGTAATTTAACAACTGTTGCGGAAGACAGTTATTGCTTTAACCAACCCAATCACAGTTGTTTTATTACCTAAAATTACTTCAGGAAGTGGTTATTTTAATGTTTTCTTAGACAGGAGTTTAATTTACGAATATTAACTCTAGCTGAATTTATTCCCACTATGTGGGTGAATTGCTTGGTGACCTTTGTGTCAAGCCAGTCATCTCGACTGTATGTCCACCTCATATATTAGCATCTGTGGCTTAGCGGACAGTGAAACGTGCAGCTTCGTAATTTTCCTACATCCCCAGTCGGGGCTCGAAATCAGCTTGGGACGATTTAGAAGCAGATCGTTGTGCGTTGATTTTGATGGCATGAGACGTCGATACCTCGACACCGCAATGTACAAGCGGAACACGATGAGATGAGATGATGAGATGAGACGTTGACCGTTTAGGAAATAATAGCAAATTATTGAATTAACATTGCCTAATAAATCACAGTCAGAACACGCCGGAGTTGATTGCAACGTTCTTTAAAATATATGCAACTAACATATGCGGACAAATAGACTTGACATCTTAGCGACAATTGGCAAACATAGTGGGAAATGAATAGTTAAAGAAATAAATATCTTGATGGAGCGGCCAAAGGGACAAGAACAAAGAGCCGACCCGAGACTGGAGATCTTGTGAGATGGCCATTCATGACCATCCCATGTGTATTGGCTTGACGCATGGCAACGATTGATGTACATAATACAAACCTTAGATGAAATATAAAGGGTCTGTGTGGCTACACGGACTATGTTAATACTTGGGATTTCACAAGAATGAAAATGGCCCCAAGGTAAGTAATAGTCGGAATAACTTCAGCTGAATAGGGCAATGCTTTTATAGGTTCATACCGGGATGCGATCGGCGTTGCCAGTAGTGGGTTGTGCTCAATATTTAAATTTCAAATCCCCAAACAACCAAATAATCAATTTGATTATTGCTCACTGGATTTTAGGAGGCCTGGTGTTCCTTGCCAGTGAGAAGTCCTGATCGTTCGGGTCCACATCGATTGACGGACGTCAGTCGCGGCGATTGGGCAATCTTGAGCATAGACTACGATGAGTAGCGTTTGTGGTACTGTTATGAAAATTTTTGGCATGTCCAGCGTGTGCCGCGTGGTTTTACACCCGCTTCACACTCCAGAGATCCGGGGCTTGTTTTTCCCGGGTCCGGTCAGGGATACACTACTAATGAGCTCAAACGGGGCGAAAATAAAAAGTATGTGCTTCCATATTGACGTGGATAGGCCTTAGGTTCATACCGGGATGCGATCGGCGTTGCCAGTAGTGGGTTGTGCTCAATATTTAAATGCTTTTATAGATAATTTGACATCTGGGCCATCGATTTTCGTTTTAACAGTCGTTCGTGGATTGAGAATCCTCTGGAAGACAATGAGCCCCAAAGCATGTCTTTCAAGACTGTCCTGACTTCTCCAAACTGAAGAGGGGGGGGGGGGGGGAAGGGAATGGACTGGCAAACAAGAGTAACCCTTTCAGACAAACTCGGAGGAACCGAAGAAGACCTCAAACGAACCGTCTTGCTTGTGACCCCTGCCGGAATAGAAGATAGTACGGTGGGTATTCGGGTCGTCTCAACCCTGAACAGGTCTTGCATGTATGGAAATGAGGTTGGTGTAGAGACTTTATTCAACCCATACATGCAGGCTGGCTGGGATTAGATGTAGGATCGTAATTTTTTTTCTCCAAAGGTGTTTGATCAGTGGGTCTCAACCTTTTTTGGCCCATGCACCCCTTCAAAATATGTTCAGAATGTCACCCCCCACCCCTCTTTCGTATTTCCTCCCTATAAACCCCACACCCCCCCCCCCCCCCGCCCCTACACAGTATACGTAAAGATGGAAGCTAAATTCAATAATACATACTAGAACAAGTCTAAACGTCTGTATAAAAAATGATTTGCTTGCCTACTTACGTTATAAAACGAATTTCAGAAGGGCGAGAAGTACAGAATCATAAAATATGGAGGGAAAAACAATATCAAGTAATCGGTTCTTGTATTAACACGATCTTGAAATTATCTTGATTCCTCCTCCTCTCTCTCTCTCTCTCTCTCTCTCTCTCTCTCTCTCTCTCTCTCTCTCTCTCTCTCTCTCTCTCTCTCTCTCCTCTCTCTCCTCTCTCTCTCTCTCTCTCTCTCTCTCTGAAACCCTAAAATCCCAACACTTGTTGTTGTTTTTTTTTTGGGGGGGGGGGGAATTCCCCACCGTTTGAGAACCACTGTGTTAGATGTTTCATTGCCAGCAAACTTCAATTCAATGCCCAGAAGGAATCATCAACAACGAAACATTGAAAGTTTGCCTTATCTGGGTATTTCATTCGTGCAACCCTTTTAAAAAGGATTTGCTTTAAGAAACCGCAAAAACACCAACAGACAAGAGAAAGCAACAAAAACCAGTGTTTATGAACTTTAAAGATGGGGCGGGACACGGTATTTTTGTACTTATACATATAGCCAATGAGTGGTAAACAAGAGGGGATTGTATATTGATGATTTCATTACTATCACGCCCCCGAAAACGACTAGGCGTAATGAATTATATGATCTGACTCAGGTAGCTGTGTCGATGGTTCAACAAAGTAAGCAGTCATATGATAACAAAAGGGGCGGAGTGGTTTAGAGATAAGGCAACCGCCTTCTAGAATCAGGCCAAGAAAAATAGAAGGCCCTTTAACATCCTTCGTACGATAAATATTGCAATTCATAAACGCAGCTATTGTAAATCCTAAGTGTACGTTACATATTGCAGTTCCCAAATGCAACTATTGTACATCCTAACTGTCGGTCTCCCTGGTCAAGGAGTTAGCTTCTCCGTAATCCCGTATATTCTCGTGAGTAATGTAACCTACGCGAGAATCGGTGGTGGTTCTCGCCGCGTTGGTAACGTACGGGGTATATGAGCCGGTCGCTCAGAAATCAATGGCAAACTACTGAGCGTAATCTTGCCTAGTATATCAACAGCAGCTGGAAAATGCTGACGTTGACTGCGACGTCCTGTAAGGGATATGCAAAAAAAAAACCCAAAAAAACTGCACGATGAATACTGCAATTCCTAAACGCATCTAGCATAATCCTAAGTGCACGTTAATTATTGCAATTCCTAAACACAACTATTGTAAATCCTAAGTGCACGTCAAATTTTGAAATTCCTAAACGCAACTATTTTACATCCTATATGGACGTTGCCGGTCTCTCTGGCCGAGGGGTTACAACACTTTCTCCGTAATCCCGTTTATCACGCAGAGTCTCGCAGCGGGGCGAGAGCTGGGAGCGGTTCGATCCCCGCTGGTGACTTGCTGGATAACTGAGCCGGCCGCTCAGAAAGCAATGGCAAACTATTGAGCGTAATCTTGCCAAGAAATCAACATACAGCTGAAAGATGCTGATGTTGACAGCGATGTCCTGTAAAGGATATGCAAAACATTTATTTATATGGACGTTAACTATTGTAATTCCTAAGCGCAACTATTGTGCATCCTAAGTGCACGTTGAATACTGCACTTCCAAAGTGCACGATAAATATTTTACTTTTTAAGCACATAATAAACAGTGCACTTCCTAAGCATACGTTGCTATATTGAACCTATCCTGATGTATGGACGCGACTCATGGACAGCTAGCAGACAAATGGGGAATTATGAGGAGACTGTGGAGATGTGGTTTTATGGGAGAATGGCAAGAACTCCGTGGGCGGATAGAAAGAGCAATGAAAATATATTGAAAGTGGTTAACTCACAAAGAGAACTGGTTACTCGCGTCAGAAGAAGGTAGTATATATTCTTTGGGCATATCACGAGAAAGGGGAAAGCTGAAGTCACAACAGGAAGGTTGGAGAGGAAGAGAGGCAGAAGGGGACCAAGATAGAAGATACAGATTGACACAATGACATGGGGGAACATCAGTATAATAAATTATTGGCAGCACACAAAACAGAGGGCCTGGACATATAAGAAGAAGCATGTGTAAAATACTGTAAATCTCTCATGTGAATGTGAAAACAAGGGAGCAAGCCGAAACAAATGTAATAAAACTCGACATCTAATTAACTTTGCAATTCGGTAACAGTTTAGCAACAGGAATTGATTAAAGGTAGTCGCATATATCTTCTTCTACCCCCCCCCCCCCCCCCCGATCTCACATTAGGGTACAGGTCCTTAACTTACTCGCGACAAGCCGCCATGTCTGTTACTATCACCTGCATCCCCCTCTATATCCGTTCTTACATTATTCATCTCTGTCTTTGATTCTCTTCTCCGTGTGTATGAGGTCTCCCACTATTTCGTTCGCCTGTCGATTCCAGGTATGGAAGTGTCCTGTTATATTATCCTAAGATTTTCTCAATGTATATCCTACCCAGAGTGTTGAGGGGATACATAGAGCCTGTTCTTTTGTATGGATGTGAAACTTGGACAATGTGCAGTCAAGCTGAAAAACATCTGATGGCTGTAGAAATGTGGTTTCTGAGGAAAATGCAAAGAATACCATGAACAGATAGAAAAACCAATGACCAAGTACTACAGGAGACAAATGAACCTCGCAAATTGATTAGAGAAATTAGACGTAGACAGTCAAAATTTTTTGGACATGTTATGAGAATAAATGGATTGGAGAACTTAGTGACTGTCACGAGATCGCCATGAGTTAACCAGATAATAATACCGACGTTTGCTTGGCGTATATTTTCTAGGCCACAACAGTCGTACTAACAGAGTAAACACAGCTGCACGGGTTACATCGGGTCAGCCCATATACACATTTGGTGGTGAGTGAGAAGGAAGGGATACAACGCGTTGGCAGTTCATAACAGTTAAAATCACATATAATTGCCCGCTCAGGATATGGAATGGTTCCGTTTGTCATCTATAGTTCCGGACATCAGACGGAATGGAGGTTTTGACTGTCATCACATGACAGAAAGTTGAGGGCTTGTTATTGAAAACAGTGGAACACCTGCCGGACATGAACAACGTCACGTGCACAATGTAAGCTTGTTTGGAAAACCATGATTGGCAGCTTGGTATCGAAACTCTTTGTTGGAACTCGACAGTAACTCTCTAGATTGTTTTGGATGTCTGAACCAGTGATGACAAATCTAACATTGAGGGAGCCAGAGGGGGGATGGATCCCTGACAGGGGATGATCTGCCAATGTGCCACCTGTGTGGGGGCATAAAGGATAACGTCACGTGGCCAACTTTGGTAGTTTGCCATATAAACCCGAGTTGGGACCAACTAGGGGAACTTGAAAATGTGGATTTAGGCAGACATGCTTGTCACTGCAGCAGTTAGAACATCTAACGTGTGAAGGAGATATTTGATTTAGTTTACACGAGCCTGTATGGCTACCATTAGATGTAATTTAGTGTAAACTGCAGTGCTGTAAGGTATAACCTATTATAATATATTCGTTCAAATTAATATAAAATGTTAAAACTAAAGTGTGATGATTAGCACTGTTAGTGGAAAACTAGCTAGAGTAGGATAGTGATATTAGCTCTGCTAGTTAAGAATAGAGTAATGATGGATAATTGGGAGACGGGGGAATTGCCCGCTGGGGTTTTGCACTCTGTATAGGTCTTTCTTTGTCATAGCCTGATTCGGCTCTAGGTGGGTAGCTAATCTGCTCTATGACTAAGTCTAGTTAGCTAAAGATCATTAAGCAAGGCGATAGGCTTATACTCAGCCGAAAGGATCAGTGACTAGTACTATCACCAGATGTGTTGTTTCTATCCTAGGTTCCCTACCAGATCCAAGGAAACTCAACAAGTTTTTGGGAAAGAATCAAATCCCATTCGGAAGAACACCAGTTCAACAATCAATAAAGTTGCATACAGAACGTAACTAAAGCTAGAAGAAAGTTGATTCACCAAAGAGAGTGATGATTACTGATGCACCACACAGCATCAGACAGTAGTAACTAACTGAGAACATTAAGTCTAATAGTTGCCTAGTGTGATATAATCTCGTGTAATAGAACACAAGACATGATACTTGAGGCTAGATAGACACGAGTGAGGATCCAGTACATTAACAATTAACATTAGTAACTGTGTACACACTACAAAGGACTTGTGCATGTTTTAGGAACGATAGGAACGGACATTGTGTAGGGTGCAACCGGTCCATGATTAACTGTTAATACCACCGGTGTCTATTTCGGATGATAATGAAATGGGATTACCAGAGGTCTACAGAGGCAAATCAGTATCCAGGCAGGATGGTTTCGGCACTGGGTGAGATGTACATGTTCTGACGTAACGTGCTGTGGTCTATCCTTGCTGGGATCAGCTGACTGGGTTGTGGTCTGAGAGTCCGATTCTACACACTTTATAGAACACGTCACACATTTTCTTCACATACACGTCTCATATACGTTACACTTTTCTTTTAATAAATTAATCTTTATTAATTTTTAGAAGCAAGAGTTGTTGAGTATGTTGCGTTGGGAAGTATGAGAGGGGGCATAGTACGACAGTGAGAGAGTGACAGGAAAAGGTGTCCATAGGCTGATGGAGTGTGTTGGACGGAAGCTGGTGGATTCTACAGAATATTAAAAAGGAGGAAAATATTATAATGTGGGTGTCGGCTCTCTTCACTCCAGGGACGACACTGTAAAGGAGGACACGACAGTGACAACTGGCAAGATGGAAGGGAACACACCAACAGGAAGACCGAGAGGACAATACCTGGATGGCATTGCCACATGGCATGGACGAGACAGGAACACTGAGCTGATTCACGACTCTGGTGATCTAGTGAAATGGCGAGTCATGACCGCCCATGCTTCCCGACATGGCACATGATTGATTGATTGATATCCTGCGTCTTTCACTCACATACTGATTTATTTGAATTTGATTACTTCTTTCTATAAGCAATTCATGTGTCATTTTATCATACCACGTTAGTTTCGCTATTCTCTGCAAACATTTATTAATGAATGTTGTAGTTTATTATAATTGTTTTTTTTTTAATCGTTCTCCTCTTCTCTGATCCATGCAGTAGTAGGCTACTAATTTAGCATTGGGTTAAACAATCCTGGTTTGGTGCTAAGTTTAATTTCCTTTGACTTCCACACATTTTCTAGTGTTATGAAATTCATTTATTTTGTTGGTACCATTAGCATTGCAACTCTTCGCTGGTAGTCGAAGATGAGGACGGAACACGTGTGGGACCGTTCCAAGGGCTGTGATGCCTGTTCTGGACTCAACTCACTTCCCCCTTGATACTGACAATGCACATCGTGTATTGTTTAACACAAAATGGTTGCATGTTAAACCTGGCAGAGGCAATTGCCATTCATTTACAAAAACCAATTTTGAGCAAACAAAAAGACATGATTGTCAGTTTAAAAATGCCGTGGTAGACAATTCAAATTATTGCATGAATATGTGTGTTGTATATTTCAGCTTGAAGGATTTATCATATTGCTTTAGTTTATGTTGTGTGATTTCTGCATTATGTGTTTAAAGAGATGCAGCTAAATATGTCAGGCAATAAATCACTTTTGTCACCTGTGATTCTGTTCTATTAGATCTTACCGATTCTGCATCACGTTGTGTGTGTGTGTGTGTGTGTGTGTGTGTGTGTGTGTGTGTGAGAGATTGAGAGAGAGAGAGAGAGAGGGAGAGAGAGAGAGAGAGAGAGATTAAATAATTATAATTTACAAGTATATCAAACACAAGACACGCCATGCAAAATAGAAGAATAAACAGGGAATTAATATTTCAACATATACATATACATATACGAACATATACACCAGCAGGTTTTAATTGTGTTCGAATTTGAACCGAAAATCTGCTACAGGAAAGTAGGTTAGAAAACGATTATTCAGGATCTTCATGAAGTGACTGCTCGGTGTATAGAGCCTGTGTATTATTTATTTTTTTTTAACATAATTCTAAGGCACTTCCTGTGGCGTGGTTGGGGCACCCAGAGTTGGTATGAGATTCTTGTGGGTGATTGAGATAGTAAGTTGCCTTACTTTGTACTGTGTGCGCGTCACGTGGTCCGTCTTGTGACCTATTTAAACAAACTCGTGCATCATACTGGTCTCGACATTCGCACTGCGAGCGCTAACAAGTCAAGTCGCATTATTCTGTCAAGAAGCCTGATTCGCGGGAAAAATGCCACGAGGAAAATCTAACAAGAAACACGCTGTTGCCAAGACGAGCAGCGTGGGAGCCGACAACAAGAAGAAGAACGTTGAGAGCCCACCTGCTAGCTGCATCAAAGAGCCTGATACTACAGCTATAACTGAAGCTACTACGAGGGAGAAGATTGACAGCCCAACACAGTCAAGAATCAAGACAGCAGAGAAGAAAGAGGAGAAAGACACCAGAGTCGGAAACACCGACTCAAAAACAGTCCGATGGGTTATCAAGCGGATTCCTGTGGAGCTGACAGATGAAGAAATCCTGAAGCAGCTACGTGAAGACAATCTTCACATCCGATTCTTGAAGGCGGAGCGGCTTTTCACCTACTCCAAGATACCTACAACCTTGGCAGTAGTGACGTCGGAATGCAGAGAGATGCCGCCCACAGTAGCATTCAACAAGAGAATGCAGCAACCAGAGAGATTCATACCAAGAATCACGCAATGTTCCAGATGTCAAAAGGCCGGCCACAGTAGAGCTACGTGTTACAGTAAGACGGAAATCTGCCGATACTGTGCCGATCACCACGCTTTCAAGGAATGTCCGCTGGCCAAGCTGGACACGGACTTCCGAGCACCCAACAACAAAAGAAAGTGCGCCAACTGCCTGGGCAAGCATGGCGCAAGATACTTGGGCTGTCCGTACCTACAGAGACAGAGAGACGTCTTAAAAATCGCCATCATCACAAAGACTCCATTCAAGGAAGCAATGCAGAGGGGCGAGACAGCCACGGGTATAGCACAAACCGAAAGAGATCAACTTCAAAAGCAGATCGACGAGTTAAAGAAACAAGTCAAGCTATTGCAAACAACGGCACCAACTAGCGACAATGAGAAACTACTTGCCGAAATAAAGGAGATCCAGCGAGACATCAAACAAGAGGTGGAGAATATGAGGCAGATGGTAAAGATAAATGAAGAGATTCTGCGAGACATCAAATCGGCCAGAGAAATTCTAACAATCGAAAGGGAACCAACCCAAAGCAAATCAGCACAAGAAACAAAAAAACACACAGAGAAACCGCAAGAAGACATCCAACAAGAGGACGAGCCGGATCCGCTAGACACAGCCAGCAACCCAGCCACGACAATATCGCGTCAGACAGTTGAAGCAAACCAAGACGAGCGCCCTGTAGAAGACACGGAGCCGCCCCGGGGGAAGGACTTTGGAAGAGCTACGAGAGTTCCTAAGGAAGGAGGCAATCAGAGACCAGGAATTCGAAAGGTGCTGGATTGAAAGAGAAAAGAAGAAACCAAAAAAACTCAGGCGACCGGTAGATTGGCCACAAAAAATCATAGAAAGAAATACCGACTACCATTACTACATAAAAGATGGAGAGAAAGTACCATGGCTGACCGCGGAGGAAAGAAAGATATGGCCGAAGCTAAAACTCGAAGATGACAAAAAGTACAAGAAGGAAAATAGAAACGTCGAAAAGCTCCTACACAAAATACACAACGAAGAAGACTAAATGACCTAATCAAAAGTCCTTATAAGGACTGCAGCCAGTAAAGCCAGACGAACCAGGAGCCTACACCAACTAAGAAAACCACAACAACAGAAGAGCACAAAGGACAGCCACGGACCGATCCCCCAGCTGGAGGGGGATTACGAAAAGTCCTTATAAGGACTGCAGCCAGACGAGCCAGGAGCCTACACCAACAAAGAAAACCATAACAACAGAAGAGCACAAAGGATAGCCGCCGACCACTGCTGACGTCACAGACACAAACGCTACATAACCAGTCCGAGATAGGACTCACAAGACAAGAATTAGGGTGAATAAACCCACAAAAACCACGATCCTCAATTATAACCACAGCTGATGAAGCAGGTTAGACGAGGACGAATTTGGAATTTTTGTTTTTGAAATTTGGAATTGGAATTGGAATTGGCATACTGGTCTGGAGCCTGATGTATTACATCGATGTCCGGGGTTTGAATCTCTAACATGTCAGTTCCTATTTATCATTATCAGCAAGGTACGAGAATAACCCAAATAGGACTATAACCTTCTCCTCCTCCTTCATTTTCTTCCTTATTATGCTTCTTTCTTCTTCTCCTCCTCCTTCATTTTCTTCCTTATTATGCTTCTTTCTTCTTCTTTTTCTTCTTCTTCTTCTTCTTCTTCTTCTTCTTCTTCTTCTTCTTCTTCTTCTTCTTCTTCTTCTTCTTCTTCTTCTTCTTCTTCTTCTTCTTCTGCTTCTTCTTCTGCTTCTGCTTCTTCTTCTGCTTCTTCTTCTTCTTCTTCTTCTTCTTCTTCTTCTTCTTCTTCTTCTTCTTCTTCTTCTTCTTCTTCTTCTTCTTCCCTCCTTCTACCCCTCCTCCCCCGGCTCCACTCTTCTTCTTTTTTTCCCCGTTCATTATTGTTCTAGTACTGTCTACGCAAGAAGCCCGATGACATAAATATTTTGCTGTAATCGAGAATTCGGTGAGACTACTAAATAGCTCTGTATGAATGTCTGTCCCTTTAGGCAAAGTTTCAGCCCGCAATTGACAAACATATGTCAGTAACGGGGTATATGTTTCACTGATAGTCCACCTGTGTACAGGGCCGCTTTCATGCTGTATAAATTCGTGTCTAGTCTGTTGTGTCATGTAGTGGCACGGAGAGGGATGGCCCGTTTTGTCCGATCTAGATAGTTATAGCTGTCTCGTTAGTGATGGAGTTCGTACGCGCCTAACAACCATACTGAGCAATATCATAATTGATCACAAGTTACAGGGCTGAAAGGAAACAGTATGGGCTTCATTGTAACAACCGCAGTGAGCAATATAGTAGTTGATCACAAGTTAAAGGGCTGAAAGGAACAGTATGGGCTTCATTGTAACAACCGCAGTGAGCAATATAGTAGTTGATCACAAGTTAAAGGGCTGAAAGGAAACAGTATGGGCTTCATTGTAACAACCGCAGTGAGCAATACAGTAGTTGATCACAAGTTACAGGGTCGAAAGGAAACAGTATGAGCTTCATTGTAACAACCGTAGTGAGCTATATCGCAGTTGATCACAAGTTACAGGGCTGAAAGGAAACAGTATGGGGTTCATTGTATCGGTGGAGGTCAACATGGAAGAATGGATAAGAGAGCACGTTCTTGAACATCCGGTGTGCTGATCCTGAGGTAGCGGGTTCAGCTCCTACACTGATCAGTTGAATTAAAATGTTGACTTCTTGTCCTTGACTTGCGGACGTAAATTACAAGTACCTCTAAAGTCTGATTGGGTTTGTTTGATGGCGAGGGACACTGGTAACAGAGAAAGCTAATCCATGCGCAAAAATCAGTCCAGTGCACCAGAAGACTACACTTGTATTCATAACGAGCGACGGTTAACAATTTTTATCGGCGTTTATCCCATATCGCTCGGTCTCTCCCATTAGAGCGGTTAGCGCCTGTCGACAGCGTCTCCGTAGCTCCAGCGGCGACAGCCGGGGGTCTCCGCAAATATTGCACCGAATGACAGAGTCAGAAAAAGAACCCATACCTGCGTAACGCGAGACGGGAGCATTGACAAGACGCGTACACAAAAGTAGGCGTTTGTAATGTCTTGAAGACATCTTTGTAATATGGTGTATGGTTCATATTCTGATGACCGAACGCAACAGTAGAGATGTTTGTGATATGTAGCATTGATTATCCGTGCATTCAGTTTAATTCAGTCAAAAACAGCAGAAACATTAGTTAACTCATCTTTACGCTATTGTGAGAACTGGTTTTAAAAACATGCGCTTCAGCATCTTATCTTGATTTTCTTTTTTACAACACCTGACATGATTTATGCCGCAGGTTCTTTTCATCTAGTGAGGATAACAACAGTAATGGCTGGATATGACGTTTTTCATGTCATATTTATATTTAAAACCAAAAACACATTGAAATGTAGTTTTGTTTATTTTCTCAATGATATATCCTTTTATTGAACCTGCTTCAAGTATCATTTTATTATTGATCGACTTAGCCGTCGATGGGATTCTGGGCAATGTATTAACAAACCACATTTGAGTTCCTCTAGCTTGTATCTTGCCGTTGAATTCTGTATTCCGTACTAACATCTTAGTCATGTAATATTTAACTGGCACCCCCGGCCGAATACGCCGTGTTCGGTGCAAGTGATATTTGCAAACGGCCGACACAAAATGTATACTCAAACGATTCTTCCATGCTTCTAACATCAGCTGCATATCACTGCTTCCCACAACGTGCATGCTGAACTTTTACAAAATAAATAAGGTAGTAAGAAAATATGAATATCCGACGAGTAAACATACAGTAAATGACGCTTTTGACACTGAGTGGCGTCGAGGTATGGTGTCCGCCTCGAATGCTGGAGGTCTCGGGTTCAAGTCCCGGTGAGATTTTTTTTTCTCACGTGGACTTCTAGTAATAAAATTTGCCCTGGCCTCTGGGTAATTAGGTCGGACGCCCATGTGCATTGTTGCGCACGTAAAAAAATCGCTTGGCAGCTGGAAATCGAAAAAGAGTAGCCCAACGGCGCTGCCAGGGCAAAATTTCGAGTTAAAAATCTACCCAAAGTACCCTATTTAAGGATCCTCGCCTGTACTACGGAGTTCGTGTACTGAGCTGAGATTCTCCGGACTCAGGCTTTGATACGTCGACTAAACTAAACGCTTTTACACACCTCATGATGTTTGCGACGTATTTTTAAAGACCATTTGGCACTTGCTGGGTGTTATGGTTAATACTATGTCGGCCGCCTTTACTTTCCAGCACATTTTTTGTACCCGTTTATATGAAGAGTAACATAACAAAACCAAAAGTAATAGTCACACTAACAGCAAAAGACAGCGAGAATGTATAGTAAGAGAAAGTATGGCGCTATTGAAACAGGTAGATTAACATATCTAGGATCAATTTTTGAAACGAAAGAAAGATAACAATAACATAAAATGCTATCATCATCACCATCCAGTGCAGAACCTTCCTCCCATGGCAGTCTCTCGAAATGTATCTGTAACCTAAGTCAGATGCCCTCCCTTTGTCGCTGTCATGTGTATATTATTCATCACAAAATAAATCCATGAATTCTACATGTCCCTAATACAAGGGTACAAGCCTTATGCAGGTGCGAGGAAATGCAACCTAAAAACTAAATGTCATGGCAGGTCAGACCAAGCCCTTAGCATTGGTCGGCAACTGCTATAGAATCGAAGCTCCGACAGCCGGACAGTTAGAGCCTTGCTTTGTTTATCTGGTTGCTTCTGCAGCTGGTCTTGTATTGGTGTTACGTTTCCTCTGAAATAAACCAGGCAGGCCGAGAGAGAGAGATCATGCCACATGGGCAACACATGGTCTCTACAATTCAGCCCAGGCTGTCCACCTATCACAGCTTCGATCCTAAAACACTTGCCAACCGCGGGTTAGGGCCTGGTTAGTCTTTAGGTTGCATTTCCTCCCATTAGGATAAGGCGTGTACACTCTCAACTGTGATCCCCCGGTAGAAGTTATAAAAGATGCTACAATATGTCACATAACGCCTATACAACTGTACGTTGATGGTACGGAGTACAAATTCAACGATGAGGTAGAAGCTAGAGGCACTAAAATTTTGTTCCTTCATAAATTGCCCAGATTCAGACCGACGGATGCATGAAGCAGGTTCATTAAGAGGATACATTATTGAGTATACTATGTGAATAAATGCATTGGAAAACGTGGTTACAACCTGGAATATTGATTGATTGATTGATTGATTGATTGATTGAGGAACCGATATCACAGCATTCGGGACATTCCCATAAGCGCTCCGTCCCCATCCCCAGTAGCCAGCGAAGAGTTCCAACACTAATAGTTCCAGTAGCAATCTGATTATATGTCCGTCTCGCCTTTCCTCTGAGCGTCGATCGTCGGCCAGATCCCCTCGTCACACCTCGCTGTCTCATTCTTACCAGACCATGGTGATCCATTTGCTCCTCCGAGGTGTACATGTGCGCCCACAAGACCGCAACCACGTCTGTCTTGTCATGCATCAATACTCCACCAAGTTTTGCCGAGCCAGCCAATCTGTCCGCCTGTTCATTCCCCAGAACACCTGCATGCCCCGGAGAAAAGATCCAGGTTGGATTGATGAAGTTAGAAACCGAAAGTGAGTGAGAGAGAGAGAGAGAGAGAGAGAGAGAGAGAGAGAGAGAGAGAGAGAGAGAGAGAGAGTGTGAGAAAGAGTGAGAGAGAGTGAGAGAGAGAGACAGAGACAGAGACAGAGACAGAGAGAGATGGAGAGAGAGAGAGAGAGCGAGAGAGAGAGAGAGAGAGAGAGAGAGAGAGAGAGAGATTGGTAAAGGTGGTACGGAAGAAGAACTTATTATAGGAGGAAATAGATGGCTGTGGAGAAACAACATTACCTGCCTAGCATGACATGACACAGTCTGCAGAAGTGACAGAGTGACCAGCGTGACGCATCAAAACAGTATTGAGAAAATATGAACAAATACACGCACGACTGAAGTATGACATGTTTTACATCTAAACGCTTGGAATAAATGAGAACATAAAAAGCCACGGATGAATAGGTTTAGCAAACAGTAACATCAAATGAAAAACATAACAGAAGACTAAGCCTTTTCAAATCTTCGTTCCCAGGCCGATTTAAATTTTGCGAGAAGTAATTGCTGAGTTGAAACTTGTGCGGCAGATGTACCTTTTACGAGTACAACAATGTTTGCCTGATATTGAATGCTTCATTGCTATGTAGTAGGCACACGGGGTTTCACAATCTGTGTTTATTTCACACGAGCTATTGAAGAGCGTGGGGGAGTTTCCATATCCTGCATAAGAGTGTTCTATTGCAGTATTCGTGTGAATCGGCGGTAGACTGGATACCAAAGCACAGCCACGCCTGGCCTCTTGTCCTTGCAACCGCACCTAGTTTTCGGCCAAGTTAGAATGGTGTACTGAATACCGAATATTAATTTTGAGAATCGATATCACTATATTCAGGACACACCGTCACATGCACAGCTCCCTTCTTTAAAAGCCACAGAAGAATTTTCATATATTCTGTAAAGGAGAGAAGGAAATAGGGTAACAATTAGGATAGGGTGGATTGGTGTAACAACTGAATGTGACTGAAAAGGTTGAAACAGTAACACTGAAAGGTAGCTGGTGTTACAGTAACGTTTAGACAGAGTGGTGAAAATGAAGGGTCCAAACAGATTATAGTGGAGAAAGAGTTACAGTACCATTTAAGATATAATGGAATGGGTGGAACTAAAGTGGTTGATAAAAGTATATAAAGCATGGAGTCATTTTGAAATATATGGCGTGTTGCTTGGTACAGAATGGAATAGTCTTATTACTTTGGGGTTGTTTACTTCAAAGGTTCCCTACAGGTCCTTGTGTATTTTTGTAATACTTGGTTAACCAAACCAATCTCCACTGCTCAGCCATGTCTATAGGATCAGTGTCCCGAGTTTCCCCGTTCATACATATCCGTAGAGCGGAAGACAATCTGAGTACACACTCCTACGTAATACTTGGATAATGGAAATGCATAGCCATGTTCAGTTGTCTTCAGCATTGTGATTGTGTGAACAGGGGAAATATTGTTCACGATATTTTCTTAGCTCCTTCTTTGAGCGGCGCGCGAAACGTCTTGTTTAGTTTAGTTTAGTTTAGTTTAGTCGACCGATCAACATCACGGTATACAGGTGTAACCGATAAGTGATCCGTTTTACTCCTAACTCAAGCCTGAGTCCAGAGAATATCAGCTCAGTGCACGAACTCCATAGCACTGGCGAGGATCCTGAAATACTTTGGGTAGATTTTTAACTCGAAATTTTGCCCGGGCAGCGCCGTTAGACTATTCTTCTTCGATTTCCTACTGCCAAGGGATTTTTTTTTTTTTCGTGCGCAACAATACACACAGGCGTCCGATCTCACTACCCAGAGACCACGGGGAATTTTATTACTAGAAGTCCACGTGAAAAAAATCCCGACCCTCACCGGGGCTTGAACCCGGGACCTCCAGCACTTGAGGCGGACACCACACCTCGAGACACTCATACCCCCCCCCCCCTTTCCTAGTTATGACTAGTTATGCACCTCAAAGGTCAGTGTTTCCTACTGCGTCATCCATTTGTGTAAATTTTTTTCCCCCACCAGATTTCATCCAGGGTAACCTGGAAGCTTTGGGGATGTGGTTTTATAGAAAAATGCATAAAATTAATTGGGCAGCCAAAATAAACAATCTGGACATTTTAAAGGAAGGTATGCCGCAAAGACAAACATCAGAAAGAAGCAGTCATAATTGTTTGGTCACATTATGAGAAGACAAAAATTGGAACATGTTGTGACAACCGGAAAGACTTGTTGAAAGAAAGATCAGAGGAAGACAGCGTGAGAAAATTCTTAACAATCTTATATCATGACACGAGAGGATGTCAACACACGAATTGATCCATGCCGTCGGAGATCGCAATTTATGGAGGGGCATGATCGCCCACGCCAGCTGACAAAGCCCCGGGTGATGATGAACGGGCTCTATCTACCAGTGTGAAGGTTTTCTTTCCTATAAATTTTGCCAGGGCCATCGGTCTTATGGTCAATTCTTTGCCATGTTCACCTGCCATGGGGTTTTTAACACGCACAAATTACATACGGGATATTGTGTTTTTTGCCCTTATCCAAGAAGACTTTTTAACAATGTCACTACCCAAGAAATTAGGGTACAAGAAATTGGGGTAACGTGTGATATCATTCTGGAAAAGATCCCAGCCCTATGATGGGATCTAACTTGCTAACTTCTGAGCCCGAGGCAAACACTGTAACCTCTCAGCCACGGCTGCCCATCTACTCACACAATAACATCTTGATTGCCTGGTTTTCACAGGCATTTTTTTTTTTTTGCTGTCGCTCGCTTTGAACTCAAGCGTAGTCTATACACACTATTTTATAGTAGTGATGGACTGAATTTCGCGTGTGGATTAGCTTTCCCTATCAACAGTGTCCTGTAATGATCTTGCATTCAGCAAGTACTCAGGCTCGTATTCGTAGACAAATGTGATACAAAAACACAGTCACAGAATGACTTGATGTGACACGATACAACTACAATTTCAAACACTTTATTCTCGCAGCTCTTTCATCACACCAATTACATACATCGCACAATTACAACATCGATGTTACAATACAATCGATGAATATATATAAATACAATACAACTCACAAGCCTACAACCTAGGCGCACGGTCTCCTATTCACACAGGCGTTCTATCAATACGCTTTCAGACACACAAGCGGAGCACCATTCAAACGTCCGTCCTGTAGCACAAAGCCACAAACCCCAGCCGTCTGAAGGTTAACCCTTGTGAGCACACGCTATTCGGAGTGGTGTCCCTTCGTGGCCTACATGTTCCACGCTTACACCAACTGACCCTCTCTGTCACATCGTGGTTACTATTGCTCATAGTTTGAATCTGGCCGTAATAACCAGGCGCCGTTAAAGACGACGCGGCATAACTGGGGGAGATTATGACAATCCCTCGCCATCAGGCGAACCCACTTCGACTTCAGAGGTACTTGTAATTTACTCCCCCAAGTCAAGAGCGACAGGTCAACATTTTAGTCCAGGTTTCCGATGTAAGCGTTAAACCGCTTACCTCGGCATCAGCACAACTGATGTTTAAGAACACGCGTTCTTACCCATTCGGCCATGATGATCTTCGTCATGCATTTGTGTAAGGTTTATTTCCTCCAGATTTCATCCAAGGTCACGTGGAAGCCTTGGAGATGTGGTTTTATAGAAGAACCATCATCATCAAGTGCCCTGCCACCTGACGTAGACGTTCATGGCTCTCCACAGATCTCGGTCTTTGGTGTTCTGGATCAACTCTGCTGATGGTATTCCTCCATGCCACCGTCTCAATCAGTCCAGTATCATTTCTCTTGATCTGCCTCTGCCTCTCTTCCCCTCGATCTTTCCAGTTGTCACGATGTTCTCCAATGCTTCTCTTCTCATCACATGACCGAAGAAAGATGTTTGTCTCTTTGTTATTGTTGTATATAGTATGTATGTTATAATTGTATATATATATATTGTTGTGGGTTCACCAAGCACCACGTAGTCCTGTGACAATCTGGGGGTTCACCAAGCAACACGTAGTCCTGTGATAATATAAGGGTTCATCAAGCAACATGTAGTCCTGTGACAATCTGAGGGTTCACCAAGCAACACGTAGTCCTGTGACAATATAAGGGTTCACCAAGCAACACGTAGTCCTGTGACAATCTGAAGGTTCACAAAGCAACACGTAGTACTGTGATAATCTGAGGGTTCACCAAGCAACACGTAGTTCTGTGACAATATAAGGGTTCACCAAGCAACACGTAGTCCTGTGACAATCTGAGGGTTCACCAAGCAACACGTAGTCCTGTGACAATCTGAGGGTTCACCAAGCAACACGTAGTCCTGTGACAATCTGAGGGTTCATCAAGCGCACGTAGTCCCGTGACAATCTGAGGGTTCACCAAGCAACACGTAGTCGGGTGACAATCTGCTGGTTCACCAAGATACACGTAGTCCCGTGACAACCAGAGGGTTCACCAAGCTACACGTAGTCCCGTGACCAATCTTAGATTCAGCTCCCTGTGCAAAAAGTTCACAGATTCCGCGAAACGCGATCGACGTACAGCACAAAGTCAACTAAACGATACGTGTATAAACCCGTTTTACAGCTCAGCATCCACCGCTTTGCCTAAGCATCTGGCCGTGATAGGGTCTGTGTGTGTGTGTGTGTGTGACAGATAGAGCGAAAGAGAGAGAGAGAGAGAGAGAGAGAGAGAGAGAGAGAGAGAGAGAGGGGGGGGGGAGTAAGAGAGAGCAGCATTCAAAAGATTTGGGTTAAAAAGCAGCAATAATTGTCATCGTACTTGTTGAATGTTCGTGGCGAGATCCTAGACATGCGCGTGCCTTGGTATTGATGTTATACACAATGACGACTGCTGAAATTGGAGTCTTAACAAATGAAACTCGTAAAGCAGGACACTACCCCACTAATGCCATTCATTACCAGTGCATTCGAGCACCGTGTGATTTTCACATTAAATCACTGTTACCACTAGTTGTGAACTGGTTCTAAAATACTGGTTGCCTGGACTAAAAGATTATTAACATTGTTAACTTATTATCTATTGTTTAAGGGAAATCGCTTCATTAGGGACATGCTTGCCATCGGGCTAGTTGACATCATTGCCAGTCCGCTACGTGTTACGTCCTTTGGTATTACCTGTTATCATATGCTTATACTGTGGTATGTACGCTTATCTACCGGCTCGGTGGTCACGTTTTGCAATCACCATCGAGATTAATTTTTAAATTATCTGGGATTCCAGGTCCACCCAGCCTAAATATGGGTAACAGGAAATGTCATGGGAAGTAAAATCGATCGGTGTGATGTTTATCACCTCACACATTCAGTGAAATCCAGGCAATCAAGATAGCAACAGAGAAATTACTAAATACCAGCCATGGTACACAGCCCTGTGGTGCTATTGACAGTTGTAAAATCAGTACTTGAGGCGCTCCTGTCTGGGAAATTGCTAATCCCACGGACACCACTTTTTTTTCTTTTCTTTAACTAGGCAGTCAGCGTAAGGTCACCATACGGTAGATAAAATCTCACCGTGGAGTATCCAGAAACAAGAGAGCTGATCGATTAGCTAAGGAAGGAGCAATAGAAGAACAACCTGATGTACCCGTTACCATACCACCAAAAGAAAAGAATGATCAAATCAGTCAGAAAGCCACCAAGACCTGCTCAAGGCGACTACCACGTTATGGACAGACCAGAAAAAGTCATTATTCTGCGCCTCAGAACAGGACACAATAGATTACGCAGCCACATGTATACAAACTTCAAGGCTATCGGATCAACCATGTGCACATGTAGATTGGAGCCCAGACAGCAGATCACGTACTCTAGGATATGGTGCGGGTGCCGGTCGTTCAGAAAGAAATGGCAAACTACTGGACGTAAACTTGCCTAGGAATTACGAACAGCCAAAAAATGCTGGGGCTACTTCCTGTACAGGATATGCAACTAACTGACTGACTGACTGACTGACTGACTGATGACTGACTGACTGAGTGACTAGGCAAACCTTCTGGCTTAAAGAAACAACAGTAGAAGATAAACTTTATGGACCACTGGGTGAACTTTAAAAAAAAAGACAGTTAAATTCATACAAGAGACCACATTGCAGTTACAGACAAATTTCAAACAAACTAAAGAAGAAGAACACATGGAGTGCCCTTTAGACTATACAATATGAGGTTTATACCATACACACAACACGCCTCAAGCCGTGTAAGAGAGTCCTTTTATACCTTTACACTTCGGACCAACAAGAAAGATTGCCAACAACATAAGAAGAGCTTTACAGCAGAAATTAAAGTTAATCTAGCTTTCCTCCATTTTGAGTGTTGTGAACAATGCACGACTATCGATCTCAATGCGAAACTGGAACAACAAAAGAATATGTCGCCATGATTTAAAAACATAAAACATAAAAATAAAACTTAAATTCCGGATACAGAATGAAACTTATTTCGGAATGATGGGACTTAACTCAAAGCCGTGATTAATTATATATTCTCAAGGTGCTAACGGGCGCCTCAGATATAGCTTAAGAATATAATAGAAGTCTTTATTAAACTCTTTACTATACCCTTTATTTTATCCTCTGACTTAGTTATGATCAAGTTAATGTTGGCAAAACAAGGGCTGAGGAAATATACCAGCACTTTCTTTGTGAATACATTAAATTGCACTCAATAAACAGTGAAGGCTTATGTTGGAGCCGCTGGGTTTATATTGGATTCTGTCGCAGCCAACCACTATTAAGTATACACATTTGTCGGGACAATTGGGTTTCTGTTCGCTTCTGTCAATGTCAACTTTTTAATTTAGTGCTTTTGCCGTGACGCGTTGCAGAGAGAAGGTTGCTATAATTATCCTGTTTTTCGCTTGCCTTGTTGCTTGTACTTAGTCATATTTGATGTCTTCAATGTCTCAGTCACTCCACCCAGCCAACCTTTCCTGGGTCGTCCCCTTTCCTTGCAACCCTATGTTCTCATGTAGAACGCTGTAGCCGTTAGTTGATTGTGTTCCATTCTAGCTAAATGTCTGAACGGTGTAATTCTTCGCTGTTCTGTAAAGTCAGTAATTAATGTTACCTCTACACTTGTTCTTAGCTTTTCATAATTTAATGTAAATGTGTTCGGACAGCTGGGTTAATTAAGGTTATGTCCCAGGCTAATACTAACAAGTGTTAGTAACTTCTGCAACTATGCCGGAACTGGTGGATTCATTTTCCCCGGTTTTCGTTCTGGCCCAAAAAGGCTTAAATTTTCCAAA